>JAGFMF010011914.1:4134956-4306209 GCA_019455555.1 Galemys pyrenaicus | reverse complement strand
CCTTCCTTCCTTCCTTCCTTCCTTCCTTCCTTCCTTCCTTCCTTCCTTCCTTCTTCCTGTTTCTCTAGATCCCTCTACCTCAACCTCTGTCATATTGTGAGTATATGGCAAAGAAGTATACAGTGTCTGCTAGATCAGTTTGGTTCCATGACTTGTTCACCATGAGCGTCGACATTGTGGACAGAAAGCAGCCAGTGTCTTACCACCTTCATGAAAGCAGTTTTGACCTCAAGGATACCTTCCAAGTGTCTCTGAGTGGCTTCTACAGACCACACTTTGGGAGGCATTAGTTTATACAAACTGGGACTTTCCGCTCAACCTGGGATACGTTCACCCTGTAGAAATCACATTGAGGGGCCTCCCTGGTGGCCTAGGGTTTAAGTCTCAATGCTATAACACTGTCACACCTGTGGCCTGAGTGACCTGTGTTCGATCCCCAGTTGGGGAGCTGACCCACATGGTGCAGCAGACCTCTCCTGCCTCGCCCGCTGCTCCCCTCAATGGTGTATTTCAGTAGATCCACCTGTGGTGCTCCCCACTCTGTCTCTGGTGATTCCTCTCACCCCTGTACCTCTGGCCTATACCCCGGTTCTACTATGTATAATAAATAATTTTTTTAAAAATCACATAGGATGCAGCATACACAAGCAGGCACGTTCTAGACACTAAAATAAATGGTCAGGAGAACATCACCTTCTAAGACCTGCGCTGGCACCAGGTTCCACTAAGCACTCACAGGACTAGATACAGAGGGTGGGGCTCGCTACTGAGGTCAAGGTGTGAGCAGCCAGTTAGACAGACTGTCCTGGGTGAGACGCCATGGCAGAGCGAGAATGCTAAGACGTCATCAAGAATGTGATGACAAGTGGGTCTTCAGCCTTGGGAGAAGACGAGACACTGTCACTCACCCAGCCTCACCAGGAAGGCCTCCTGGACATTTGCTACCAACCCCTGGGGATGCTGATGCAGTGAGATCTGGTGCAGCCACTGCAGCACTTGCAGTCACGTGAAAGGAAACCTGTTTCATGAGTGTTTAATTTCTAACTAGACTTTGGCCAAGGGTTTTGGAGAAAAAGCCAAGGCCCATCGCCAGAATGCCCTGACCCCCAGCCTGGGAGAGGGTGCCGGCAGATGACAGGGAATGAAGACTTGGGGAGGGGCCAGCTGAGCAGGGGTGGGGGGTGAGGGGAGAACTTGCAGAGTGTTAAAGGAGGAGACAGAGGCTGTGGCAAGGGCCAGAGTCCCAGAGGTGGGTAGAGCAGGGACATGCTTGGGGAAGAAGGAAGACGGCAGTCCTGGAGTGCAGGGAGGGCAGGTTGCGATGGCGCTGGAGGCTGAGACTACACTGTGAAGGACCTAGGAGGGCTGGTGAAGGGTTTTTAGCTTCATCCTAATGGAAATGGGGACTCACCAATGGATTTATTAAGGAAAGCAACAGGGTAAGTATTTCATTTTTATACAGTTTGCTGGTTTCCATGTAGAAAGGAGACAGAGAGAATAAAGTAACTGTGGGAAAACTGTTCAAAGACATGACTGTCCCCACATGAGGGACCGGCTAACTCTCTTAAGTTTTCTTCTGAAATACAAACCAGGGACATGAATGGCCAGGGGTTTCAGAAAAGGGGGTGGTCCTGGAATCAGCTCTTAAAAATTATAGATAGCGGATGTGGAATTTGACACTTTATATTGAGCCAGTACAAGTCCTGACCACACACTTTTATTTATTTATTTATTTATTTTGGTGCTCTCAGGTAATGGGTGATTCTCTGCTGAACCAGGATCGGAAGGCCGGCTGCTGAGCTTGCCTCCTGAAACAGCATCTCTGGCAGAGAGAGGAAAAACTAGTTATGCCACATTGGGTAGAATCATTTCTACCAGAACTTTGTCCTTTCTGTGGGAAAACTGTCCCAGTGGATAGAACAGTGGAGTTTTACTGGGGTGACAAAGTGTCTGCTCAGGGACCTCCCTGGTGGCGCAGCGGGTTGAGCACCACACTGTGAAGTATCCGCAGCACAGCAGCGCGAGTTCAATCCCCGGCCAGGGAGGGGACCCACATGGTGCAGCAGACCTCTCCTGCCTCACCCGCTGCTCCCCTCAGCAGTGTATTTCAGTCAGTCTGCCTGTTCTGCTCCCCACTCTGTCTCTGGTGAATCCTCTCACCTCTCGCAACTCTGGCCTGTACCCTAGCTCTTCTGTGCATAAATAAATAAATCTTTAAAATAAAGTCTGTTCAATAGCATGACAAGGAGGTGAATTTTTATTTATTTTTTTAAAGATTTATTTGTTAATGCATACAAGCACTGGGGTATAGGCCAGAGGTATGGGGAAGTGAGAGAATCCACCAGACAGAACAGGGAGCAGAACAGGCAGATGGACTGAAACACTGCTGAGGGGAGCAGCGGGCCAGGCAGGAGAGATCTGCTGCACCATGTGGGTCCCCTCCCCAGCCGACAGCAGGGATCGAACTCGTGCTGCAGTGGCTGTGGTTTGCTTCATAGTGCATTGCTTAACCCACTGCACCACCAGGGAAGGCCCAAGGAGGCGAATTTTTAAAGAATTTAACTGAATTTAATTTATACTGAAACTAGGCAAGACTTTGATGACAGTAGAGACACTTTCTGTAGTCCCCAGGATGGCATGGTAATCACGCAGGTGTCACAAAGCCGTCATAGAGAGCACCGGGCAGGGCAGCCCCGCAGGCTGCTGGATATGCACAAGAACTTACCTCGCAGCTGTGGCGGACACCTGGGATGAGTGTCACCTAGTGCCAACTCTCCACTGGGTGTGATCACTGGGGTAGCCCTGGTGGTCTCTAAAAACTTATGTAAGGGGACCTCCTAGTGGCCTAGGGGTTAAGTCTCAGTACTGTCACCTTTACAGCCTGAGTTCGATTCCCGGCCAGGGAGCTGACTCACATGGCGCAGCTGACATTTCTTGTCTTGCCCCCTCAGTGGTGTATTTCAGTCAATCTGCCTGTTCTGCTACCCGCTTTATTTCTGGTGAATCCTTTCATCCCTTGCACCTCTGGCCTACACCCCAGTTCTTCTACACAAAAAAAAATTAAAAAGAAATCATGTAAAACAATCATGTCAAAGTGATTGGGAAGGCCAGGTTAACACAGTTTTCACCAAGACGTGAAGCAAGCCCTATGGTACTATGGGAAAAAATTAATTCAGCTTCAGATCCACCGATGACATGACTCATGAAAATCATGAAAGTCTCCCAGGCCCCAGTGAGATCGAGAATAAAACCCACTCTCGTGGCAGGGGGCCCTGCAGAGACCATGTCTGCGCGTTACGAATAAACCATGCAATTTGCTTATGTTCCATCTCTAGTGCATCTTAGCTCAAAAATAAAACTCCTAATAGAATAAATGTACTGCCTATAAATCTCAACACATCCTGCATTATTAGTAAAACTTTTTAAAATTCATAGCTGATTAAGTCATAAACTCTTTTGATGAATAAGGCCCCACATACCAACTGGTGAAATATTATGAGACCTGATAAAAGAATAAACCTGTTGAATAAATCTGCTATGCAAAAATTTATCACAATGTTATATATAATGAAACCTTCCTTAAACAAAAACCTGATAAAACGGTAAACCTGCTCAAAGATTAAATTTGCTGCACTCCAGGGTCATGTGTCTCACCTGTTTTTGGAGCTGCCAGACAACTCAACCTGTTTAACCTCTGTAGCCTTTTTGTTTTGCATTAATTTTTTGCTGTTCTGTTTCAATCATTTCTACACCTGCAAAATGTGAGGAATTCCCTGCACACACAATGCAGAGTGTTATTGAATGACTACCAGTGGCATTTAAAAAAGTTATTTATTTATTTTTGCATAGAAGAACTGGGGTGTAGGCCAAAGATGTGGGGGTGAGAGGATTCACCAGAGACAGAGTAGGGAGCAGAACAGGTGGATTTGTTGAAATACACTGCT
This sequence comes from Galemys pyrenaicus, assembly GCA_019455555.1. NCBI lineage: Eukaryota > Metazoa > Chordata > Mammalia > Eulipotyphla > Talpidae > Galemys > Galemys pyrenaicus. The sequence goes on along the minus strand of JAGFMF010011914.1, from coordinate 4,302,265 downwards.
GAGGGGAGCAGCGGGCGAGGCAGGAGAGGTCTGCTGCACCATGTGGGTCTCCTCCCTGGCTGGGGATCGAACTCATGCTGCAGGGATGGTCCCTGAGACTTAACACCTAGACCACCAGAGAGGCTTGAGATGCTCCTGTTTTCAAGGGCAGTGGGAGCAGGTGTAGAAAAGAGCTAGGTGACCTGCCTTGCACAGCTGCTTCACTAGCTGGGCAGGTGGGATGTACCAAGACGATAACAAAGGCAGGGATAACCACACACAATGCTCAGTTTCTTGCCCTTCATCAATACACCAAAGGTGTTAGTCCCTATTGCTTTTTCCTCTCTAGGGTTGATAATAGTATACAAGGAAAAACATTTGGGGTTATCTTTTCCTTTTATTAAGTAATAGTGTTACAGGACAGGGAGAGGGGCACTTGAGAATCCCCAAACCTGCCCCTTTTTTTCAAGATTTATTTATTTATGCATACAAGCACTGGGGTACAGGCCAGAGGTGTGGGGTGGGGGGGTGAGAGGATTCACCACAGAGAGCAGGGAGCAGAACAGGCAGATCAACAGAAGTACACTGCTGAGGGGAGCAGCGGGCATAGTAGGAGATGTCTGCTGCGCCATGTGGGTCCCCTCCCTGGCCGGCAGCAGGGATCAAACTCATGCTGCAGTGGCTGCGGTTTGCTTCATAATGCGTTGCTTAACCCACTGCGCCACCAGGGAGGCTCCAAACCTACCTTTTTAAAATGGGTTTTGTTATCTGCTGCATTAAGACAAATATAAAGGCTTTTAATGGAAAGGAATTTTAATGTAATTAGGGAGCAATATAGAAAAGATAAAGAATATAGTAACTAAGTTAAGTATTTAAAGTTACCCATTTCCTTGAGGGTAAAAGTCCAGCTAAATAGGATTGGCCTAAAGCAAGGCCTAAAGCTTGCCACAAGTCAGAAAAACGTTTCAGTAGAGACCCATAGTAAAGGGTTAGAAAGAGTTAGACAAATCTGGGAGGAAAAGAGCAGAACAAAAATCAAGTCAAAAGTTGCCATTATTAAGCTCCCCAGAGTCTCTCACCCACATCTGTTCCAACCAGTCCAGGACCAAGAAGCAAGCGCAGTTTCCTCACATGTCCCTCCTGCTCCACGTGCCTCCTCCAGGTCTCGTTGCTGCTCTCCATCCTGCTTCCTTCTTCTTCCCTTCCTTCTGTCCTCCTGTTGCCTCTCTCCAGCATCGTCTTATCCCTGCTCAGCTCCACCCTATTTAGAGCGGAACTGGGATCCGGGAACTTCCCCTTTTTCTAGGGACCACCTGTTACAATAGCTTTCACAGTTTCATTGAAATATATACATATACCATAAAATTCATCTTTCTAAAATACACAATTAGGTAGGTCTTAGTATATTCACAAAGTTTTGCCGCTATCACTGATAACTTATTCTGGAACACTTTCATCAACTCCAAAAGAACCTCTATACCTATTAGCAGTCACCCACCATCCCCTCAGCTCCAACCCCTAACAACTTCCAATCTATTTTCTGTCTCTCTGGATTTGCCTGTTTTGAATATCAATTATAAATGGGATCATACGATATGTGGTCTTTTGCATCTGGTTTCTTTCACTTAACAATGTTTTCCAAAGTTTATCCATTTGTACTATATATCAATACTTCATTTCTTTTCTTGCCATTCCATTATATGGGTGCAGCAGATTTTACTTATCTGTTCATTAATTGATGTATATCTGGGCTATTTTCATGTTATGAATATGGAAAGTTATGAATAATGTTGTTACAAATATTTGTGTACAAACTTTTGTGAGAATATCTGTTTTTACTTCTTTTTGGTGTATACCAAGGGATAGAATTGCTGAGTTATATAGTAACTCCCATCGAATTTTCGATGAACTTCCAAAACTTTTTCCTAATGGCTTCACCATTTCCCAATCCCATCGGTAATGTATGGGATTTCAGTTTCCCTATAATTGTGCAAATACTTGAATTGCTTGTCATTTTAATTTCAGCCATCCTAGTGGGTGGGAAGTGGTACTTCATTGTGGTTTTGATTTGCATCTCCCTAACCACTAATGATGTATAATTTTTCATGTGCTAATTGGCCAGTTGTATATCTTTTTGGAGAAATGTCTGTTAATATTTCACCCAATTTTATATTGGGTTATTTATCTTTATATTGTGAAGCTATAAGAATATTTACTTAAATGTTATGGATCCAAGATCCTTTTAAGTTTTAAAACTTGCAAATATCTTCTCCCACTCTGTGACTTGCCTTTTAAGGTCCTCAATAGTGTCCTTGAAATTTTTAATTTAGATAGTTAATTTTATCCAGTTTTTTGTTTTTGCTTATGATTTTGGTTTCCTATCTCAGAAACCACTGCCTAAACCAAGGTCTTAAAGATTTACTCCTGTTTTTCTCTAACAGCTTTTTAATACTAATGCTTATTTTTCTGTATATGATCCATTTTTAATTTAATTTTATGTATGGTGAATTATCTTGACAACTTTATTGAAAATAATTTACCAGAATTCATAAATATAAGTGTTTATTTCTCAACTTTCAATTCCATTACTTTTGTCAATACATATCCTTATGTATTGATTAGTAAAGTTTTTGTAAGCAGTGAAATTGAGACCTATGTTTCTTTTAACTTGGTTCTTTTTTTTTAAATCCTGTTTTGGTTATTCTGGGACCTTTGCATTCCATATGAATTTTAAGATCAGCTTGCCAAAATCTGCCAAAAGGCAACTATGATTTTAACAGGAGTTGCATTAACTCTATTGATCAATTTGAGCATTTCTGTCTAATCTAACTGCCTCCCTATCCATGACCATAGATGTCTTTCCATTTATTTAGATCTACTTCAGTTTCTTAAATATATAGTATTACATGTTTTTCAATATATATTATTTTTCCAGTATACAAGTCTGTCTATTCTTTTTTAAATGCATTTCTTAGTACTTTATTCTTTTTGTTTATGTTATTAATAATATTGCATTATTTTAATTTTTTGGTTATTTAATTTAATTTTTTAAGGTTTTATTTATTTATGCATACAAGAGCTTAGGTATAGGTCAGAGGCAGCAGGGGGCGGAGGGGAGGGCGTGAGAGAATTCACCAGAGACAGAATGGGGAGAAAAACAGGCAGAGCAATTGAAATTCACTGCTGAGGGGAGCAGCAGAGAGGAGAGGTCTGATGTGCCATGTGGGTCCCCTCCCTAGCTGGGGATCAAACTCATGCTGCAGTGGCTGTGGAAGCTCCACGGTATGGTGCTCAACCCCTCACGCCACCAGGGAGGCCCTTTTTGGTTTTATTTAATTTAGTTTTGTTATGTATTTGATCTTGTGTCCCACAGCCTGGTTGAATTTCATTAGTTCTAATAGTTTGTAGATTCCCTGAGATGGCCTATATATAAGATCTTATCATATGTGAATAAATATAGTGTTACTCTTCCTTTCTAATTGGGATGTCTTTTACTTTTCTTACCTAACTTGTTAGCCTCTACAGTATGATGTTGAATGGGACTGACAAAAGTGAGCATTCTTGTCTTGTTTCACATCTGAAGGGGAAAGCAATAAATCTTTTATCATGTCACCCTGAGCTATTTTGAAGATAGCCTATCAGGTTGACAAAGTCCTGTTCTATTGCTAGTTTGTTGAGTATTTTCCTCATGATAGGGGGTTGGATTTTATTGAAAGCTCTTTTCATTTCTTGAGTTTATTGAAATGATCATGTGTTCATTTTCCTTTTATTCTATTAATATGGTATATATATTGATGGATTTTCAGATATTAAACTAACCTTGCATTCTTGAAATAAACACCACTTGGTAATAATGGAATTCTTTTTATGCATTACTGGATTTAGTTTGATAGTATTTTGTTGATGTTCTTTTGTGTCTCTATTCACCAGCACTGTTACCGCGGTGTTTGTCCTTTAAACACTTGACAGAATTGAGTTAAGCCTCTGGGCCTGGGTTTTTTCTTTGTGGGATTGTTTTTTTTTAATTGCCAAGTTAATATTTTTAGTCATTATAGGCCTAGCCAGATTTTTTATTTCTTCTTGAATTAATTTTAGTTGTTTATGTCTTTTTAAGAATATTTTCATTTCATCTATGTTACGTAATTTGTTGGCATGGAGCTGATCAAAGCATGCCTTTATAGCCCTTTTTATTTCCTTAAGATCAGTAAGTGCCCTTTTTCATCCCTGATTTTAATAATTTATATCTTCAATGTTATTGTTGTGTTTTTTTCATGAGTTTTGTTAGTTTTTTTTTTTGTGTATCATTTAAGAAAACTGATTTGTGGTTTTAATGATTTTCTCTATTCTTTTTTGATACATTATTTCGTTTTTTATCTCTAATAATTCTGTGGCATACTTTTTCTTTGACAGTCTCTTTTGTTGTTGATATTGTTGAGACTGAACATAATAATGATTATAATGTGGCCAATCTGAGTATCATATTCTTCTCCTTTCCCGAATTTGTTTGTTTGTTGTTGAATTTGTTTGTTGAATTTGAGTTTGTTGTTTACCATAAGAAAGACTGTTTGTTTCATGACTTCTGAATTTTGTATACTTTGATGTAGGCATCTGCTGAAGTCTCTGGTTGGTTAGCTTTGTGGTCAACTGAAAATTGAACAGAGATTTCCTTGAAAGCCTTAATCCAATATGTCACCACTCTTTGGGAAGGCATCGAGTAGAGGACACTCACACTTTCACAGCCTTGTCTTAACGTTGAATTCCTGATTATGCAGGGCCTGAGAGAGTGGGGATTTATTGGATCCTTCCTGACAGTGCCGCATCCTGCGATATACACAGCCCTGTTTATGCACATAGTCTTCTGATCCTCAGAAATAAGTCAGAGCTTTTCAAAACCCCAGTAGACACCTTATTCTTGCACTTTTCTTGTAAGAGTTTTGTCTAGTTTCTTACTTGTCCCAACTGGTAACCTGTCTCAGACCACCGTGATGTTAAATAATTTCTACTGATTGTTTTCAATAAATACCCTGAAGATAGAACTTTTCCCATGAGGGAGCTTTGAGTCAGATAAAGACAAGCCATATGAATGGGACTTGTCTGTGGATCTACCAAACACACACAAAAAATAGCTATACTTCTCACATGCGGGGATTTAGGGAGCTCTCTGAAGCCATATGTCCCTATTTAGTGGCTAAAACAAGGTTGGTTTTGACACCAACTGTGGTCCTGAGGACTACCTCAGAGGTGGGGATCAGAAGTGGAAATTAGACCTATTAAAATGCCTTCATATTCATTATCCTTGCTCAGCTGTTATTATCCAAGTCTCAGCTGTTTTCTTGAATAAATGCACCTTCAATTGTTGGAGGTCTTTGGTATCTTTCCAACGTTCTTAAAAAATTGATTTTGATAAATTTTGCCAATGTTATTGTTGCTCTTCTGGAGGAGTCACCTTTCAGAGATTCTTACTTCACCTTTCTAAAAGCACATCCATCAGACTTATTCTATCTGTTTCTTTCCCTTCTTCCTTCTGATCACCCCAAACCAGTCACTAAATGGAACCACAAGCATTTTAATCAGATTGCCTCTGAGACTGAAATGATTTGCTGCATGCAAATAAAAACTTCTCTCAACAACCTCCAATATGATGGAGTCTTGAAATCCTCGTGGAGCAGCCAGATGTGAGGTCATCAGAAATCTTTGACTTAAAAATAAAATGATAGCAAAAAAATAAAATAAAATAAAATGATAGCAATCAAATAAGGTTAATTGATTTTTGACCAAAAATACAGCTTACATGAAAATACATGGGTGAGAAAAATGTTTGTTAAAGGTATGATACGATATGAGCAATGATATACCTAAGATGCAGCTTGATTTCTTAAAAAGGTTGTTAATAAGAAAAAATAGAAAAATGTAATGTTAAAATGATCAGGAGCAATCAGAGTCTCCAAAGCAATGAGGAAATGACTCAGACCCAAGGGGCAGAGGGGTCCCCCACGCTCGACCCCTCTGTCACCATCAGCTCTTAGAGGCCTGTTTTGCTGTTCACCTTATGTTTGTTTTTATTTTCTTCCCAAACAGTAACTGGCCTCAGCTCGGGTGCCGTGATCTGCTATCTCACAGCCATTTTTCTGAACGTAAGCAGCCTGCATTTAAAACTCTCCAGCTCATCTATCTTCATTTGAAGACCGAGTTAAAAAATAAAATTAATGATTGCTATCAGGGGGAAGACGAGGAGCATCTTTGGTGAAAAGTAGATCTGCCACGTTTGTCCAAGGCTGACATCTTTCACCGGCTGGAAATGGCTGGATATACTTGTAAACATTATTAAAAATAATAACTTAATGTTTCCTTCCTGTGACTCGCTAGCATTAGCAAGGTAGTTCCAATTAGTATTTCCTCTGAGTGAGGTGGGCCTTTGACTTCGTTTCATTTAAAAGGGGATTTGTTTTCTAATTTTTACTTCTGCTGTTGTCAATCATGGAGCAGAACTAAATGACGACCGCCTTCCTCTCATCACTTACATCTTGCAAAGCCACAGCGAAGGCATATGCATCTCTGATTTTATTTGTTTTAGCTGCACTTGTTCAGTGAGAGAGAAGACACATTTACGTCCCTGGGATCTGGATGGTGTTGCATGGAGTTTTAAAATACAAGTAAATCACATCAAGAGACTAAATCATTTTGTAGGATTTTGAGACTGAAGGCAAATAATTCAGTGATAAATTATTATGAATGGCTTAGAATGGGATGCTTTTCCTTGGAAAACTCACCCCCAAACAATGCATGGTGTGGCCAGAAGGAGGAAAGGTGGGGAGGGAGGAGAAAGGGAAAGAGATAAAGGGAGGGGAGAAGCACAGCGGACACCACCTTAGCCCAGGTGCCATTCTGAGGGTAGCTTGCCCTGTTGCTGTGTCTCTCTTCCATTCTAGTGAGTATCTCTTTAATAGACTCATCTTGCTTTATTAAAGTCAAAAATATGTTTTTAAATGCTAAGTGAGACACGCATTATTGCAAATGCAAAGCTGCAAAATGTGTTTGGCAGCCTCAAGGTAATAATTTCTTCCAATTTCAACACCAAGTTGGTGAATATTTCAATTGATTATGTTGGGCGATCCAGTAGTCATTTAATCATATTAACATATATAACTTGCATATTCAACATAATCTCACTTACTTGCTTATCTTATATCCCAGAAAACCGCACGAGGCAGTAGGCCCACACATGCGTGCTGTGTGCACACACACACACACTCATCTCCTGTGTAGGCTTCCAACCAAAGTTCTATTTAATGTCTAAGCAAATGACTCTCTGAATTGACGTAACGGACTTTTTAATAGCATAACAGAGCAAATCATTATGCAGAAGATAGGAGGCATTATTTACAACATTAATTAAATCCAGGGGGAAAAGGACCATATAAATCCATTTCACTTTAAGTGCTTTTGCTTGGGAACCCACATCTTGTTCTTCTACTTACTTTGAAATTCAAGGAGAGTATAGAGGCCGAACTTTACAACTCTTTTAGGTGCTGTGGTGGGACTGTTGTTTTGTTTACCGTAGCCTGGTAGCAAGGCCCAGGTGCCAAGAGTTGCTAAAAATCGTAGAAAGCAGAACACTGGGGAGGGAGTGGCATTTCCTTATGGAACACATGGAGGCACGGGAAGGGGGTGAGGGCAGGGAAGACAAGGGAGATGACTGTGTTGTTTGGGATAACCATGGATCTAGCATCATCACCCTAATTAATAATTAATTATATTAATAAAATAATTAATTATATTAATAAAATAATCACCCCGTCTAATTTTGACCAGTAACGTTTTCTTGAGGGAGAGTGACCGGAAGGTTTGGCAACATGCCCTGAACCACGCAGGAAGGATCAGCGTAGGCTTGACATGTCCCGGCTTCCTGGAAACCAGATTAAGCTCAACTCCAGATTCACAAAAAGACAGAACTCAAAAATACCGAAGCAGAAGCTTTCTTCCTGATCTTTCTTGGAGACTGACACAATACAGGAGAGAGGAGAATTGCGGAGAGTGTCATCTTTCTGAGCAGTCCCAAATTTTCAGATTTACCCATAATCTATCATTGAGCTCCCTTAGCTTACACTGTAATTACTCAAGTCAAGCCATAATTAAGGCAGGTACCCTGAGGAGCTGCATGGCCAGTAACTTAGTAGACTAAATTACCTAGTAAAGTGCTAATAAATAACATAGTAGACTAAACAGGGGTATTTACATTTCTCCAGAATTCATACAACACCGATGCTTAAACACACACAATTTCTAATTGAGATCTGGTCCGAGTTCTGCTTTAGAGTATCCTGAACCCCTGCTAGAACTGCTGGCTGCTGAGTGAGTGGGTGCATGAACACGAGCCCGTTGGGTATGTCCATGCAGGCAGGCCAGCCAGGGCCACCACCCCTGGAAGCCTCAGGTGCCAAATTCCCGGTAGAAAGAAGGCGATGGAGAGAGGCGATTGCATGAGAACACGTCTTGCTGTGTCTGGTGATTTGTTGGGTATCTCAGTGTTTATTCTGTGACAAGTTGGACTTTGGTACAAGGTCAGCTCCTGAATCTTGATTACGTTTTTCCCCCCTTGAGCCAAGAGACATTGATCTGTACATCTAGTTTACCTTGTTTTCTTAGCCATTTGTGACACAGTACAACAGTTCCCATCGAAAAAAGTGTCATGTAAATAAATTACAACTTAGGACGTATACATTAAATAATTTTATAAATGAACTTTAAAAATGAAGGAATAAAAAATGCCAGGCCTGGCTTGTAGAGCAATAGTGATTATTCTGATCATGTTGTCATGTGTAATGAAGCACAGGCCCATCATTAATCAGAAGAACCAATCAGATAACTAATTTAGGCAATATTCTTTACCACAAGACATGTCGGTCAGTAAAAATGCATTAAAATAGCAAAAGATCAATAGCAGACACCAGGGACTGTGTTTACAAACCAGTCTTAAACTTTAGGGTATTAAATTCTCAGTCATATTGGGTATCTGTTTGGTAAAGATAAAGGAAAACTTCAGAGAAATGAAAGTTTTTTTTAAGTTAATAGTGCAGTCATAATGTATACTGTAATAAATGTACAGAATGTCGCATTATTTTGTGATGAATGGCAAAAGTGTCCCCAGCTCCCTTCAGAAGCATTATCAGGGCTCAAAAAAAGGAGCCTGGAATGAGCTGGGATTGACGAATGGGTCCAAAGATGGCAGTGGGAGGCAGGCAGGTCCTGGGTGTTTAAAGACGATTTATGTCCTAGCCCTGTGAGTGGGAGCGAGGCGGGAGACCCGCAAGTGGCAGGTAGCACGCTGCGCTGGGGCCAGCTGCCCTGCACTGAGTCTCCTTTCTCTGGACAGTGGGCCCAGCCCCCCTGCGGCCTGCCCCTTGGCGGAGCCTCCCTTTGGTCCCTTTTTACAAGGAAAATCTCCACTGCCCTTGTATCTCCACTTCAGCCACACAAAGGGCATCTCACAGAAGTCCAAAAAAGCCACCTCCTTTTTCTTTCTAGTACACGAACACATAACAAAAGAAAGGACCCTGAAGCTGTTTCTACAAAACTAGCATCACTGCTAAGACACCCTCAAGCGGCACTGGACGGAGGTGGTAGCCGCGATGAGACTGGCCAGCTCCGGGCAGATATCACTCACACTCGAGGCCACCAAGAGCACGCCTCCCCTCCCCCCACCGAGCCCTCAGCTGGGGTCCTGCTGCCCTGAGGTGGTGAGTGGGGGCAGGCAGGGCTTGGCGCCAGGAAAGTCTAGACACGTTTCTGCCCCATCCCAGGTGACAATGGTCTGTGGTGAGTAGTGACTGAGCGCCTCCCTCCTCCAGAGCTCGTCACACTTCTTCCCACTGGAGAACAGTGCATGAGAAAGACACGCTCACGCCTTAGTTCACCCAGGCGTTATTTATAAAGAGCCTACTATGTGCCTGCACACACTGACAGTGGCCCTTGCCGAAGTTCAGCTGGGATACCTGAGCAGCTGTGACTTGCCCAGCACACAAGTAAGGTAGCATCTCCCAGCTGGAAGAAAAGATGGGGGGAAAAGAAAGGAGCGGGGAGGGGGAGGGGGAAGAAAGAAAGGAAGAAACCTTCTTCTACTTGATCCTATTTCCCCCTGCTGCTATTGCCTGATAGTCTGCTGATTTTCACAGTAATCTTTCTAGAAAGCAAAACAAACAAAAAAATAGTTAAATTAAATGGCTATGCTTGCTGAATAGTCTTCTCCTATTCACTCTGAAATCTTACTGTTCCCGATCTCCAAACTTTTGGTGCCGTTGATATAGCATTGGCAAGTCACAAATGGATTCCAAGTCTAGTGGTTATTTCAGGCCTTAAACTTTCACCTCACAATATCAGGCCCTTCTCCAAATACTCACACCCCTTTGACTTCTAGGGCTCTGAGCCTTCTCCTCTGCCTCTGTTCCATGTACCCCAGGTTCCTTGGGCTCTTCATCATCCCATGAACTACAGCACATTAATTCTGTGGGACACCAAGCAGTCGTTTAAAGACAAGATTAAATCTCTGTATTGACATGTGAAGATCTCTAAGACATAGTAAGTGAAAATAAAAGACAGCACTAGAGAGAACCATGCTATCGAAGAGTGACCTCTCTCTCCATGCCCACACCATGCAGGCAAGGCCTTCTGTACACACAGTGTGGGCATAATGAGTAAACTGGGGTAGCACGGGGGTGTGGGGGTGGTCAAGGGACAGACATTTTATCTCTATTGACAAATCTTTTGAACATGAATCATGTGTCTTCAATTAAAGACTAAAACAACTTTCCAAATAAATACCTACTAGAGCATCTTCACGTTCTCTGCAGCCCTCTTCTCCCTCATCATTGTCTCCAAGAGGAGATATCAGTCCATTGAAGGCCAAATACCCACTTGAAAATGTCTCTACATCTGTAGAGCATATCTTTTGTTCTAAGCTCCAAGTGTATTTTTATAACTCCCTACTTGGATTCTCAACCAAAAGTAACCAAAGTGAATTCACAAATTCACTTTGACCAACTGGACCACTAATTTCCCCACCAAACCTCAGTTCTCCCCACCTCAGTAAGTGACCATCCATCCCGTCGGTCAAGTTAAAATCTACGAGCTACACTTGTCTCCTACTGTCCCCTCACGCCTCTCACTCAATCTAGTTAATGAGGTGATGACCTTTATAATTCCCGAGTTAGCCTTGGATTGGCCTTCTCTTGCGCTCTAGCTTCTTCTCTTCCAAGACACCACTTTGTTTCTCACCTGGGCTCCTGCCATAGCCTGTTAGCTCAGCCTCTGCTTCTCTTGTGGCGTGATCCCCTCTGCCATCCCCTCTGCCATCCAATCCCCGATTCAGAACTTTCCTAGCATAAGTGAGTACAGTCACCTCCAGATACTTGTTCCCTTCTGCACCTGCTGCCCTCCTTGAGATGGACAGGGTAGGGCAGAGCAGGGCTCATACCCAAATGTTCCTTAGAAGAACCAACCATAGATAGCCCCTGCCAGTCTCCTGCAAGGAGCTTAAGGGGAGCCAACTGGGTAAAGAGAGAAAAGATGGGGAATCACAGATGCAGCTTCAGTATCTTCTGTAAAAACACCAGATAAAAAGTTTCCTCTTGGAGAAATGTGGATATTGAGAATGTGCTAGCATGGCTGACACCAGACCCCGTGCAGTTCAGGCTGGATCTGCATGCTCCCAGAATGTTCCCTGTGGCCTGGGGTGGTGTCCGGCCCATGTGTCCAAGTCAAACCGAGAGGTGCTTGTTATTTGCTTCCAGACTGCAGGTGGCACAGGGGAGTCCACCAGGAAAACTCCACAGTCACATTCTGTAGAATTCTGAGACTACCATTCCTTAGAGTCCTTTTTCTGAAATGAGGTTCAAAAGAAAATAAGAAGAAAACGAACTCAAGTTGGGTTTTCCAGAATATAATATCCAATTGACTTGATTTTAAGAATTACAATTCTAATTCAGTTTCCTTGAAAGATTGATAGTTCCTAAAAAGAGACTAAGGAAGGCCTTGTGACAATAATATGACAATTATACTTACTGAAATTTATTTTTTACTGGAAATGACAAACAAACGTGTTTTGTGGGACTTTTGTAAATGCTCCTGTAAGGAGAACTGACTAAGTCTCATTAAAGTGAGAAGCTACCAGATGGAAGTTCAAATACTTAAATAAGAAGGGCACTACCAACTCAAAATAATTCGAATGTAAGCAGCAATTGATAGTAATAGCAGGCTATATCAGACTCAAATGAAAATTTGAAAATTCGCACCAAGAAAAAAATAGCATCATTTAGCATTCCGTGTCACCAGCATCCTGGAGAACCCAGACACTGACATTTCTGGGGTGGATGTCCGATCCCACGCATCCTGCAGCCCTCATGGCTAGGCCACGGGAAACCAGGGAAACCGAGACCCGCCACCAGCCCAAGTGCAGTCTCTTAGGTAGCCAGAAGTCATTTATTAATAAAGCTATTGACATGTTTTAATATTTATAGTTATTTACCTTGCAAAGGAACTGAATCAGGGAGTACAGAGATCAAGCCACTCGGGAGAGGCAGTGTTTACCCAGGCTAATAGCTTCCCTTTGGAGAACAGACGAAAAAGTGCAGGAGCTGAAGGAGTCCCAGAAACCATCCAAGGACTTGGGGTGGGAACGCTCTGAGAGGCGGTGTGTGCCTGGCGTGTCCATTCGTTCTCGGGTACCCCCTGCTTCTGTCCAGCCTCAGGACGCCGGCCCAGGAAAGCGAGAGCACCCCACACGGTGTCCTTGGTTGTGTGCCCTGTGATTGACAGGCGGAGTCTGACGCTAATGTCCCTCCCCCTTCTCACAGCTGACCCATAGCATCCTTCTTCGCAGACCACCATCCACACGGAAGGCCAAGGAGAGCGTGACTACACGCTCAGGTTGGAGGGCGGTCAGAGAGAAGGCAGGACCACGGGCAGGAGGGGGGTACTTGGGCACTACAGGTGTTTGGAAAGAGCCAGGCGCACAGGTGTGACAGGGCTGGCCCTGTGACACTCCCCAGTGGTTTACTTCTGCGCCTCTGCAGCTCGGCCGCCAGGCTGTGCACGCCGCAGGCACAGCAACTGAACAGGAACATGTTTCTTGCTCTTGGGGTGTGTCCCCACGAGCACCGTAGCATGGGAGCGGTGGTTTTAGAAAGACCATCTGGAAAATACAAGGATCTGGCCACAGCTCATTGGCCAGGTATAGTCACGTGCCCACCCCTTAATTCATGGGGAAGAAAAGCATGACTCTCTCCTGAACCCAGCAGAAGAGAAGGGGGACCCCTGAGCAGAAGAAATGCCTGCACACCCCCAGGTATGGAGCTCAGGGACAATTTAGAACAGCTGGAGAAATAACTGGACTTCTGCCATCCTCTGGGCTTGAAAGAGCTTGAAATATTTCACGTGAGTCTAGAGGAAATCACAGGAAAACATTCTGTGAGTCCGTGGAGGTGGACTGGAAAGCAGCGCCATCACCTTGCTGCAACTCTCCCTGGCGTGCGGGCATCACTGACGCAACAGGTCTCTGTTAGTCACTGCAGCAAGGTAATGTCTGTGTGGGCCTCCCTCGTGGCGCAACCGGTTGAGCACCGCACTGTGAAGCATCCGCGCCACAGCAGCGTGAGTTCGATCCCCGGCCAGGGAGGGGACCCTGCCTCTCCTGCCTTGCCCACTGCTCCCCTCAGCAGTGTATTTCAGTCCATCTGCCTGTTCTACTCCCGACTCTGTCTCTGGTGAATCCTCTCACCTCCCGCGTCTCTGGCCTGTACCCCAGCTCTTGTGTGCTTAAATAAATAAATGGTAAAATGTAATTTCTGTGGTACAGCAGCAGTGAGTATGTGAGTGACTACCAGGATAGGCAAAGAATTCATCATAGCAAGATTTCAAGGAGTTAGGGGCCCAGCTGAAGCGGTGTTTATTCTGCAACATGCCGTGTGTTCCACTCTCTTACACCACCTTCACTTTCGTGATTTTTCCCCACTAGGGTTGAACTGTGCTTTGTTTGTTTGTTTTTTTTTAAGATTTATTTATTTATGCATACAAGCACTAGGGTACAGGCCAGAGGTGTGGGGGGTGAGAGGATTCACCACAGAGAGCGGGGAGCAGAACAGGCAGATCAACAGAAGTACACTGCTGAGGGGAGCAGCGGGCACAGCAGGAGAGGTCTGCCACGCCATGTGGGTCCCCTCCCTGGCCAGCAGCAGAGATCGAACTCATGCTGCAGTGGCTGAGGTTTGCTTCATAGTGCATTGCTTAACCCACTACGCCACCAGGGAGGCCTGAGCTGTGCTTTGAAGACATCGAAATGTTTGCATCTATACAAACGTGGAAGGGCTCAGGTATAAGGGTTTGCCAGGTCCATGAGACAAAGGGCCAAGGGACCCGAGGACAAGAAAGTGACCTGATGATGAGCCCTAGGATGGCAATGAGGGGAGAGGGGAGAGGCTGGGGAGAAGGGAGGGCACAAACATGCAAAGGGATCAGATAGTCGGAACCCCGCTGAGCTCAATCCCAGTGGAGGGGGGAAGAAGCGAATCATCTGTGAAGTTAAGAGGCTGGAGTTGGAGGTACCACAAAGAGCACATATTTGCAGGACTTGGTGGCTGAGTGGGTGCGAGAAATGGACATTGTTGCTTAAGGAATTACAAGGGCTACATATTGGGCTGAGCATCCATCAGACTGCAGAATCCACACAGGAAGAATCAAGGTGACCAGGATAGCTGTGGACCAAGCCCTGAGGTCTTCTATGCCCAAGACACAGACAAGCAAGGCAGTGTGGCCAGAGGCTGGGTGATATCTTGGTTTTGTTTTGGAAACAAAGGAATGAACCTGGTGATCAGCAAGCTCACAAGATCTGCATCCCAATGCTGAGGCTTGCAGGGTGTGAAAGAGCAGAGCCAACCCCGAGAAGGGCAGTAATGCGTTCCAAGAAGATCCTGGTTTCCACTCTCAGGGAAAAGTCTCTGAGGAGAAACCGATCCATGAGATCTTGGCCAACAACTGGCTAATTGCTGAGCCCTTCCATCCAGTAGATCCGCGTAACAGAAGGTGCAGAGAAACATGGGGTGCATGAGGCTGCAGAACGAAGACCAGGGAGGTGATTCAGAAACTGGTGTGTCAGCTGTCCCCTGGACATGGGCTCTGCAAAGTCCCTCCTTGGGCTGGTTGCCAGAAGCAGAAGCAGGTTAGGGAAAGCCTCTCTCTTCTTGTCTTATGAAAAACTAGCACCTGCATCCAGCTTATGTGGGATGTCTGGGAGCGGGATTTGTGGTGACTTGGACTTCTGAACAAGACAGAGGAAAAAGATAAACAGAAAAGGGAGGTGGTTTCCCCAAGTCCAGGGAGGGCCACTCCCAGGACTATTTCCTCACAGGAGCCTCTGGAAGGATCTCAAAGGCTCCCATGAGACTCCATGTCTACACACCTGGAATACTGGCAGGGAGGACCAGACACAAGCCGATGTCCCCAAGTAGCCCTGTATGGGAGCACATCTGCCCCGTGGACCTGTGGGCTGTGAAGCTTAGGGGTCACTCCTCAGCCTCTTGGCTCAGGCTTCTCCTTCTGGACTCATCAAAAAAGTGGAAAGTCCTGGAAACCACCCAAATGCCCAAATGTAGAGGACTGGATCAAGAAGCTGTGGTACATATATACAGTGGAATACTATTCAGCAATCAAAAATGATAAGCTAGGGCCATTTATAGAAACATAGATGGAGCTAGAAGGAATTATACTCAGTGAATAAATCAGAAGGCAAGAGAAAAATATCTGATAGCTTCACTCTTAGGAGGAATGTAAAGGAACAACAGCTACAAAAAATAATAATAATAATAAGAGAGATCTCAAGGAAATGAACAATTACAGCTAAAAACAAACAAACAAAAAGCACAACAAGAACGAAAGGACAAAGATAAACCAAAGGGATCATTCAGGGGGACGGGGTGGGATAGAGCCTGGGATGAGGGCAGAAAGAGCACAAGGGACTGAGGTGATGGTGCATGGGTGAAATGGTGGTGGGAATTCCCTGGGGACTACAAATGATGTCAAACATAATTAAATAAATCTTAAAAAGAAAAAAGTGGCCAGTCCCTCCCAGTCCCTTCTTGCTGGCTGACATCATGGAGGTGAGCTTCACTGATGCCAACAGGAATGAGGAAGGTGACCAGGTGAGCAGGCCACATGAGCAGGCCAGGTGAGCAGGCCACGTGAGCAGGCCATGTGAGTAGGCAGGAGACAAAGGCTCTTGATGCTATGTCTCATTTTGATTATCACTAAAAAATTGGAAATCACACGCTGGAGCACTTCCCCTTAGTAATCCCAAGAACCTTATAAATACAAAACACATGGCTTTTGAAGCGATGCCTCCTGCCCCCACCTTACCACCACCTACCTGTCTATAAGTCCCAGTTCTGTGACTTTAGTAGAGGACTACCTCTCTCCTCTGATCTCTTGCACATCCTCTCCTTCCTTCCATTCATTGGCTGAACTGTGCCATGATGGTTCTAGCTTTAGGCTTTGAGATTCCTATGTTATTTGTGTTAATAAAAGAATTTCATGCAGGTTTGTTTTATTTAATCAAGTAGCACGTACACTCTGGGAAGGAGAGAGTCCTCACTGAGCTGCTGTGTGCGCCCAGCCCCGGCCCGGGGCCCGAACCCACATCAAGGTTTTCAGCCAATGTTGGCTTTTATTATTAAAAACCCATGACCAAATATTAAGCCAGAGGTCAGAAAAGGTAGCCAACCATAACAAAGGGGGTCCCTTCTGCTGATGACAGCACTGAGGTCCCTAACCATGCTTACACCAGTGGGAACAAATGAGCAACTTTCCAGCCACCATCCCCCAGTGCTTGTGTCCTCTTTAGCTAAAATTAAAAGAGGGAGTGATTAAAAAATTTAACAGGTGGGTTAGAAACCCGTTTCCAGAGAAATATAATGCACCTGCCATGCACAATCTCAAAGAAATTACTCCTAAAACCTGCTACCGGAGCCTGATGGAGGTGGGGAAGGGTCATAAATTTTGCTACATATGCTTGAAACCAAAGAGCGAATATTTGTTTCTAACCAGACCTGAGTTGTCAATATCGTTTTCTCAAAGAATGTGGGAAATTATTTTTATTGGCTATAACTCAATTATTTTGTCTATCCTATAGAAAATAAATAATTCATCCAAATCAAACCAAGACTCCTTTCCATTCTTGGCTCATCAGCAACATCTTTTGTACCCAGCTAAGCAGTCTTCACTGCGCTTGGCACTACTCCTGCTCTGAGGGCAGGATTTAGAACAGATGTCGACTTCCTTGAGATGGGATGCTACTGAGCCTCTGCTGATTAGTAGGCTGCATAATTAGATGTGACAGCCCAGAGATTCCTGGCCACAAACCATTCCTAGTAGGGGAAGCCGCTCCACTTTTCTTGGAAGGTACCCTCTGTGGAAGTTCCACGTGCTGAAAGTTTCTCTGTTAACCCTATAAATCCTCCTGCTCACATGGCCAACATATACGGTGACTCGGGGAAGCTAGCCCAAGGTTGGTAGCCTGACAGTGCTAAATAACAGGGCTCAGGATCCATTGCAGCCCCCTGGATGTATCTGTGACAGCTCACCTTTGCTCGTGAAACAGAGCAGAGCAGAGCAGGGCAGGTGTTCTATACTGAAGGTCCACCTGGCCGCACCCAGAACACACACAGCTGGCAGGTCCAAGCCAAGGGCCCTGTTCTCCTTGGTCTACTCAACGTGGCTCTCTATGAACACAGATGTGCTTGGTCACCTGCATAGGCCCCTGCAAAGATATCTAGAGCAGGGAAAAGGAGGACTCTGCCCCCGTGCCCAGAGGAGAGTCTTGCTGTGATAGAACAAGTGTAGGTTAACCAGGGTTGGGGGGCAGGGGGATTAGTGAGTCCTTAAACTGGCTGTGGAAGTTCCCAAGGTCAGGATTATCAGTCAGAGGTAGGAGCAGAGAGGATTATTAGAAAATCAGCCCAAACTGACCCCCGTGGTAGTTTCCACAAAGTACTTTTATAAAAAGAACAATGTACAAGGACACCCCTTACTCTGGCAAAATACAGCTCTTGCCCTTTAAGACTGCTGCACGCCTGCGTGTATGCAGATGTCCTCGCCATGTGCTGCTGAACAGGAGACTCTGCTGAATTCTTCCTCAGAGGCACCCAAGATACCCACTCACCAAACCCAACAATTTACCAATGAGTCCAGAGATTTTTAACTCTGTAATCAAAAGCTCTGACCCAACCTCAAGCCACACCCAAGTCACACTGGATCCAGCCAGTGGAATGAGATGGCACCCAGCGTCAGGAAGAGGGGTGCAAGCACAGGCATCCTCTACTGCCCGGCACCCACCTGAGCCAAACAGAAAACCATGGAGAAAAGCACACAAAGGCAGCAATTACATATCACATGCCTCTGTCCTTAAAGCACAAAAGATGGGCTCCTTTGGAAACCTCACAGGTGCTGCAAAGCTAAGTACTTACTTATTTATCTAGACATTTCAAGGGGAGACAGTCTCCATCCACAGCCTCACCCAGATAATCGCCAGACTGGGGGTTGGTTGGGGAAGATGAATGATTTGCCGCCTCTCATACCAAATTTCAAAACAAGATCATTTTCCCAGGACTTGTGTCCTCCATCTGTCTTTTGTTGGGTGTGTGTTTTCTTCTTCACCTGAGTCTTTGCAGGGAGCTGACCCCTGGCCTCCTTCCATTAGGACACAGGAGACAAGGCGACTGGTCCTCCAGCGCCCAGCCTCCCCCGGGACCCATGGAACTCTCCACACCAGCATCCTTGCTGCCTCGTTAGCAGGCGCAGTTCTTTTTGAAATCAAAGAGTAATAAAATACCTAATTAGTAACGTGCAACAGCATTATTTTTATTCATCTATACATTTCTAATTAAAATTATGCCATTCTTTAAAATTGCCACCTAATACACTCAAGCCTTTCATTTCATATGCAAAGTGTTTGAAAGTCTGCAGTCCCCCCTTGAGGTGGTAATTTCAAAAGGAATGGTAAGCCAACAAAGGGGGAAAAAAGTGAAGCCATAAGTAATTTCTTTGAAGAAAATGTATAGAACACACTCATTTGAAAGAAAAGCGATTTTGAAATAGAAAAGGAAATCTAGAAAAAACGAAGCTTCCAGCCCTTTTATTGCAGGGTGTTGCCAATAATATTGTATATGTGATTAAAGATTCTTTCCACAGCCGCTGAAGCCAATAGAAACTGAACCTGCCTGAGTGGGCCTTCTCTTCTGCAGCAGGAGCAGGTGGGAAGGCCTCCTTGTTATTGGGATTCAAGTCCCATCAGCATTAGAGAAGTGACTACAAACGAAATATTAAGGAGC
The DNA here is from genome assembly GCA_019455555.1 of Galemys pyrenaicus. NCBI lineage: Eukaryota > Metazoa > Chordata > Mammalia > Eulipotyphla > Talpidae > Galemys > Galemys pyrenaicus. The sequence continues at coordinate 4,282,916 of JAGFMF010011914.1, read as the reverse complement.
TGCAGGGTCTGCTCGCCTATAGAAGGCTTCTCCAAAATGGCTACATCACAAAGGAAAAGTTGAAGGAGCCAGAGCTCTGGGCTCCAGCTGCAGGAGGAACGAGGGTCCAGTAGGAACAGATGTTTCCTGCAAGTTGCTGTCTCCATCCCACGCACGGTTTATACAATATTCAAATTCCATTTGGCACTTATCCCGAAGCTTTTATTTCCCCTTTCTCTTTTAACAGTTGTAAGAAAATTGCTTTCTGTTATGTCAGAGCAGGAAAGGCAGCGGTGATTGTGAATGAGTGCTCCTCCAGCATCCAAGGGCCGAAGATCACGGCCCTGGATTTCTGCAGATGCTTCCTAACTGCGGTACCTTGGGAAGCGCACTTGGCTGTGTGAGTCTAGACTCCAGCCAGGTGAGGGGCTGCAACGCCCTTGGTTTCATTGGCGCTGTTGGGGGTTGGCTCCCAGGCCTTCCCCCTGAACATGGCTTTGCATGGATCTTGTTCCACTTGAAACTTTCATTGAACTCTACCGGATGACTTTAGTCTTCATATGGTTCTGATAATGTAAAGCAATATGCTAATTTCCAGACTAGTAAACGCTATGTCAGAAACTAAACTGAGAGTAGCTGATGACCTTGGCATAGCTTGCTTCGAGTCTCCACAGTGCTCCCGGTCGGGCTAGATAACCAGGGCACCTAGGTGTCCCAGAGACAGAGACCCCAGGGGTGCAGCTCCTTCATGGGCTAGGCACTCGGAGTGCTCCCCCAAGGCAGAGGGAGTGAAAGGTATAGACACTCTCTACTCGACTCAGACCTGACTTTGCCCAGAACTCACACATATGACCACATGTGTGTGACCAGGGCCACATGCATGACCCCACATGTGCCTGTGAACAGAATACATACCAAATTTAATAACCCTGCTCTAGCTACAAATTAATTCAAATCTTGTACTCACATTAAAAATGAACTCTATTTTATGTTGATCATTAACTAAGAATATTTCACACTGGAGATTTGTCATATTAAGGAGAATTGAAACCACTTATATCAATTAAATGTACAGCATTATACTTAATCTCAGCAGAGATTACCAAAATACTCTAAGCATGATTTTACAGAAATGTAAAATATAAATTAGACAGGGGAATATCGGTCTCCGCACATGCACGCCCCCTGCGCCCCTCTGACACACCTTGAAATGCAGCTGCCTGCAAGTTGGCGGCGCTGGGGATGGTCGGTGAGCAGTATTTCAGCAAGAAACCCCTGCCATCCCCAAAACCATAAAAATCAAGGCCACGGCAAGTGCTGGAGGGGGTGGGAGAAAGACGGTCAGTTTTCGCTTTGGAGGCTTTAAATACTGGCTAGAAATAGACATAACAATGAAGAAAAGAGGCATTTTTAAAAAGCTTTCCAGAAGTATCGGACAGAGGGACTTGGGCAGGTCCTCACCTGCTCCAGATGAATGCACAGCAGAGGCCAAGACACTGCAGATGGGAGACGACAAAGCTTTGTCTGAGAACTAAGCTTTCTTGCACTAGGTGCCAGCCACCCCATGGTACCGGCTCCTACAGATTTTACAGGCCTGAGACATACATTCAGGCATGACCCTCAGGGAGATAGAGTTTATTATTTTTTGCTGAGCCAGGGAGACAAGACCTTTTGTCACTCTACTTTTTGCTCTAAATTCTGATTTCAGCTCAGGTGCCACCTCCTCCAGGAAGTCTTCCTTGCTGCTCCTGGCTGAGTGACAGCTACTCCTTGTCTGCACAGCCTCTCCCACTCCTGCACTGCATGTATTCTCCACCTGTTTAGTGCCTTTCTTCTTTGCTACTCCATGCGCTTCTGGAAGTCAGGGACCCTGTGCAGGACTGGGAGCAGCACGGGCAATGACCATCAGTGAAGAAGCAATAGATCCCTGCCTGTGAGCAGTGCTGGGCTCTCCCCTGACAGCTGCCTCCCAAGGCCTCTGGAGGGAGGGCAGCAGTGAGCATAAGGGGTGCACACTCCCAAAGAGAGGTCTTGGGTCCACGTAGTGGGGAAGGCTACAGGAGAGTGACAGAGGCCCGGACACAAACTCAGGCCCCATCTCACAAAGACAAGTTTTGGGTGGCTCTACCCTAGGTCACAGGTGCCTTGGGGAGCTCCAGCTGGCAGGGAGTTGCATCTCCAGCACCGCAGGTTCCCCGCACCTCTGATCCCTAACATGCACCAGGCAGCGTGTGTCTGGGCACCTCTTCGGCACCCACCCTCAGGCACCCGCTGGGAGCCACATGAGCCCTGGCTTCTGTGCTGGTCTCTGGGAATGAAAACCCAGAGCCAGAGCACTCAGGGGCCAGTGATGAGGAGCCACAGGGAGGGCTGCACGCTGTCCATCTGCGGGCCGGACTGGCTGGGGCTTGCTGAGCCCAGAATAGCAGCTGCAGAGACCAGGGCGCTGGGTGGACCCACGCTGACTTGGGCTGAAGAAAGGGACACAGGCCGCGTGCCTGGAGCAGCAGGTCAGAGGAGAGCAGATGAGGGTGGACCTGGATGTGGCCGCTCTGGGAGGCCTATCGCCTCCTTCTGCAGGGATGGCCTGGACACTGTCGCCTCCCTGGCTGTATCAGAGCAGCCAGGCCTCAGAACAGACCAGCAGGCCTAGGAGGGTGCCCCCTTACCAGGCAACACGTCCTCTGCACGGGTACACGTCAGTGTGTGCCCACCCAGCACTCGTGCAGCAGGGAGGAGGCTGGCTTTTGCCATGACCGTGCGCTTGGATTTTGACACTGTCATTTGACAACCAAGCACTTGCCTGGAGGGCAAAGGCTGGGCTGACATGGGGTGCAGAGAGAAGAGGAAGGGCCCCTGTGCTGAGGCTGTGGCTTCCGGTGCACCCGTGCCCTCGGGGGGGACTTCAAGGCCCCGGTGCGCCCTTCCTCTCCATGCCTGGCCGACCTCAGTCTCTGCTGAGGGTTAGGCCAAGGTTGACAACTGGCCTCCAGCTCTGTCATATGCGGCTCTCAAAGAGCGAGCAGAGTGTGGTCGGGGGGCGGTTGCACCTCTGGGTGCTGAGGGGTCGCTCAGATGCCGCAGTCCTCTTCACCCGTCCGTGTTTCTGGAAAGACCCAATGTAGCTAAGTCTGTGTCATCGTATTGGCATTTACAGTTTAGATTTTTTAAATTATGTTGTGGCTGGGAAAACCTCTTTTAGCAAGAGGAGCCTATAAAATATTATACAAAGTACATTATTGTTTCCTATACGTAAAATTATAAGATAATCCACAGCATCGAGGACCCGCAGCGTCAGTGCCTGATACCAGGTTATTATTTTCACTCGGGGTTTCTGCTTAGGAGCCCGTAGATTCGGTAGCAAGTGACGTTTAGGAACAAACAGGTGATTTGGGTAAGAGGCTTCGACAGCGTTTGTGTGAAGGCAGCGGTTTCTGTAGAAACCTTTCCTCCCTTTGTCCTCTCCCATCTGCGGGGTATTGACAGCCCTGACAAGACTTTGATTATCTAGTCAGCATGAGCCTGAGACTTGTCACTTGTCAAGTCCGAGCTGACAGTCCCAACACTGATGAAACAATTGGAGGGAGATTGGCTGTATGTGAGGAGGTTTGGGGTCAGCCACCCAAAGTTTTCTCCGCGCGGCCGGGAGGAGAGCCATCGTCCTCGTTAACGCTCCAGGAAGCCAAATGGGAGGCGGGAGGGGCTGGGGCCTCTGGAGGGGCGCGGGGACCTGGCTGGGGACCCTCTGCTCCCCACAGCCCCCCTCCAGGAGTGCGGGCCTGAGCAGGGCCCACACGCTGCCACCCCACCCCCTCCCTGCATCAGAGGAACTGGATTATTTCCATATCCAGCCTCAAGCCGATATTAGATTTCCCCTCATTAAGAGGAGAAAATGAGGCAGAGAGTTAGCAGCTGGCTGCAGCTGATGTGAGGTGGGGGAACGAGGCCGGGAAACTCGGTCCGACCAAAGTTTAGTGTCTCCCCCGATCGCTGAGCTGAGTTGCAGCTGACAGCCCCCATGTGCCACCTGGACAGGATGGGTTCTGAGCACGGGGGGCTGGGTTTTCACTGTTGCATTTTGCAGATGAATAAACTGAGGCTCATCATCAGACACGGGCTTTGTGTGTGTGATGTAGGCACACAAACGACCTCAAGATGAGTTCGGCTCTTACCTCCCAGAGGATGGTTATTTACCGAGTTGGGAGACATGCTGCTTATTTATAGAGAGCAACGCCAGAGTCTACAGACCTTTTTCCACCACTGCAGTTCCCTTCTTCCTAGAACAGAGTCTGCCAGGTCATTCTAGAACATTCTCAGTCTTGGTAATCATATGAGAACCATGCACATGTGTGTGCATCATGTACATGCACATACATGTGTTTAACACATATGCTCTTTTTTCAGATTTATTTATTTATGTATACAAGAACTGGGGTACAGGCTAGAGATGTGGGGGGTGTGAGGATTCACCAGAGACAGAGTGGGGAACAGAACAGGCAGGTCTACTGAAATACAGTGCTGAGGGGAGCAGCGGGCGAGGCAGGAATGGTCTGCTGCCGTGTGGGTCACCTGCCTGGCCGGGGATCGACTCGTGCTGCAGTGGCTGCGTTTGACTTCATAGTGCTGCGTCTCAACCCCTTGAACCACCAGGGAGGCTCTTAACATATATGTTCTTGTAGAACATTTTAATTTCTTTTAACATAAATTCAATCAAACCAATATAGTTCTCCATAGCATGTTTCTTTTTTTCTCACCCAACATGCGACTTTGCCCTTATCAGTATACCCAGAGCTGTCTCGTTTTCTGCATCGAATTGCTGCATCCAGGTTTATTTGCCTATTCCTATATTAATGGACACAGATTATTTTCAACTTTTCACCATCACAAATATGTTCCAATAAATATTCCTGTACTTGCCTTTATGTGCTCAAGAACATCAACAGTTGAGATACCAAAAGGTCAATTAGATGGATCACAAAATTTTGCTTATTTCAATTTTAATATCTATGAACACATCCTTCTCCTGCAGACCTGGATCAACCTGCACGCTCCCCAGAGGGTTTTGGAGAAACTCTACCCAAGCTGCCTGGACTGACCTTAGAACTGAAGTGACAGAAAACCACACCTTGCTCAAATATATCGACAGATTGCCTCGCTTGTGACTGAGTGAGCCGAAGAACGGACCCTTTCTGATTGGAGTCTCTCATTAAGGCAAGACTGAAGACAAGAACTGGGGTACAGGTCAGAAGTGTGAGGGGTGAAAGGGTGCACCAGAGACAGAGTGGGGAGCAGAACAGGTGGATTGACTGAAACGCACTGCTGAGGGGAGCAGCAGGGAGACAGGAGAGGTCTGCTGTGCCATGTGGGTCACACCCCTGGCCGGGGATCGAACTCATGCTGCAGTGACTGCATTTGACTTCGTAGTGCTTCATCTTAACCCCCTGAGCCACCCAAGAAGATGTCTGCCCTTGGCTGAGCCGGTCTGCACAGGGGTGAAGTGCTGAGGCAAGCTCTCGGCCACGCTCTGCCCAGACCACCCAGGGCTGATTGACTGTGCAGGAGGAGCTGGGCAGCACGGGCCCACCCTGGGCATCATCTACAGGTATTCTCATAACGGGGAGCTGTTCATCCCGCAAACCCTCTTCAGACATAAGTTTATGAGGCTCACACTCTAGTAGGGGAGACTTGCAATGTCTTACAATGTCAGGTTTGCAAAGTGTAGGGATGAGCATCACTCCTTGTCTGTCAGACTGTACAGGACCAGCTCTTACAGCAGGGTAAGGTTTCTACCGTCACGGAGAAGGAGCAGAGGCACCAACACAAAAGCACGGCCAAAGGGAGAGAGCCCCAGGGAGACTGAGTTCAGAGCCACCCAACACAGACACAGTGACAACCAGACATGAGCACACGGGGGTCCCTTTCCTGATGGTTCCCACATGCCATCAAAGTCAAAACTTCCCCTGATCAAAGACCCACCAGAAACACCAGCCACCTCCCCTGGGGCAGCGCCGCGCTCAAGAACACCCCCACGGCTGAATCCCCAAGTTGCCCAGCACTTGGGGAAGACCGGTAAGCAGAATTCCTTTAATCCATGATTATCCCAGGCATCTGACCAGCAGGTGTCCCAAAGATTAACTATGTCTGACTATGCATATCAATGAGGGAAAAAATTAATGCCTCAGTAAGATCCAAAGCGATGAAAATCCACAGCACCTAGACAGTGAAAATCAGGCCAAAGACAGCCTCCTCCCTTCCGCACAGCCATACGTGGCCAGCACCACCTCCATGGCAAGGCACAGTAGGCTGCACAGAAGTCGTTGTAAACTAAAAGATGAGTGGTTCTGTTACGTGTGTCCACTTGCACACACACGTACTCCATGCATATAAGTTCATAGCCAGTAGATTTTATATTTCATGAATATATGTATCATATATGCGCATATAAGTATCTTGTTAAAACAATGGCGGCAGAGGTAGATTTCATTGAAGAAGCAAGAGGGTGGAGACTACTCTTCACTCCACCTGTATGGTACCCCGGGGGTCCTCAGAGCCATGCTGGGCCCCCAGTCAGAGAACAGAGACCCTGCCCCTGCAGATTCCTACATCTGACCTTTCAAGGTGACCCCCGAGACTGGCTAACTCATGGCTCCGCACAGGGACAATGGCCTGGAAAGTTCCCGAAACAATGGCAGAGTCCTGCCCCTTAAAGCCATGATGCACCCCCAAGCAACCCTTGTCCCCACATGGCCTCAATCCTTTATCCTCAGGAACATCAGGTTCCCAGTCTCCTCCTAACTGTGTAGGACTCACTGCCCAGAACCAGGTTTCCCCTGGAGCATTAGGAGAGGAAAAGGGGTATTTACAGTTCTAATACAGAAGGACACAGGACAAAGACCACACCTGCAGTTGGACCCAGAGACCTCTAGGTTAGGGGATGAGCAAACTTGGGGACAGATATGTGACTGCAGCTATCCGTATTATCTTTTATCACGCAGACCTCAGGTATCGTTCCAGACTGCAGAATGGGAATCAGGAGTTCATTGGTAAGACAGCTGTGGTCTAGATCTGTCACTAGGGATGGAGGAGAGCAATCCACTAGCCAATTATGGAAGTGATATTCTCAAATGAAACTGGAATGATGAGGTAATCTAAGAAGGCTTCCTGGAAGAAGGTTTGTCTAAGCTAAGAGATACAAGATGAGTATGATTCAGGCAAGAGGCCTGGGCAAGAGGAGCACAGAGCCAGAGATACATCCCTGCAGAGTGTTAACCCAGTTTTGGATTCATCAGTCAAATCTTGGCCAGACTCATGTGAAGTACATGGTATATCTAGCTCCTCAGGAGAAGGTAAAAACCACAGGGAGCGCCCAAGCAACCAAGGAAAATACTTCCTATAAAAAAGGGAGAAGAGGGCCTCCTTAGTGGCCTAGGGGTTAAGTCTTAGCACTACCACTGCAAAGGCCCACAGCAATGATCTGAGTTCGATCCCTGGCCAGGGAGGTGACCCACATGGCGCAGCAGACCTCCCCTGTCTTGTCCGCTGCTCCCCTCAGCAGTGTATTTCAGTAGATCGATCTGCTGTGTTCCCACTCTGTCTCTGGCAAGTCCTCTCACCCTCACCCCCCACCTCTAGCCTGCACCCCAGTTCTTCAATGCAAAAATAAATAAATAATCTTCCAAACAAATAAGGGAGGAATGCTGGAAGGCGTATCTCCTTGCCTGGAGGCTTCTGAAAACGTGCATGAGGGCTTCGGCTGCTTTGTCTTTAACTCAAACCACCAGCACCAGCAAAGACCCCAGCCCTTGATGACCTGAATGACCCAGCCCATGGCTGCTACTGTTCAAACCTCCCCTCTGCCCTGGGATGAGGCAAAGGAAGTACCAGCTCTCCAGGGAGACATCTGCTCCCCATGCCCCACCATGCTGAACATTCTAGATCTCCTGCAACCTACTTGAGGGTGATAAGCGAAAAGATGGGGACCCAAGAGTGACACCAATAACGTGCTGGCACCCCCATTCTCTAGAATTAAGATCCTCCAGATAACACATGATTGTGGAAAGAGCTGGCAAATTAAAGATGGTTGGTATTGATTCCAAAAATACTTTTGCTTTCAGCAAAATACATCTTTAATTACTTTCCTACTAGCTGTCATTTTTCATAAAGCAGTCTAGACGATTCGTGCCAAATCATGCAAAGACTGTTTTCAATGAAATGCCTTTTCTTAATATCAAAGATCATAAAGGGTATAAAAAAATCCCTTCATATGTGATGTTGAACAAATGTCTCGCGCACATGTCACACGTGGGAACGGACGGACATCCTGAACTGAAGGAAGCAGACTGGCGGTGAGGATGCCATGAGTGGGTCCTCTCGCCATTCCCCATCTCCTGTGAGCTCTTCCCTGTCACGGTCTGCGCAAAATATACATATCTATGCAAATAGCATGCACATTATTTTTGCTTTTTCGCCTTTGTTGGTAATTTATTATCCATAGATTCAAACTCCCTTTTCCCCCGAGCAGTTTAATACAGAGATCAAGATGGTACCTGTACGCCTCGGGTTGTAGAAAATATATATTATGAAGCGGTTCTTAGCCTTATTTATCTCAAGCAAGCTGTAACAGAGCGAGGGCATGGAAATAATTTGAGTGTGTTCCCTTTCTAAGTTTGATTAGACATGACGACGAGAAGTTGAGAATCAGGGCAAGAAACTGGCAAAAATGCAGATTTAGCTTTCAGCACCTGAATCAATGTCCAAATGTAAAATTGATATAATTGACTGTTAATTAATTAAATCCCTTGATATTTTTCTGAACACTTGGGAGCAACAAGTATTGTAGGTAGCACTTCTGAATTATTCAGGAGGCCCTTGCGTTCCCTCGCGGAGACTCCTGTGATTGATGCCATGCTTAGGACAAGGTTCCTCTCCATCTGCTGAACTTGGTAGTGGGGGCGGGGGGGGGNNAGGCATGAGGAGCGGCCACAATAGCAAGGCGGAAGGACCTGGAATGCGGCCTCTGCCTCCTACCCAGAGCTCCCTCTTGACACGTTGGCCCCTGGCACAGAGCGTCCAGCCTGGACCTCGGTCTTCAGGCGAGGACCTCTGGTGCAAAGGTTGCCAAAAGACCCTCACCAGGTCATGGTGCAAAATATAGCAAGTTCACTCTGACCTAGAGGTAACAAGCCTAGGTCTGAAAGCTGTGGAGGAAGGCAAAGGTAACGCTAAGGGCAGCCAAGGTGGCAGGACAATGCAGGTGCCCCCGGCTCAGATGAGCAGCGCTGAAGGCCAATCCTAAGTCTCCCTGGCATCATCACCCAGCGAGACCCCACGTCCTTGGCGGGGGCGCAGATCTGCCTGCAGCCGCGGTCTCCCTCCCGCCCTGCCTGTGATCTCTCCCCTCTGACTTCCCACCCCTGGGAGCTCCGAGGGTCCTCCCCACCCCTTGCTGAGTGGATGTCAGCAAGGTGTGTGCACACGAGCCCTGGTGTGTGCACACGAGCCCTGGTGTGTGCACACGAGCCCTGGTGTGTGCACACGAGCCCGGTGTGTGCACACGAGCCTGGTGTGTGCACAGTTCCAACTGGTCGACCTACGCCCTTGAACAGCTGCTGTCTCTGGCTGAGGAGCACTGCGTGTTCCTCACCCCGGGAGCAGAAGCAAGGTGGTCCGCAGGGGGCAGAGCTGACCCTCCAGCCTTCTGGACGTGGCCATGGACAGACTGAGGACCAGAGAATGCCCACTGAGGAGTCTCTCCCACCTCAGGATGCCCCTCGGTGGGTGGGACGTACCTGCCTATGTGCCTGCAGCATCTAATGCTGTCACACAGGGGTCTTCCCGGCCCGAGGACTAACATCCATTCCGAAGGACTAACATCCCTCTCAAACTGTCCCCAGACACCTGTCTCCACCTCGACTGCCCTCATTATTAACTTCAAGGAGGCACCTGCAACAACTTTTCATGTTTTGCTGCTTAAAACTAAAAAGTGCATTATTCTTTGCACTACAAAATAAAAAATAAACGAATATTTAGACCAAATGTTAGAGGACAAAAGAGATGCGCTCTGGAGCACTTCCAGGGCTGCCCTCCAGCCTCCCCTGCAGAGGAGCCCTACTGGGGCCCAGGACAGAGCCCTGCGTGGCACCTCGAAGTCTTAGACCCAAATTCATAAGCAAAATCAGGCTTGTCAAGGGTCTGGTCTGTCTAGAAACTTCTGTCTCCTAGAAAGGTAAAGCGCTCGAACAAGGACCCTGCCTCTCCTCCTCTAAGGGCACGGGCAGCCAGAGAAGCAGAGGGCGGAGTGTTTTGCCAGAGAAAGAAATCACATTCTCTGATACCAATTGCTTTTTTGCTTTTGCTTTTGTGTAGAAGAACTGGGGTGCGGGCCAGAGATCCAGGCTGCTGGGTCTCTTCCTGAGCCCCATTCACCAAAAACAGAGCAGGGAACAGAAGAGGCAGATCGACTGAAACACACTGCTGAGGGGAGCAGCGGGCAAGACAGGAGAGGTCTGCTGCGCCCTGTGGGTCCCTCCCTGGCCAGGGCTCAAACTCAGACAGCAGCAGTGAAAGCGCCGAGAGTTAACCCCTGGGCCACCAGGGAGGCCCTGAGCTCCACTGTTTATTAGCACTTAAAAACTAAGTTTCAGAACGGGGCTCAGGAAGAGAAATTGAATAAAATAAAATGAAATTCAGTCCGAGCGTAGGAAGTGTCTGCAAGCTAACGTCATAAACCCTGTGTGACAGGCGCCTTTCCATCACCCAGCGGCTCCCTCCATGGCCTCGGGACGCTGGCCTGATTGTCAGCTGGCAGATGAGGGACTATCCACTTGTCAGCTTGCCAGAGGATCGCCCTCAGTTGTCTGTAACGACAGGTGACAAAGAGTGACTGCTTGGAGTGAGCCCTTGTTTTACAAGCAGCGTCGGAGCGGCTCCGCGGGCCGGAACAGCCCGCGGCCCGCGCCCATGCTGTCCTCAGGCCACACTCCACCTTTGCAATTTATACACCAGGCCAGTTCGTTCCTTGTCAGCTGAGTTCCAATAGATGCCATAGTAAAAATGATGGATCCCCTTTTCCTGTGACTCACCGCCCTCCCTGCTCTGAGATCTGTCTTTTATTGTCGCTCTGAAACCGTTTCCCATCATTTTTTGCATTTGATCTTGATTGTCTTAAAAAATTAATCAGACACATGTTCCCTATGTTTTTTATCCAACTGTCTCCAGAATGTTTTTTGACAATTTAGAAAAATGTTTTGAAAAATAGTAAAGGGAAATATTTAAGTAATTACGATCCTCACATGACGAGGCCAAGTGAAGTAAACTAATGCAATGGAAACATGTTTTACAGATTTGTTTAATTATTTTTAAGTACAATGAAACTGCATTACTTCGAGAGGAAGACTGATCATCTGGACCCTCTCTGAACTTCCCTCTTTGGGGTTGCTGTGCCTCACCAAAGGGACAGTGGCTGGGGCAGTGAGGGGCCTGAGTTGGATTCGACTTTTGAGCTCCCTCACCCCATAACTTCCATCAGCCCCCACCCTCAGCTCTTCAAATAAACATACAATCGAAGTCAAAAACCATATGCTTGCTATGCTCAAGCAGCTTGAAGACGCCTCAGAACCAGATTGTGGTCCCTGGGACCTCCCAAACAGAAATCCTGGTGCTGCCACTGCAAAATGGCAGTGCTGATGGCTCCCAGATGCCCCGCCAAAGAGCGGGCCCCGCCGTGAGTTCACGCACCGCTGTCTCGGAGGAGAGACATGGTAAGGGCACACGGCTAAGACGATTCCCGAAGGTCCTAAGACCAAACGGGGGACTGAGGGGACTGTCTTCTTCAGGACTGAATTCTGAGTGTTTACTTCGTGGGCGTGAGACAAGAAAGAAAAAGACTCACGTGTCGAAAGGACCCAACTTGCTGTGCCCTTGCCGGTATATTACATTCTATCTCTTACGCAGACCACCTAGCGTTAGTGGAGACCCCACAGTTTGTTTATTTATTTTTAAAGACTTATTTACTTATCCACACAAGAGCTGGGGTACAGGCCAGAGTTGCGGTAGGTGAGAGGACTCACCAGACACAGAGCAGGGAGCAGAACAGGTAGATGGACTGAGGTACACTACTGAGGGGAGCAGCGGGTGAAACAGGAGAGGTCTGCTGTGCCATGTGGTAGACCCCACAATTTAAAGACAGAGTCTCCAAGAAGACAGCCCTCACTTCAACTGCCATCCCTAAGTTCAGGGGTCCCCAGGTCACTCAAACTTCTGACCAACTGGTAACAGAGTTAGGAGAGTCCTGTGGCTGCTTCAGGTTTGATAATTCACTAAATAACTCATCGCATCCAGGAAAGCATTGCAGTTTTATTTGAAAGGATATTAAACCAGAACCCTCCGTATGAAGAAATAAATGGGGTGAGGTCTGGGATGGCCCCAGCTCTGCATTTCCATGGTGTCTCCCTGCGGGGTTAGGACATGCCCTGGCATATTTTTTTTTAATTTATTTATGCACACAAGAACTGGGGTACAGGCCAGAGATGTGGGAGGTGAGAGGATTCACCAGAGACAGAGTGGGGAGTAGAACAGGCAGACTGACTGAAACACACAACTGAGGGGAGCAGCAGGCGGGACAGGAGGGGTCTGCTGTGCCACGTGGGTCCCCTCCCTGGCCGGGGATCGAACTCATGCTTTTGTGCCACGGATGCTTCACAGTGCGGCCCCCAACCTGCTGCACCACCAGGAAGGCCCCATGGCCTGGCATATTGATGCATTCACCAACCCGGGATGCTCCATGATCCCTGACACCCAGTTTCCACTGAGCTTTCATTCATTTCACTCCACCGAACATTTCATTTCAATGTGGTTGGCAGCCGCTGGCCCGAGGACTGAGCTCAACCCCCAGACTCCTTCTCCTACCTGAGGTTGACTCCAAGACTCATAGATAGTTTCTCTAGTTACCAGCCCCTATGGTAAGTCATTTAATTAGTGTCACTCAGGTGTGAGCCTCGTGACTCATGAAGAATGAGGACACTCCTATTGCTGGGAACTTCCAAGGACTTAGAGCAGCTGGCCTTTGTCTCGAACCAAGGACAAAGACCAGTCAAGACTACACACACTAGCAAACCCAGAGACTCCCAGGAAATCTGGCTGTCTTTGACTCAAATTTCACCTCAACTCCAGCTTCCGTAGTCCCTGAGAGTTCAAGACACCTCACGACATGTGTGAGTTTTCAGGCTCACACTCTCAAGTGACCTCCCACTGGCTCCTGGCCTGTGCCAGCTGCCTCAGTCAAACCTGAGTTGCCACGTGACCTTCTCTGTAGTTCTTCCTCCACACCACTGCTACAGGAATTCTGTGGGATCAGCCCTGTTTACTGGAGGGGTCACATCTGGGGCACCTCAGCTTCACCATCCATCCTGTTACTGTTCCTGTTCTTGCTCCACACCCCACACTCCTCACCTCACTTACAGCAGCTTAGCTCCATCTTCATTTCACAGCGACACCTGAGGCCTGGGGTCTAGTCCACCTCACCTACCAACCAATATTTTCCTCCTCATTGCTATAGGACTGTCCCTCCCAGAAGAGGCTCTTGACCCTTACTCCATTGCTTGCAAGCTTCCCCTGACACTGTCTCTGCACCGCCACGGGATAAAGGAAAATTTTGCACTTGACATGGGGACAGGTTTGCAGCAAGAGCAGGTTTGTGACTCATTCACATGTTCTACCACGACACCTGTGTTAGCTCGGTAGGAGAGACCCGGCCTCCGCCCTGGGAGAACCCCATTCCTGGACAGCTCTTGAACAATTTGTCTTTGGGGCACAGAGACAGAACTGCCGATGGAGAGCCCTGGGCACGAGAAGAGGCAGCCCAGGAGGCCACGTTCTAGTTCAGTGTTGGTCTGTGGGGCCTTGCCTGGCCCAGCCCAGGTGAGTTTTCCTTAAGGTTTCTCAGCACCTGTAATGCCACAGCTGTCTGGGAAACACTGCCACATCCTCACCCCAGCCTACTTTACACCCCCCAAGGGGGCTCTCAGCCAGGCGCATGGCTCCCCAGGCTCTGCAGAGGGCAGGATCTGTCCTCCCCAGGTCTCCGGCTTGCTTTCTGCTCCCAGGGGACAGCCCACAGCAACGTGACCTCCAGAGACTCAGCCAGCTGACTCCAGGAAAAAACACCACCTGACACTTTAAGAAATGGACTTCAGAGCCCTTTGGGCTTTAGTGTTTTATTACTCTCGTTCCCATAGGTTTCTAGCTGTGGTTCTAGAACAAGGTGCTACGGCAGGGTTCATTCTCACAATAGCAACAACAACAGCAATCATAATGGCTCCTCACTCTGAGGCCCAGCTCAGCTGCGCAGAAGCCTGATGCAGGCCTCCCCTGCGCTACTCCATTTAATCTGTGCAACAGGCTCTAAATCCAGGTGGGGGATGGAGGTGGGGGGTGCAGGGCTGCCCCATTTATGATGGAAAAACCAAGGCTGGGAGAGAGCCAGGCCTCTCCAGAGCCCTCCAGCCAGCCCGTGGCGAGGCCTGGCTCCAATCTCTGGGGCTTTCCACTTGCCCACCCAAGGCTTAGGGGTGGGAGGGCCGCGGGAGGCCACCCGCAGCCGACAGGGCGAGGCGTCTTGTGCCGCAGCCTGGAGAAGGCGATGTTCTCCATCCAGTGGAGAAGCAGCCAGGGCTGGTTCCACCCCCAAAGGAACGAGTTTGTCCCAAGAGAGCGCCTCAGCTTGCGGGCCATCCAGACAGAGTTTTAAACACAAACCACTCACAGTCTCCCTTACGATGGGGGCAGGGCCCAGCCAGCGCCAGAAGCTGTGGCACCGGGTATGGGGTTTCCCGAATAAGGAGAGCAGGACGGCGGGAAGAGGAGCCTCAGTCACCGAGGAGCCTCCAGTGGGGTGGAACAGAAACACGCACGCACATGCACGCGCACGCACAGCTAGGTTCGAATTGTGATGTGCGCGGTGAAGGAGGTAACTGGGTGGGGAAGTCAAAGGGAGGTAAACTTGCAATGCGTTTGTAGACATGGGCAGGAGTCAGGCCGGGAAGAATTTTATCCAGTACAGTGAGAGTCCCGGATGTTGTTTGATGTATAGCCAGAAGCGGCTGATGGGCTCTTCCAGCAGATGGCATGATTCAGTGCATGGTTCCTGGAGCGGGCTCGGCGGTGGGGGTGACTGGCAGGTGCAGGGATGAAGTCGAAGGCGGCTGTGGTAAAGGCACAGGACGCAGCAGGGCCTGGAGCGGGGCGGCGCGGCCAAGGCTGGGGCAGCAGCAGCAGAGGGGGTCGAGACACTTCTCAGGTAGAAGAGGGAAGACTTGCTGAGGGATGGCGTGGGGTAAGGAAATAAGGACTCGAAGATTTCTGGTTTAACCGACATGGTTGAAAGGTAATGATGTCTACTGAGATGGAAAGACTATGAGGGAATATATTCGTTTTTATTGCTGCAAAACACCTTCTCACAAACTTCATGGCTTAAAGCAACACAGATTTATTGTCTCACGGTTTTTGTAGGTCGGTAATCTGAGCACAGAGCTGCGTCTCGGCGTGAGGTCTCACGGGGCTGCCCTCAGTGGCAGCTGAGCCTGGTTCTCTTCCAAGCTACCTGGCTCAGTTGCTTCTGGCTGTGGGACTAAACCCCCAGTTTGATTGCTCCTGCAGCCAGAGCTCCTCTCAGCCCCCAGAAGTCACTCTCAGCCTCAGATCCTCACCCAGCGGCCCCTCCGTCTCACAGCCAGTCACAGAGATCCAGCTTCAAGTGCTTGAGCTCTCTAAAGTCATGTGAGGTGGGTCTCCCTGGTGGCCTCGTGGTTGAGTCTCAGCGCTCTCACTGCTGCCGCCTGACTTTGATCCCCGCCTGGGGAGCCGACCCAAGGGGTTCAACAGACCTCACCTGTCTTGCCCGCTGCTCCCCTCAGCAGTGTATTTCAGTCTATCTCCCTACTCTGTCTCTGGTGAATCCTCTCATTCTCTCCCACCCCCCAGCCCCACCCACAATTCTTGCCTATACCCCAGTTCTTCTGAGCAAAAATAATAATAACAGCAAAGACTCCTGTGAGGGCATTCTGCTTTCAGTTGTGGCTCCCTTTCAGCTATGCCATTTAATACAACCCAGCATGGTCTACGGCCATACCACCCTGAACGCGCCCGATCTCGTCATAATATAACCCAGCATGGAAAGGAAACCCGGTACAGCCCCAGCCCGGCTAGGCAAGGTGCGCACAAGCGATTGGGCCATCGCGGGCATCATCTTGTAGTTCTGTTGTCACTGTGCTCGGTGGGGCTGGGTTAACGATTCAATTTTGAACATACTCATCTTCACGTAACTGTGGAACAGCCAAAGTAAGACATAAAAAGTTGAGTCTGGATGTGTAAGAGAAGTTTGGACTAAGGTTTGGGAGCAGCATGTTTAACCAGAGGTTGGGGATGGGGGCCACCAGAGGATTGTAGGTAGAACAGAGATATCAGGGACTGAACTCATAGGACCCCATACTTAAAGGGATTGAGCCAATATGGCGAAGAAAGAACAGCCAGTGGGATGGGAGGAAACTCAGAGCAGTATAGGGACCTGGAGGCCGAGCGAGAGTGTGGTTAGAAAGTTCTAGTAGGTTAGAATATTCCAAAATGTCGGCAGTACATGATGAGAAAGAGGTTAACTGATGAAGCAGTGATGATGAGGAAGAGTTTAACTGATGAAGCAATGGCCTTGAGAGAAAGAGAAGGAAGGGACTGGGGTTCATGGGAGGACTGGTTTTGATGCGAAGGACTGTGAGAGTTGCATCTGACAGATGCTGCTTGGTGTGGGAAGAATTTGAGGATCCATGTGATGTTTTTGCTTTAACCAGCTGGGCATAGACAAGCCTTCATCAGATTGGAGGGGAGAATGCATGGGGAGTAATTGTGGGGGCCCGAAGAGGGTCTTTCTGGAGAAGTGGGGCTGCAGCCTTGCTGAGGGCAGGGTCGGACAGCCCTTGGGGCAGCTTCCTGGCCAGTCTTATGACCCCGAGTCAAAAGAGCTAGGTGGGTCACGGAGGCTTCCTCCAATGAGCGTTCAACCCAATGTCAGAGCTTCCCACATCCGCAGTCACACAGGCATCTCTAGTCTCCTTCTGGAGCATGGAAAGTGTCCCTCACCCCAGGCAGAGCCCAGGTCTGGCTAGAAGAGCTGCTCAGCATATTGTCTGAACTGAGGAGAACCCAAGAGGTGAGCAGATAAGTCCATGTACAAATGGGCCCTGAGGATGCTGATGACCTACACGGCCACCTTGGCTTGGCTTGGCCATTCTGGACAGGATGAGGCCCTGGTCCCGTCCAAGGGAGCCTATCATCTGACAGGACCATTACCGCCATTCTTAGGTCCCCACATTCTGTGCATAGATTCACGGTTGTACTGAACCCAAATGAGCAGAGACACTTGGGGGGAAATATCTAAAATACGAGCCTGTTATTAAGAGTAAATAAACCCACATAAACCCCCCACCAACCGGCTGTCTCTCCAAGTCAGTGGGAAGCAGAGTGGGCTGGAAGGAGCTCCAGCTGAGCCTGCTCTGCGGAGCTGGGCCCTGGAATCCTGTCAGCTCCCGATGCTGAGGAGCCATCTGTGGGCCTGTCGCCGGAAGGCCACTGCACAGATCCCAGCCTTGTTTCACCAGCACAGGCTCCTCTGGAGCCACCACAGCCCCAGTCGCGCTGTACCATCTAGCTCCAAGAGAAGGGCCCGTTTATCTTAGTCAGAGGCGACGGAAAGAGGAGGGGTCTTGGGAGACTTCCGGAGTAAGACGCTAAAGAACTAAGCGACTTGAGTCCCCGAGGACCTGGACCCTCAACCTGGACCCACTTTTCATGCACCACAAGTGAGTTCTAAGCCACTTCCTCCTCTGAACTTACTCCATCTGCTGTGTCGGGGTACACCCATGAGGGTTAGGCTCCCCCAGCTCTTAACGACCCATCAGTCTGATGAGCAGCAGCGTCACACGAGATTTGGGAATCAAGAGGATGGTCCTGGCTGGAATCGCCCAGGCCTCGCCCAAGGCTCGAGTCTCTGACCTTGACCTTCTGCAGAAGAGCCAGATACTGAGCTAGAGGAAACCCAGTTCTGACAGGCTCACATGCTTGCCATGTTCACGCAAAGCCCATAAACACTGCGCACCTTGGAGCTGGATAATGTGGATGAGCCCAGCCAGCCGCCCAGCCTGCCCTCTCCCGCACTTGTCGACTCCATGCAGTGTCCCTCCAGTCTCCGGAGGGTGGCCCCGGCACCGAAGCCATGCCTCTCAGGGAAGCAAGCACCTGCCTTCTTCTTCTGTGTCCTTTGAAGAGCAAGGACACCCGTTTTGAAGCCCCTGCCTCCCATGGCCCTGCCTGCAGACACGCGCTTTGCCCCCTGCTCAGAAGTGGGTCCTGTTCCTGTTTCTGAGAGCAGAGGGCAGTGAGTGGGACTGGTTTAGCTCAGCTGGTCAGGCCGGATGCGGGATGGGCATTCACCAACCAGATCTCGAGAGAACAGAACCACATTTACAGCAAAGCATGTTGGTTCGGTTGGCGGGGCCTACGGCCCCAGCCTAGAGGCACACTGGAAGCCAGTGCACCCCTGAGGCTCCTGCTATGGACTTCCTGTGACCCTGGGAAGTGACCCTTCTCCTTCCAGAGTTCAGGTTACCCTTTCAGCTAGAAGGGGACAGGAAAAGCATCCCCGATACAGGAGTTTGTAACTTCCTGCTCACAATCAGAAGAGCCAGAGAGAGAAGAAACTGTCCCTGCACCAGTGGCTTCGGTGCGCACTTCCCTTCTGGTGAAGCTCTCAGGAAGGAGAACGAAGGGGGCCAAAGAAGCCCCCTTTTCTCCTTTCCTGGAGCACATAGGGGCACTGGGGGATACAGGCTGGGTCAGGGGGTGCTGTGGGGCATGGAACAATCTGAGCTGTTCACTATAAGCAAGTGAGAGTAACTCCAGTAAAAAAGAGTTACGGGCTCACATAACTCAAGTATGAAAGTCAGGAGATTGTGGATTCCTCAAAGGAAATTTGGGGTTCTGTTACCTAATAAAAAGCATATGTGTGAGATGGAAAGAACACAGTCTATAAACACCCCAAAACGGGGCCTCCTGTTGCTCCTCCATGTCCCAGGAGAAGGTACCTTTAGGCACAGTTTCGTTCTCCCTTCCCAACCATGCAAGGGAAACCAGCACCATGACCTTGGCCTCCAACACAAAGGACAAGACTGGGAAGCCACCTGCACTACCTGTGAGCCCTGATCACCTGTGCCGTTCACTCACACGGGAGGCTTAGATCTGGGGGAGCTGAAACTTGCTGAGGCAGCATGGAGAACTGATGATGAGACTAAGGACAGTGGGCAGCGCTGCCTTCATCAGTGGGTTTTATCTGCCCCAACCCCTAGCCCCCAATGCATAGACCAGGCTGCCGCGTCCCACCCGGGGCACAGGCCACCACCCACACCTCAGGGGAATGAGACAGCAGCACAAGAAAAGAGGGGCTGGCTCCCCAGAGCGGCTGGCCTCCGCCTTCCCTTGGCTACAGCAGCACTCTTGGGACCAGGACAAAGTCTGGCAAAGTGGCAGTGCGCGTGGGGGCTGGGTGTGGATGGGAAGGACACAGAGCGCTTTGTAAGCACATCTGGGCCGCTTTGCAAGGAGAAGCTGCTGACAGACTGTTTGCCAATAAAGAAAGTCGCTTGGCCTAATAGCAATCAGATGGCTCTCCGGCCCATCTCCGAGTTGGCTGCACTCTGCAGGATGTGCCTAGGCGCGCCCAGGCAGCTCTTCTCCTGAGGGACCGGTGCAGAGGCGTCTGGTGGCCCCTTCGACCAGCCAAGAGTCAAGAAGGTCCCATCCCTCGCCTGAGGGTCAGAAGTCTGCGCTTTGGCCCGGGTCATTCAGAAACATGTTCCCGAAGCTCTGGCCCGCAGGAGGCCCCTCCGTTCTAGCTGAGCAACCCTGGCTGCTGCACGGGAGCTGAGTCTCTGATGCCAGAACTTGCCAGCTCTCTCTCACATTATCTTCTTCCCAAGACGGCTCCTGGGTTTGGGTTCTTGGGCAAAAAACAGATCTCAAGCTCCCAGGAGGCAAGACCCACTTATGTTTTCCCTCCTGCCTGGTAGCAGGACATGGCACCAAAGTCATCCAGCTGTCTGGCTCGCTGCCAGCATCTCGGCACGGACACCCTCTCACAGCAAGAGAAGGGGAGCCCGGAACCAGCCCATCAACGAATCTGGGCAGCTGCAGAACTGGACCGGTGGGGAGGGACAGGAAGTTGCCCCAAATCCTTTGGATTCTTGATTTTCAAACTTCACAGAAACATTGTAGAATCAAAATTTTGCTTGAACGTTTAATGAATGAAAAGAGAGGAGAGCACTGACTGGCCTGGGGGAGCAGGCCTCGGAGAGCCGTCATTTCGGACTTTCCCTCAGTTTCTCCCATCCTTTTCCCAAGGAACCCCCTCAGAAACCACTAGGAATACCCAAAACTTCTTTGGGTATGATGTGAACATCTTTTGATGAGCCTCCCCACCGGCCTTCTGCCAGGCCAGCCTTGTAGAGGTTCCAGATGCTGAGGGCCTCTCCTGTCCTTCTCGGAAATGAGGCAATAAGGAGCCACCCTCAGTGATGGAGATGGCCTTCAACTCCGTCCCCAGGCGCCAGCTAACTGATCTTCGACGTAGCATCTCGGAACCTCAGTCCCCTCCTAAATCAGGGCAGCACCGCCCACCTCACCAAGTAGCATCTCCTGCTGAAATCCCCCGGCGGGATCTGGCATGAGACAGATGGGTGAATCTGCTGGTGCCCCCGCCTCACACTATCTCCGGAAGAGCGGGAGGAAGACAGAGGTGCCTTGTTGGAGCAAACTTAGGGCAGGGTGTGGGGGGGGCACCTCGGTTTCCTAGGACCGTGGGGCGGAGATTGGGAAAGAGCAGTCTTCGGGTATTTTTCCCTGGACACATCGTGAGGCCGTGCGAGACACCCTGTACATTCTATTATTAGGGAAGGAACCCAGCCCGGGCACAGTCACCACAAACCTCAAACTGCTGTTTACAAATGTGGGGAGTTTGGTGAGACCTAAAATGCTCTTCCCCAAATGCATCCTCCCCCGCCCCCTTGGTTTTAAAGCCCATGTGGATTCCAAGGGAAATTGAATCCATATGTTTCTGGTTCATCTGCACTGAACTCATCAAAATGTAATTTTGCAACATCTAGTTGACGTCCAGGGTGTCTCTAGAAGTCTCATTTTTATGCCTTTTATAAGCCCCTCGCCCTTGGAGACAGGAAGTGAGGCCTTGCCAAGAGTAGATGGAATTCTAGCCAAGCAGGAGTTCTACCCAGAGACCGGGGGCTGAAAGGGCCTCTCTTCTCGTCTTGGAGCCTTTACCGCATCTCCTGCTCTGCCTCAGGGTAGGGAGCGGCGGGAGTGGCCCAGAGCAGCCAGGCCAGTTTTCCAGCGCAGGACTGAGCGCCGTCCAGGCTGCGTCCGTTTCAGTCCTTCCTCTCCTCACCTCCCCGACGGCCAGGAAATTCAAGAAAAAACAGCTTGTTCCACCATGTGGATGGGGGTCTCCGGGGCCAGGTGGGAACACAACCAGGTCAGCGCAGAGCGGGACTATCGAGTGGCCTCTGCGGGCCGAGGGTCTGCGGGGGAACGTGCCGCGGACATCGGTGGGATAATGGAGAGGAATAGACGTGGGTTCTGACCCAGTTCACTCCGAGGCCTGCCAGTCCCGAAGTGGGACATTATCGGTGTGTTCTCGCCTTCAGAGGAGGTTAATGGTCCATTTAAAAGTAAAATTTTGACCAACTAATAAGGCTCTGGTCACAGGCTGCAGCTGACACACAAATACGAATGCAGGGAAGGAGAGGGGTGTCCCGGGGTCACCGTGGCTGAGGCCGATAAGTGGGGAATTGGGATTCTGGTCCTGAGTGGAACACAGGGCGGCATCCTCAAATACCTGTTCTGATTAATTAGAGCATCCTCCCTGGCTGCTTCTCAGCAGCTCTGCAGGCAGAGAAAAATAGCGTGTCTTCCAGGGTTTGCAAAGGTCTCGGTGTGTTCCACGTGGGTCATCGAGGGGAGGGGCTGGCATCTAACCACCTGCAGAGGGGAGGCTGAGTACAACATACAGCCTGGAGAGCACCCCAATAGCACGGCCTCTCTGGCCTGTGCAGCAGCCATATTGGGGAAGACCGGTGCACCCCAGATACACAGACTTGGAGGGACATGCACAGGCCTAGCTGGGGTCATCTCTGCCCCGGCCCACACAACTGGCAATATGATCGTCATGCTTCGGCCAGGCCATCCCAAGTGCCAAGCCATCCGGCCTTGACAGAACTGGCCGCCCTGGCAGGCGGGGACCATGTGGCTTTGCAGCATCCTGGCCTGTAGTTCCACTCGCCTTGTTCAGTCTCCTTTTTCCCTCCCTCCATTTGAACAGCCTGAAGCACAGAGCTCACTGCTGCAGGAATCTCCGCCACCTGCGGGCACCCCACAACCTCGGCCTGGACACGATGATGTCTGCTTGAGAGGCGTGGTGTCCCCAGATGGAAGAAGAGTTTGCAGCTGACACTGCCTTTCTTTGGTCTTGTTTTTGTTGTTGTTCATGAAATTTATTTGCTTACTTTCTTACATCATTATTGGACAGTATTTCATTTCTCCCCAATCTCTTCCCTCCCCTGATGGATGCCTCAGATGTATGGTCTGCTTCTAAGTTTTGTCTTTTCCCTGATCCTTTGTTTGGTTGCTCTATATTCCCCCTATAAGTAAAACCAGCTAGTATTTATCTTTTTCCTCTTCATTTATTCCACTTGGCATAATCCCTTCTAGCTCTACCCAAGTTGCTGCAAATGGCATGAGTGTATCTTTTTGATTGCTGAGTACTATTCCATTTTCTTAAGACTTTATTTATTTATGCACACAAGAGCTGGGGTACAGGCTAGAGGTGTGAGGGGTAAGAGGATCCCCTAGAGACAGAGTGGGGAGCAGAACAGGAGGATTAATGAAAACACACTGCTAAAGGGAGCAGCGGGCGAGGCAGGAGAGGTCTGCTGCACTGTATGTGTCACCTCCCAGCAGGGATCGAACTCGTGCTGCAGTGGCTGCAGTTTGCTTCATAGTGCGTTGCTTAACCCACTGTGCCACCATGGAGGCCCACAGAGTATTCCGTTTTGTATAGAGAACACATCTTCTTGATCCAGCCATGTGTTGTGGGGCCACAAAATGGATCTACCATATGACCCACATCTAGGAATCTACCCAAGGAAGACAAAACACTCATTCAAAAGGAAACCTGCACTCCTAAGCTTACTGAAACACTACTTATAATAGCCAAGATATGGGGGAAAAAAATCTTTGGCCTTTTTTGAATGTTTACATGATGCCTAAAGTTTCAGCAGCCTTCTTACAACCCCGAGGAAGCAAGCATGAGCCCAAAACCAATATGCTAAAGAGGGAGAGGCGGAAAACCCATAACACGGCTGACACAGTCAAGCATCTCCAGCTAGAACAATCGTTGCGTGAATCAGTAGGCCCTGGGTCTCCTGACCTTTGTTCCGTGCAGCCAAAAGCATTCCTGACCAGCCCCAGATGATTGTTGGAGGGAGTCAAGGCAGGAGTTAGTGAAAACGGGGACTCAAGTCAAAGCCCTGTGTAGGCAAAGGGTCCAGCCCTAGATTACAGGCCACAGAGAAGCCTGTGTCTGCCCAGGAAGCAAGGGACTGGAGGGGAGCAGGGGTGGGACCAGCCCAGTTCTCGGCCCTGAACCCGAGTCCTCTGGGGAGAGGCACCTCTTACTTCTGTGGACACCCGAGCAAGATGGCTTTGGGATTCCAAGACAGCTCCCCTTGGGCAGGGCAACACTCTCTGATGATTTCCCTTCAGGACCCTCTGTGCACAGGGGACCCCAGGAGGCAGGACCTCAGAAGCAGCTCGTACCTGGGGTTGAAACCTCGCCTGCCTCCCCATGGCAGATCTGATAACTGACAGGAGCTGCCTGAGAAGTCACGTGTCCAGGGGACAGGCCTGTGGGCAACATGGGAGCTGGGAGAGGTGGGCGTGGTCGGTCCAAGCCCCAGGGCCTGGAGCACAGCAAGGCAGCCACCGGGGGCTGGGAACACTGACGGGGAGAGACACCTGCACAGAATGCAGTCCAGAGGGCAAGTGGGCGTGACGAGAGGGCAGCATTGTCCCTGGATCATCAGCATCCTTCATTGCTACCCAAAGCCCGGTGGTCCTCGGGGACGTCCAGATCACACGTGGTGGACGTGGACGTATTTGTCTTTGGTATCTTGAATGTATCCAGATTTTCTCTTCCTTCTCAAATCACCCTTCCTCCACAGGGAGCCACAGTGGACTGGAGATGGCTGGGGAGCCTGCACAGACTAGTGAGTCCTTGCTTCTCCCTTACCACTAGCTCTCACTCCTTCTGAGGCCTGCCCCATAAATCTCAAGTCCATCCCGATAATCTAATAGTGGTGTGAGCCATTATCCTCCCCTCCACTCCCGGAGGAGAGCACTAATGGCAGCATGCGTGATTGTGGAGGGCGCCCGGCCCCTCTCCATAACCTCAGCCCCTTAGCACTTCACATCTGGCTGCACCCAGGGGACCTCAAGCCCTCCTCATCCTGTGCAGCTCCCCTGCTGAGCCACTCATGACAGGAGTAACATAGAGGAGCCTGGAAGTCTCACCCCAAGTGGCTGGACACGAGCCCTCATCTGGGCAATGCAGCCTCACGGACCCCTGTTCTCTGGATGACACCTGCGTTCTGCGGGTGACACCTGCATTCTGCGGATGACACCTGCATTCCGTGGGTGACACCTGCGTTTCACGGATGGTACCTGCATTCTACAGATGACACCTGCGTTCTGCGGGTGACACCTGCGTTCTACGGTTGACACCTGCATTCCACGGGTGACACCTGCATCCCGCGGACGGTACCTGTGTTCCACGATGGCACCTGCGTCCCACGGACGGTACCTGTGTTCCACGATGGCACCAGCGTTCTACAGAATGCAAACTATTGATCAAGGCGCACTCGATCCTGGTTCCCAGCGGAGAAGGCACTCTCTGGCGCGCCTCTGCCCGCCTCTCTTCCACGGCACGTCATCCACTGGATGCCCATGTCCACTGCCATGGCCATAAAAGTGAGCCGATGGGACGCTGTCATCAGGTACCGTGGCAGAGTGGACCCGGGCAGGTGATGGGCTTTCCTGCCTGCGAGAGAGGGAATAGTCGGGCATAATGCAGAGGCCAAAGTGACTTTGGATTAACTAACCTAATGGGTGGGTTTCCTATAGCTTTTTTAAAATACCTGTACAATTTGATGAAAATCAGACACAAGAGGAGCTCAACTTTGTTTTTCATTAATATTCACTTTGTTAACACGAACAGATGATTTCTGGGAGCTCTCCTTACCCTTTTAATTTGTCTCCCTATAATGTGGCAGAGATAGCCTCCATTATTAAACCGATTAGCAAGTGGCACAAATCTTTTCTTGTAGATTTCTTCGGTATTACTTATGCAGGACAATGTGTTTGGATTTTATAAAGCAGAAGGCTGGGGATGGGAGTGATGAGGAGGAGGGGGGGAACTGGGCTTTCAAAAAACCCAAAAAAGTACTAAATAACAACAGCAAACCTGTCACGAAACAACACACTTTAATTCTTTAGTGGGAGGATACTGCACGGATCACATATGGGAAGACACATTGTTGGGGATTCGATGATTGGGCAGACCTGGGGATAGCATCCAAGATAGGGCGATACTCTGAGGCGCTTCCTACAGAAGGAGGGGACAGAACTCCCCATGGTCCCGCTTACAGGTATTGTTTTAGATGCTGAATCCTCTTTGGGATGGAGGACTCACTACTTCATTGGGCAGTCACAACTAATTTTTGCCTAATTCGAAATATAGTGAAACTGTCTTCCTTTCTTCTCCAATATGCCCCCAAAACAATGGCTGAGCTCTTAGGAAGCAGGGAGCCTCCTTTTCTCACTGAAAGACCAAATTGTGTGTCTCCAGAAAAGAGAGTAAGCCCGTCTTAAGCATCTTTCAAGTGCCTCTACCTTCGACTGGCTCAACTTGCCTTATTCCCAAAGCCTTTTCTCTGAGAACATTCCACTTAACATTCAGAGAATCGCGTCTGCCAAATAGGGCAGGTATTTTACTGAAATCCTGAAAACAGGACCGGTATTGACTAAAGATTTAGGTCAAATAAATAATAGGACATAGACTTACTATTCTGCACTCAACCGATCTGGCTACCATAATCCATGTAGACATGGGCCAATGCAGGGCATGCTCTCAGGCCCACATCTCCACACTGGGCCTAAACTCCTTGAACAGGCAGATGCTAGGTAAATAGGGGACACTGAGATGGGATAGAGTAAGGCTGATACCCCAGTCATGCTTGAGTGCTAACGGGAAGCAAAATAAAACAAAATTACCCTTTGGAACACCGGTTTTCTCAACTACAGAGTGGGAGTTTCTTCTAGTGGGAATGACGTGTGCAGGTTCCAGAAAGAGGCATGACATACCATGCAGGGGCCATCTGGGAGGTGCTCTGCAGGACAGGCTCAACCAGACAGGTAGGGAGCCAGGAGAGGGCATGTGAAGACCTACAGATAGGGCCTGTCCTGAAGTTGAGGTGTGTAGAGCTTGCCATTAAGAGTAAGCCATCGGGGCCTCCCTGGTGGCACAGCGGGTTGAGTGCCTCATTATGAAGCATCCAAGGCACAGCAGCGCAAGTTCCATCCCTGGCCAGGGAGAGGACCCACGTGGCACAGCAGACCTCTGTGCCTCGCCCGCTGCTCCCCTCAGCAGTGTGTTTCAGTCCATCTGCCTGTTCTGCTCCCCACTCTGTCTCTGGTGAGTCCTCTCACCTCCCATGACTCTGGCCTGTAGCCCAGCTCTTGTATGCATGAATAAAATAAATCTCTCTTAAAAAAAAAAAAGAGTACACCATTGGTGTGTTTGAATGTCACTAACTCATAGGTGGGGGAGGGAAAGATGGGGCGTTATCATATGATCAGGGTGCCGGGAGTCCCATTGTGGGGATATTGAAGCTTGGGAGAACAAGTTTTTAAAATGTACATTAAAGAAAGACAACAAGAAAGTGAACAATCAACTTAGAAGAGGGGGGAATATTTCAAATCATACAGCTCAGTCTACTGAGCATCTGGTATGCAGAATACTTAATGAATTCATTCAACCTTAACAACAAAAAAATAAACAGCACAATTATCCATGTATTTTTGACTATATGTATTTGTACGATTTTATTAGTCATTGCTCTGAGGATATACTTAAACCTCACCGCCTACTTATAATTCATCTTTTAGTTGCGTGAGGTGGAATATGGAAACTTTTACCTCCCCCAGTTAGGTGCTGTTTTCATCTGTATTACATTTATGTAAGGAGAAATGCTATCAGGCAATGTTATAGATTCTGCTTTCAACTTTTATGTTTATAATAAGGAACTTACTTAAGACGAGAAAAATAGTCTATTATATTTACCCATGTATTTTTCCATTTCTATTACTCTTCCTTAATTTGTGATGTTCCAAATATCCTCTAGTATCATTTACCTTCTATCTGAAATATTTGCTTTAGCATTTCTCTTAGATTAGGTTGAGTGGTTATAATTCTCTTTGATTTCCTTAATCTGAGAGTATTTTCCACTGGGTATAGAACTATAGATTGAGAGTCATCATCTAACCCCTAAAACCACTGTACCAGTTCCTCTGGTCACCAGGTTTTTAATGAGAATTCTGTAATTATTCAAATAGTCATTTCCCTACACATAAAATATCTTTTCTGTTTCACTGCTTTCAATATTTTCTTTTGTTTCCAATTTTTAACAGTTTGATCAAAAAGTAATTAGGCATGGATTTATCTTTTGGGCCTTCACACAGTTCTTGAATTTGAAGGGTTATTTTTCAACCAATTTGGGAAGTTTTCAGTCATTATATACTCTGCCTGTCAGCCTATGGGCATCAGGTACCGACTTCTTTTTCTTCTCGTGGGAACATGAATATTAGACCTTTTGCTCTTTTTCACAAAGCTTTCAGCCTCCACATTTTTTTTCAGTTATTTTTCTGTTTCTTTCTATCTAGTGTTTATTGATCTACTTTCAGTTTGAATCACTATTTTCTATATCTCCATTCTGCTATTAAACCAATCAACTGAGTTTTCAAAATGTTGTTATTGTATTTTATTTATTTTTTTTTAAGATTTATTTATTTCTACACACAAGAGCTGGAGTGTAGGTCAGAGGTATGGGAGGTAAGAAGATTCACCAGAGACAGAGTGGGGAGAAGAACAGGCAGATCTACTGAAATGCA
Organism: Galemys pyrenaicus; assembly: GCA_019455555.1. NCBI lineage: Eukaryota > Metazoa > Chordata > Mammalia > Eulipotyphla > Talpidae > Galemys > Galemys pyrenaicus. The sequence goes on along the minus strand of JAGFMF010011914.1, from coordinate 4,254,605 downwards.
CTGCTGAGGGGAGCAGCGGGTGAGACAAGAGAGGTCTGCTGCATCATGTGGGCCACCTACCCTGCCTGCTGCAGGTATCAAACTCGTGCTGCAGCAGCTATAGATAGCTTGATAGTGCTGTTTCTTTAACCCCTGCATCACCAGGGAGGTCCTATTGTATTTCAGTTGTAAAATTTTATTTCATCCTTTATGTATCTTCTACATCAGTACTGAGACTTTAAGATTTTCTATTCATTTCAATTGTGTTTTCTCCTACTTCTTAGAATATCCTATAATAACTGTTTTAAATTCTTTGTTTTGTTAGTTCCAAGGCTATTCCATCTCAGGTTTGGTGCTGCCAATTGTTTTCTCCCTCAAGTAGTATAGGTATTTTCTTGACTCTTCATGTGTCGAGTAATTTTGGAATGTAGCCTTGGGCATTTTGAATATAGTTTTAGACTCTGGATCTTATTTAAATCTTTCGAAGAATGTTTGTTTTGTCTCATAAGGCAATCAAGCCAGTTATCTTTGGGCTGAAAATCACAGCTTATGTGTCCTAGTTCCAATTTAAATTTCATTTTCAAAATTTCTACTGGGCTACTCAGAAGTGTCCCCCATGTATGTCACCTAGTGTCCAGTCTGGAAGGCAACCTGCCCTGTGATGTAGTCCCAAGATGTCACTTAAAGTCTAATCCCTGCAGCTTAGTGTGAGCCCAGGAGTCCTCACAGAATTTTCTAGAACCACTTTCTTGAGATTTCTTCTTCCCACAACTGCCTCAATATGTTCCTCCTCTGATAGACCATCCTTCCTGATCTCCTGACTGGTCTCTCAGCTCTACTGTTTACATCCTGTGACTTAATCTAGGGTCAAGTAGTAAGATGACAGAGGAAAAGACAATGAAGATCCTCCTTTTGCTTTGGGGACTTCCAGTTAGTTAGTTCCTCTGGATCCTGTGACCCCTTCACATATTCAGGCACCTTACCAGGCTCTGTTGTTGCTCTGACACCGCAGGAATCGCCCTGTAACTAGAATAGGAGAGAACTGTATGCCAGTAAATTTATTAAAAGCATAGAATTCCCCCCCACTGTCTGATTGTAGGGCACCCCTGCATGATCCTCTAATCAGAAGGTTCATCTTTTCTGCCAACATCTGATGCAAAATTCCAGATTTTAGACTGCCTTTGAGCTCACACTCATAGTGTCCCACAGTGTGGGGCAGTGGGCAATAAAAGTTCTTTTTCACCTTCCACCATCAGCTTCTACAGCCATCACCTGCTGTCTTGCTTTTCTCCTAGGTTCCACTGCCCACATGTGATATCATGTTGGCTCAAAAAGCACCTGGGAGCATGAGCACAGGGCACACACAGACACCTAGGGCCAAGACATGAGTATGGGGCATGCACAATGTAATTACAGATACCCAGAATGAGAAGCCAGAGAACATGGGCATGCATACCTATAAATACAGACCCAGGGCTGGGAGATCGTTATTACATGAGAACACCAGAGAACAATGACAGAGAGAAGATCACGGGGGCTGGGAGGCTTGGTTGCTGTCAGCTTTAACACCACCACCACCACCAGCCTGCCTCCCCCACCTACCCCCTTGCCTCCGTGCAACTGGTCTGCCGGTGCCCTGTTCCCTGCTTCAGCATTAAAGTCCTGCCAAGTTTTTCGAGAACTCCAAGACTCTCTTTTCCATTTGCCCAAATCAACAATGAAGCTGCCACCCTGGGATGCTTGCCCGGGCACTGCCATTTGGGTGGTATTTTGATATTTTCCCAGCTACCATTTTCTTTTCAGAATTCCTATGCTCACTGCTCTCTGTGTAGGGATTTCTGTTGTCGACAGTAAAAGAGACAGGGTAGGGTGTACTTACTTTAGGTTAACTAAAACTAGAATGCAAGTAGCAATTCTTTGTCCCATGCATGACCCAGGTTTAGCTAATATAATTCCTTTCAAAATTCCCAATGACATTTTTGTGAAAACAGAAAAACTCATCCAAAAATTAATTTAAAACCTCAAGAGATCCCGAATAGCCAAAACAATCTCAAAAAGGAAGAACAAAAGTGAACTCACACTTCCTGAATTCAAAACTATAAAGCTACAGTAATCAATGTGGTAAAGTGCTGGCAGAAGGACAGGCATAGAGAGCAATTAATAGAATAAACAGTCCATAAATAAACCCTCCCATGTAAGAGCAAATTATTTTTCACAAGGGTACATAATGCATTAAATGCTATGGGGCAGTGGGGCAGGAAGGACAGTCTTTTCAATAAATGATGCTAAGATAACTGGATTGCTACATGCCAAGACCCTCACATTTAGCTGTTTATGAAAAGTGACTCAAAATGAATCGAAGACCTAAATAAATTACTAAAATTATTTCATTCTGAGTGAAACACATGACCTTACTTTTGGTGATGCTATCTTAAAGATTACATCAAAAAATATAAACAAAAATTAATTTGAATTTCTCCAAAATCAAAGTTTTGTGCATCAAGGAACACTATTAAGAGATTAAAAGACTACCAGAGTAAGAGAAATTACTTTCAAATCACATGTCTGCTTAGAGTAATGCCCAGAGTCTGTAAAGAACTCCTACAACTCAATGGCATAAAAAAAACAAACAACATAACCTAAAAATGGGCAAAGAACTTGAATAGATATTTCGCCAAAGAAAATATACAAATGGGGTCTCTCTGGGGGCCTAGGGGTAAGTCTCAGCACCACCACTGCAGCGCGAGTTCGATCCCCAGCCAGGGAGGGACCCACATGGCACAGCAGACCTCTCCTGTCTCCCGCTGCTCCCCTCAGCAGTGTACTTCAGTAGATCGCCTGCTCTGCTCCCCACTCTGTCTCTAGTGAATCCTATTACCCACCACATCCCCAGTTCTACAACAGATAAATAATTTTTTTTTAAAAAGGAAAAAAAAATATGCAAATGGTCAGTAGCTACATGATTGCTGAATATCACTACTAATTAGGGAGCTGCGTAACCTAACTACAATGAGATACTATTACCACCAAAATTGGTTCTTTTTCTCATTATTCAGAAACCCAAAGACTGAACCATGAGAAATTGCCAAAAGGAAGTTTTATTCCAGGTAACAGTTCAGCAGGCGCCATGGTGGCCTTGGCAATCCACAGAGTTGGCTCCCGGAGCCATCATTGAAGAGGATATATATAGGTAGAGATGTAAGAGGCTGCTTGTGCAGACTTGCAGAGGCCCCAGCTGATCTAGTCACGTGACAGCCATCAGTCTGGAACACTTCTTTGTTCTTTAATTAGGCGCCTAGATGGTTTCTATGAGGGAGCTGACAATGACCTCAGTAAAACAGGAACATTTAAAAGGATAGTGTTGGCATCAGAGAGAGTCAGCAGCCCCACCTTTGATTGTTATAATGCCACTTTCCACTTACCAGGATGGCTGTAATCAAGAATACAAGAAATAGCAAATAATGGCAAAAGTATGGATAAATTAGAACATTTTTATATTGTACAAATTAGTGCAATCTTTATAGAAAACGGTTGGACATTGTTTCAAAAAGTTAAACATAGAACTACCACACGATCTAGCAATGTCACTTGTAGGTATATATATAAATAATTAAAGGCTAGAACTCAGTCATTTGTATACCAACTTTCATGCAACAATATTCATAATAGTCAAAAAGTGGCTATTGTGGTGTTTTACAAGTATTACAATCAGTTGGTGGTGGTGACATGTATAAAATATCTCATTATGTATATATATAATAGAATATTATTCAACTTTGAAAAGGAATAGTATTCTGATGCATACTGAAAATTGGGTAAACATTAAATTCAGTATCTGGGAAATAAGTCAAATACAAACTTACAAATGTTAATGGGGTTTCACTTATATGAGATATTTAGAACTGGCAAAAGTGTGGACACAAAAAATAAAATAATGGTTATCAAGAACTGGGAATAGGGAATAGAAATACGAAGTGATTGTTTAATAGGTAGTTTCCACGGGGGATGATGAAAAAGTTCTGGAAATGGAGAGTAGTGGTGGTTATATACAATTGTGAATGTTCGCAGTGTCACTAAAAATTAAGAAACTTAAAAATTAAGAAAATGGTAAAATGATTTTGTGTATTTTACCACAAAAAAACACACAGATATACTTTTTAGATAGTAAACGAACAAATATCAATATAATTATAAGCATACATACAAATATACCAATGAATTATATTAAATATAAATGGTCTAAATACACCAATTAGAATTGAGATGTAAAAGACTCAATCATACATTATCAATAGAATGTCAATATAAATATGTTGATATTGATAAATTAAAGTAAAAAACAGGAAATAATGCACCATGAAAACACTAAACGAAAGAAATCAGAAACATTTATATTAATATCATACAAGGCAAAAAAATCAGAGCAAGAAAACTTATCCAAAATAAATTGGGACAATATAAATGACAGAATGTTCTACTCACATTCATAAGTATGTGTGGGGTATCTAAATATATGAGTAAAAACCGATAGATTGAAATGAAATATTAATTCACAGCTATAGTTGAATACACATAATTTTTCTAGTTAACCATGCAACAAAAAGAAAATCAAGGAGCTAGAAAATTGAAACAATTCACCAACAACTGATTGCAATGCTTATAAAACACCACAATAACAGCAGAGTAATTTTTTCGCAAGTTTATATGAACAGTCACTATGTCTTAAGTCATAAAACTAATTTTAACAAACTTAAAAGGATTTAAATCAGTGAAAATATATTCTTTAGCCATAATATATGACTTCCCTTTATCCAATCCAACATCCAGCTTTCAACAACAGCAACAAAATTAAAAACATTCTACAAAAGAAAAAAAGAAAAGAAAACCCACAGTCTGAAGAAACAAGCAAGCATCAGAACCAAACTCAGATTTGGCAGAAAACTTGAAATAATGTGCCAGGGAATTTAAAATAGTTGTGATTAATAAGCTTAGAGTTCTAATGAAAAAAAAAAAAACTATGCAACAGGAAAGAACAGATGAAGAATGTAAACAGAAAGATGGCTGCTCTAAGAAAAAATAAAAAGGAAACACTATACAACAAAAGCACAACAAGAAATAAAATGTGCCTAGCAAAAGGTTCATCTATAGACTAGAGGCAGCCCAGGAAAGAAGAGGAAGCTTAAAGACATTTCAATAGACACTTCCAAAAACTGAAATTCAAAGAGAGAAAAATAATGGAAATCATGCACTGGACTATCCAATGACTATTGTGAAACGATTACAAAAGATATAGCACATATGTGATAGGAATGCCAAAAGGAAAGAGAGAGAATGAATGATGACATATTTAAATTAATTATGACTGAAAAATTTCCAAAATTAGTGGCAGACACCAAACTGCAAATGTAGGACCACCACCAAGCAGGACAAATACCAACAACTCTAACAGGGAACATCATATTCAAAATATAGCTAATCAGTGGCCAGGTGAAAATCTTGAAATAAGGCAGTGGTGGCAAAAGCGACTGACCTGCAAAGAAAGAAAAATAAGAATTACATCATGCTTCTCTTCAGAAAACATGCAAGGAAGAAGAGAGTGAAGTTAGTATAAAAGAAGAGAGTGAAGCTAATATTTAAAGAACCGAAAGAAAATAATCACCCACCTACCTTCTGTGTCCAATGAAATTATCCTTCAAAAATGATGGAGAAATTAAATGGATTCGTTACCAACAGACCATCTTGCAAGAGGTATTAAAAGAAATTCTTTAAAGAAAAAGAGGATTATATGTTAGAAATTCAGACTGACATTAAGAGATTGAGAGAAGGAATAAATGAAAACAAAGTATTTTATTTTTTCTTATTCTTCATCTAAAAAGCATGCCTAGTTCAAAATTATAATAATATCAATATACAATGTACATTTTATAGTTTATATGTAAAAGAAATGGATGTTTATAATATTATAATTGATGAAAGGGAGAAATTGGGAAAATTTATTTAAAAGGGTATGAACCACCTGTGAAGCTATGTAGTGTTATTCAGAAATGAACTTGGATTTTTTTATATCAAATTACATCGCAAATTTCAGGGCAACCACTCTTTAAAATATTAAAAAGAAATCACTTTAAACATAAATGGTTTAAACATAACCAATTATATTAAGAGAGAAGAAAAAAATGGGATCATATAAAATGCTGAATGAGAAGAGAAGGCAGACAAAAAGCAGACAAGAACATGAAACAAAGGCCAAGGACAAATTATAACGATAGTTATGCATTTGCTAACCCATAAATATCACTTAAATATGGATGATCTAAAGAGTCTAATAATCTAAGTCTTTAAACAAAGACTATCAGATGAATGAAAAGCAAGAAACAACTCTATGTTGTACATAAGAAATCCATTCTAAATACAAAAACACAGAGTTAATAATAATCAAGTGATGGAGAAAGATATACCATGCTAACACTAAACAAACGAAAGCTGGAGCAATTGTATTGATTTGAAACCGATGACTTCACAGCAAGGAATAGTATGAGAGAAAAAGAGAAGCATTATATAATGATAATAGGTCAGTTATCCAAAAAGAGATATCCATTCTTAGTGTGTATGCACCAAGCATCAAATCATGTAAAATAAAAATTAATAGTACTGCAAAAGAAATAGACAAATCCACTATTGTAATTGGAGAATTCACCATTCTTCTACCAATAATTGACAGATTCAGCAGACACACAATAGTAAGAATATAATGAACAGACAACACTATAAATTATTTGGATCTAATTGACTTTTGTAGAATACGTCATCCAACAATTGTAGAATGCACATTCTTCTCAAGCACACATGGAACATTTACTAGGGTAAATACATCCTAGGCCATAGAACTCACCTGAAAAATTCAAGACTTAATACAAAAGATGCTTTTAGATCACAATGGAATTAAACCAGATAACAATAACAGAAGGATAACTAGGAAATTTGGAGATTAAACATACATTTAAATAACACAGGAGCCAAAGGAGAAATCTCAGAGAGATTTTTAAATATTTTGACTAAGAGAAAAGGAAAATACCATCTATTAAAATTTGTGAGATGCAGTGAAGCAATAATTATAGGGAAATTTATAGCATTTTTTGCTTATATTAGAAAAGAGGCAATATCTAAAATCAATCATCTAAGTTTCTACTACAAAAAACTAGAAAATGAAGAGCACATTAAATCTATAACAAGCAGAAAAGATGAAATAATAAAAATCAAAGAGCAAATAAGTGAAACTGAAATCAGAGAAACAACTGACAAAATCATGAAACAAAAAGTGAGTTGCTTCAAAATATCAATGAAGTTGAGAAATCTCTAACCAGACTAATCAAAATGGGAGAGGGAGAGGAAGAGGGGCAGAGGGAGGAGAGAGATGGGGAGAAGAAGAATTAGTAACATCAGAAATTAAAGAGGGATAATTAATACTGACCAATGACATCGAAAGGGTAATAAGTATTATAAATAATTCTATAGTCACAAATGTGATAACTTAGAATAAATGGGCCAATTCCTGTAACGATATAATCACAAAAATTCAAACCAGGAAAAATAGACCATCTTAATTGACCTATATCAATTAGACAAATTGAATTGATTATTAACAACTTCCAAGGTCCAGATCATTTCACAGGTGAATTCTACTAGACATTTAAGGAAAAAATGATACCAATTTTCTAGACTCTTTTCCAGAAAGTAGAAACAGAAGGAATAATCCTTCACTCACTCTATGAGACTAGCATTATCAGAGTCCTACAAAGATGTACCAAAAAAAATAAAGTATACACCATCATCTCTCATGAACGCAGATTCAAAATTCCTCAACAGAACATTGGTAAATCAAATATAACACTATAAAAAGAATTATACACTATGACGATGTGGGATTTATTTCAGGTATGCAAGACAAGCTTAACATGTGATAATCAGTGAATATATTCCATTATATTAATAGATTAAAGAATAAAAATCATGTAATTATATCAGTAGGTGCATAAAAAGTATTGGACAAACTCCAAAACCAATTTATGATAAAAATTATCAGTAGACTAAACAGAAGAGATTTTCCTTAACTTGATAAAGAATATCTACAAAAACCCTCTAGCTAATATCATAGTTAATGGTGAGAATCTAGATACTTTCCCCTTATGACCAGGAATGAGATAAAGATCCATCTCATTACTCCTATTCAACATCACACTAGATGTCTCAGCTAATCCGATAGGTAAGAAAATTGCCTTTCTACATATAAGCAAATTACACTATGAACAAGTGTAATTTTTAACAAAGAACAAAATGTCATTTGTATTAGCATCAGAAATGTGAAATGCCTAAGCACAAATCTAACAAAATACAATAGGTACGTGATCTGTATAAGGAAAACTAAAAAACTGATGTAAAAGTCAAGTAAGAGCTAAATAAATGGGAAGATAGTTCATAATCATGGATAGATGGTCTCAGGATTGTTCCAACATTATTTCTTCCCAACTTAATCTATAAATTCAAGGAACTCACAACCAAAATCCCAACAAAGTAGGTTGTAGATGTAAAACCAACTTATTTTTAAGTTTATTCAGAAATATAAGTGACCCAAAATAGTCAACACAAAACGAACAAAGCCAAATCACCGACACTCCCGACTTCAAATCTAACTACAAGTTACAACATGCAGGATAATGTGGCACTGGCAAAACAACAGACACACAGGTCAATGGAACATAGCAGAGATTTCAGATATAGGCCCCTACAAAAACAGTCAACTGATCTTTCACAAAAAAGCGAAGTCTATCATATGGAGAAAATGTTGTCTTCTCAACAGATTGTGCTAGCCTAACTGGATATTCAAATGCAAAAAAATAAAAATTGAATCAAGACACTGATGTTATACCCTTTACAATAACTAACTCAAAATGGGTCATAGACTTAAATGGAGGATGCAAAGCTATGCAAAGTCTTCGGAGCTAACAAGAGAAAAATCTAACAGATCTTGGTTTTGGGAATGAGTTTTCAGTTGCATCAAAAGCACGAATCTTTGACCTTATGGTCTTGTTGAGTTTTTTATTTGTTTGTTTGTGTTTGGTTGTAGTTGCCCATTTTGATGTTGAATATAATTAAATAAATCTAATTAAAAAAAATAAATAAAAGAAAATGATCAATGTGAAAAAAAGCATGAATCATGAGAAAAAAATAAAAGTTAAATTTGATTAAACCTGAAAACAATTTCCCTGAAATATAGATTGAGGAAAAAAAAAATATTTGCAAACACATGTGATAAAGGGCTTGTATCCAAAATGTACAAAGAATTCTTTCTACTCTATAAGACAGCAAATGACCCAATGAAAAAATATCTGATCAGACACCTGACCACAAGAGTGATACAGATGATACATATCATATGAAAAGATGTTCACCGTCATAATCATTAGGGAATTACAAAATTAAAACAAGATACCACTTCATATCTATTAGAATGGCTAAAATCCAAACCACTGACAAGCCCAGATGTTGGTGAAGATGTAGAACGATTTTCATTCATTGCTGGTGGGATTCAAAATGATACAGCTACTTTGGAAGACAATTTGGCAGTTTCTTGTCAAACTGAACAGAGTATTATAATATAGACCAGAAATTGTGCTTCTAGGGATTTACTTGTCCACGCTTTGTGTGAAAACCTGCATGTGAATGTTTATCGCATCTCTGGTCATAATTCACAAAAACTGGAAAAAACCAAGATGGTTTTCAATACATGAATGGATAAGCAAACAGTGGCACACCCCCACAATGGAATATTACACAATGATACAAAAAATGAGCTATTAAGACATGAACAAACATAGAAGAAACTTCAGTGCATATTTAAAAGTGAAAGAAGTCTTTCTGAAAAGAGTGTATATTGTATCATTCCAAAAAGAGGACATTTTGGGAAATATACAACTAAAGAGATGAGTAGAATAAATGCTTGCCAGATCTGGGGGTGGGATGGTGAAAGGATAAGTAGGTGAGGCCCAGGGGAGCTTTAGGGCAATCAATCTATTTTGTCCAATTCTGTAAGGGTGGAGACAGAACTTCATGAACTTGGCAAAACCTGTACAACACAAGGAATGAATTCTAATGTATACTATGGTCTTCGAGTAATAACAAACTACCAACTTGGTTCAACAATTATAACATGTACCAAACCAAAGCAAGATGTTAATAATAGGGAAAACAGAAAGGATGTGAGGACTATCTATATTCCCTGTCCAATTTTTCTGTAGATTTTAAAATGTTCTAAAAATTCTATTAAGAATTAGATGGGTCAAAGAAGAAATTCTAAGGAAATTTTAAAAATGTTTTAGCAGAACAAAAATGAAAAGACAACAAATAAAAATATGTGATAGGTACTTGTCAGTGGTTACAGAAAATTAATAAAATTCAAAGTTTACTTTAGAAAGGAAGAAAGAAATCATCAATATAAACTTTTGCATTAAGACACCAGAAAAAGGCCAAAGTAAAACCAAAGCAGGCAGAAGAAAGTAAGGAATAAAGAGAAAATGACAATGAAACAAGCAATGAAGAAGAAGTTAATCTGTGAAAAGCTCAAAAGACAAGGTAAAACTTTAGACTTGTCAAAAAAGAGATAATACACATTACAAATGGCAGACGTGACAAAAGGGACTATTACAACAGACCCTACAGATACTAAAAGGCTAATAAATAAATACTATGAAAAGGTTTATGCACATAAACTCAGCCAGATTAAATGAACCAATTCCTTGAAAGTCACAAAGAACTAAAATTTATCCAAGAATAGATAACCTGAATAGTCTTATAACTATTAAATACATTAATGTGGTCATTTTTTTAAAGATTTACTTTTACGTATTTATGTATACAAGAAATGGGGTATAGGCCAGAGGTGTGTATGGGTGTGGGCAGGTGAGAGGATCCATCAGAAACACTGTGGAGAGTAGAATAGGTGGATCTGGGCCTTCCTGGTGGCACAAGAAGTTAAGTCTCAGCACTATGAAGCTATCCACAGCCACTGTAGCATGAGTTCAATCCCCAGCCAGGGAGCTGACCCACATGGCACAACAGACCTCTCCTGTCTCCCTTCTGCTCCCCTCAGCAATGTATTTCAGTAGATCCACCTTTTCTGCTCACCACTCTGTCTTTGGTGAATCATCTCACCTCTTACCCCACACACACATCTGGCGCACACCAGCTCTTGTATGCATAAATAAAATAAATCTTAAAAAACAACAGGAAAACAGGAACAGGCAGATCTACTAAAATACACTGCTGAGGGGAGCAGTGGGAAAAGTAGGAAAAGTCTTCTGCGCTGTCTGGGTTAGCTTCCTGGCCAGGGATCGAACTAAAGCCGCAGAAGTGATAGGATAATAGTGCTGAGACTTGACCTCTAGGCCACCAGGGAGACCCTGAACTGGTAGTTTAAAAATAAGAAGCTTCTGGAAAAGAAAAGTTCAATCTCAGAGGATTTCACTAACAAGTAATAACAAATATTTAAAGAAGAAAAAAACACCAATTCTACACATGTCTTCCTGAAAACAAAAGGGCAACATTCTCTAATGCAGTTAGCATTGCTGAGGTACCCAAATCAGACAAAAGCAATACAAGAAAATAAAATGAGCAGCCAGTGGTCTTCAACATAAGACTAGCAAATTAAATACAGAAAATATAAAAGTGGTAATAGACCAGGCCCAGGAGGATTTATCTGCAACTGTAGCACCGACTGAGTGTTTGAAAATCAATCAGTGTAATACTCGATATTAATTATCTAAATAAGGAAAAAGCACATAAACAAAAATTTGATGTAAGGAAAAAATAGACAGAATTCAACAACCACTTACATTTTTTAAACTGTCAGCAAATTAGAAATAGTATAGAAATCACTCAGCCAAATAAAAATTATATAGAGGATAAGTACAAAAAAGCCTACACTCACATCAAACTTAAGAGGTTCGGTTGAAAGCTTTCAGCTGTGATAGGGACGAGGCAAGGAGGCCTATTCTTAGCACTGTTATTTCACATCAACGTGTGCATTTAGAAAATGGTAGTAATACCTACCTTGAAGGGCATTAAGTGCTGCCCAAAGTGTCTAGCAGAGGCACAGTCAATGGAGACCACAGTTATGACTCCAGTGCAGTTAAGCTTATTAGAATGATGGGTCCTTCTGCAGCACATGAGAAAATCACATTGTCAACATCACCTGTAAAAATACTTGAAATCACCTGCAAACCAGTCTACCTGTTCTTATGTATTCAATTTGATGCACACTAGACAGACAGACAGACAGACAGACAGACAGATACATAGATAATGCATAGATAAATGAGAGAGAGAGAGAGCGATGAAACCCTTCAGGATATAATGAACAACCCACAATGTAAGTAGAGGTAACGATTCAGTGGAAATGATGCTGAGGCCATCCACTCCCTGGGCTGCTGGCAGACCCCTCACCCCCACAACCTTTCTGTTCCTGGATGTGAGCAGGATTTTTTTAAAGTCGGAGGTATCAAGAGTGCACCTTGAAGCATCCAGCCCCAGCAAGACGCTCTAGGCAGAGAGGGTCTCCCTTTGCGTGGCGAGCCCAGCCTCCCCCAGTCTGAGCGGCGAAATGCCTGATGGGCGTCCTTGGACCCACCAGGGAGCAAGGCCCTCATGGGCACGCCCCTGGCACTGCAAGGCTGACCACCCAGCCCAGGGCCAGCGTGCCACCTCTGCAGCTCCCCTCGGGAGCAGCCAGCTCCTGGATGGGTCTTCCGGGCTTTCCTGCGTCTTGTGCTACGTTGCCTTCCCTCGCTGTCCCTGCGATGAGGACACAGAACACAGGAGGGCATAGAATGTCCAGAGCGGTACTTGCCATGATCCTTGAGCGGGGGTGGGGGGGAAGAAAAGCACCGAGAGCCCCACAGGCACCCCAGGCGTCAGCTTGGCCCTTAGGCTGGATGAAAAGTGACTTGCATTTAAAAACCAAAAATACCCACAAGGGACTACGGTGCTGGTGCACAGGTAAGTTGGCGGTGGGAGTTTTCCCGGGACTACACCTGGGAGGAGAAAGCATGCATTGCACAAAAACAAACAATGATGGTAACATGGATATAAGTAAAATAAATCTAAGAAATCAAGCAGAGGTTCATGTAGGGCAATTGGAAGGTCAAAAAGGCTGCTGCCCGGGAGATGCCGCTTCCCAGAGAGCCAGACTGGGCGCGGCTCCCCGGCAGCCAGGTTTGAACACAAAAAGTGGGAACTGAGTTAAAAGGTGACTTTCAGGGATTTCACTTAAAAAAGAAAAAAGATTTTCGTGCAAAGGCATAACCAAAGAGGCTGCGAAAGAGCTACGGTCACATCACATTCTCTTTGCAGCTGCGTGGCAGCAAAGCCACCAAGCCCATGCAGAGAGAGCCCCAAAAGGGGTCCAAGCAGACCCCCAGAGCCAGATCTCACAGCCCCAGGACACCGGCGGGCAAGGGCCACAGAGAACCTGCCACAATCTCCTCTGGGCTTCAGGAATCAAGACTCACTCTCATCTACAAGATAAATAATTTTAAAATGTAACTCAAATTATTTTACAATCTTTTAATCACTAGAAATTGTGTATAATTATTTTACCTCCACTCTACTGCCAAGAACTGCTGTGAATTACTTGGCTTCTCAAAGTGTAGAAAGAAAATGCTCCAATTTTGCATTAATTAAAGAATTTTTGCTCCCTATTCCTGTCCATTAGCCGCTGCCACACTAAGCCTGCAAATGGTCATTACAACAGACAGAAATAGGAACATAAATTTCTCGCTAATGAAAATGTCAGAAGGAGATGCCGTCGATCACGGATGTTCTGATGTGAAGAGGTCTTTTTTCTGTCTTGCGCTTTTCTCCAGTTTCCAGGAGACCTGCGTGGAAGGGCAGGTATCTTTTTTTATTTATAGATACCTGGGAAAGCTTCGCAATAGATTGAGGACTATCCTCAGGTCCTAGTAAATATTCCATTGATTTTTAAAATTGCTCCTTTTCTTATCAGAGCTCGCAGGGTCTCGGCCTGGGAAACCTCGCTGACCTCCCCTGAGGTCAGTTTTCTCGAGATTGGAGGCTGCACATGCATCTGCTCCCCATGGCTCCTCTCTCCCGTTTATGAGGTGAGCCTTACATCCATCAGCGCATCCTCTACCTTCTTCCACTCAGTGCGGGGTGCAGCCATTCCCAGTCTGGAGAACTTCCCAAAAGACACTCTCTCTGCCCCCGCAGGGAGCATGGGATTTGTGTTGGGTGGTGTCAGGCCATCTGAACGCCAGGTGCTTGCACCCAGGGGCCCCCACATGCACCGCTCAGGGCCTCTTTGACCAGATCTTGTCCCTTTGGGGACAAACCACCTTCCTTCAAGGTCTGCAACTTAAATGGAAGCCTCTGGAAGTGATGGGGTCTTCCCTGAGACAACCAAAGGCCACTAGGAGGCTCACTCTGAAAACTCGGGTTTGCTTCTAGAAAGAAAATGGAACTGGGGCATTTTTGAAAGTCAAACATTTTTGAAAACCTGTTGTTTACCCACTTCTGCCTGTGTCTATCGTTCCCTGGGCTGGCGTGGCTGTTAAGCGGCCACTGGCTCACTCAGACCTGGTCATATGGACAGCCTCTGACAGCCAGTGTCCTCACACGCAGGGAGTCCTCCGGCCTCGTCCCCTGCCAAACCGTGCCAGCATGCAATAGGCACTCAATAAAGCTTGCTAGTGAAAAGTGGGGTAAGAGACAGAGTGCCTACTCATTAGTCATTCTTCACACAATCGTGCTGGCCTGGCTGTCAAAAGGATTCCAAAAATATCTGTTCTCCAGAAAACTTCCAGACAGGTTGTGTTGAATGACTATTTTAGAAATAATATTTCAACATGTTCAAATGACTATTACAAGTCACCATTTGGATCCAGTTCAACTAAAGATGAATGGATGGAATCAATTTCCTGGATCAGAAGGTCTTGGTTCCAGGGACCACGAGCAAGTGGTTGTACTCAAGCGCTTCGATTGTGCAGGGAAAAGAGACGCTTGAAAGGTGGGCTGACTGTCTCCCTAGGTCAGTCATGTTTCGTGGGGACTCGGTACAGTCCCTGAGGTTCTGGTTCATCCCCAAGGGCTGGGATGTGCAGACCCTTGCCCCACTGCCAGGACCAGGATGCCTCATCAAGGAGCTTGTCTCCAGCTGTGGTCTCTGCAGGAGGCGGTAACCTGCAGGCACTAAGATGCAGGCGGATCAAAGCAGGAAAGCAAAGGTGAGAAGACTCAAGGCCACACACAGACTTGGGTCCAAGATCAGCCAGAGCAGAGACTCTGGAGGCCGGGACAGGGGCCGAGCAAGCCAGGTCCGCTCTGCTCGGGACACGCTAAAGGTGCTGCGGTTACCTCTGGGCTTTCCTGGCATTTCACCCTTTTGTCCTCCAGAGGGAAACGGTTGTATGTACACATTGCCGTGCGTTTAAAAAAACGACGGTGAACGCCAGGCAACGCGCAATGCTCTGCTCAAGTGGCCATGAGTGGCTCTTGCTACGGAAACGAGTAACCTGAAGCCAAGAGCACTGCAGGGAACTCAGCCTCTTCGAGAACAGGACCCCCCTGGAGAACTTACCTAAACGCAGGCTTCATGTCAGCAGCAGCTTCAATGTTATTTGTGACTTCTCCACAGAGTGTTCAGTAACTTCTAAGCATCCCTCCATCATCCCAGGGTTCAGAAAGCACCAATATTTAATAGGAACCAAACGAACAGATCCATCTTGCAGCCTTGAGGGACTTAGTCCGCCCCACGAAAGCAGCAGCAATGGAGCAAGGCAGAATCCATTAACCCCGAATTTCCTCTCGTGGCCTAAAATGGCCGCTCAATGGGGGCTGCCGACCATGCCAGAGTTTTCTTTAGGGGTTAGAATATGCAACCCATTTTCACTTCCTCCCCCCAGCAACATGCTGGTGGCTGAAAGATAAGAAGATGGCACATCTACACTCGGGGAGCAAACGAATGGGTCAAAAAAGAACTGCACGAAATGATGATTGCACCAGAATAGAACATGAGGCCCCAAGAGCTTGCCGGACGTGAGGAGGGACGGCCCTGTGGTAGCCTGATGCAGGGTTTCCATTCTCAGAGCATCCCGATGATGCTCTGCCACACCGCTTCGCTGTAGAAGACCCAGGGGCCCCACCTTCCAGAAGATCCTGGCCAGGAGTGGGCCGGGGGTTGGGAGACAGGAGCCTCTGTGATGTACAAGAAGAACGTGAGGTTTTCCCAGCCCTTCCAGGAGTTCTACGGGATTTGCTGGGGTTGTAGCCAAAACCCACCAGCGCCCTGAGGCCCAGGTCTCCTTAGCCGGGCTCAGGCCTCGAGGTCCCGGTGCAGACCTGACTGAGCCTGACAGAGATGCCCTGGTCCTAGCTTCCCTGGAGGCCAGTGTGTGACTCCTTCAGATGGGAGAAAAGCAACCATAATAAAAAATAAAAGTTGAGGGCCTCCCTGGGTTGAGCTCCACACTGGCATCCATGGCACAGCAGTGCGAGTTCGATCCCTGGCCAGGGAGGGGACCCACGTGGTGCAGCAGACCTCTCCTGTCTCACCCGCTGCTCCCCTCAGCAGTGTGTTTCAGTCCATCTGCCTGTTCTGCTCCATACTCTGTCTCTTGTGGATCCTTTCACCCCCCTACCTCTGGCCTCTACCCCAACTCTTGTGTGCACAAACAAATAAAATCTTTAAAAAAAGTATCCATTAAAAAAAAAAACAAACAGTTGATATATTTCCTGTTGTTCTAGGCCATGTACTGC
The DNA here is from genome assembly GCA_019455555.1 of Galemys pyrenaicus. Lineage (NCBI taxonomy): Eukaryota > Metazoa > Chordata > Mammalia > Eulipotyphla > Talpidae > Galemys > Galemys pyrenaicus. The sequence goes on along the minus strand of JAGFMF010011914.1, from coordinate 4,237,802 downwards.
GCCAAGTGTTTTACACGCACGGGGTCATGCTATCCTCACAGAAATGAGGGCGAGGGGAGCAAAGTGACTGGCCAAGGTCACGACCTGGCAAGTGAGTGGCAAGGGGGTGTGGAGAGAAGTAGGGAGCAGCCGCCTCTGACTCCACGCCTGTCTGTCCACACCCAGGCTCCTCTCTCAGAACCAGCACGGCCACTTACCCAAGACCCCTGCCCTTTGTGCCAAGCTTATGTCGATACTGCTATTTAAAGGGACACATCCCAATTTATTCCAGTATCAATTCTCTATATCATCTACCTCAGCACTGATTGTATCGTTCACAAATTAGCATTAGGCAGCAATTTCTGGTTCCATATAAAACTATTTAGCAATCTAGCCAAGAAAATGAAAGATGTGAAGCAAAAGCCTGGGTGCTAAACCTAATTCTCTTCCTTATCTTCTTGTTACATATTGACATATTTGAGGCCATTCAAAAGCATCCAACTTGTCTTGCCTGAGTGCAAATCAGATTATTGACAATGAAAGCCATTTAACAGGTTATTTAAATGTTGGCGTCCTATCTTGGTGGAATCTGCCTCTTGACCGGCTTCTACCGCAGAATGGCCAACTGAGTTTACAGGGACAGGAAGGAAGGCACCCGTTTATTCTGCTGGTCAGTGTCTCATGGGACTCGCTCCCATAGCCCAGACATCTGTCCCCACACCACCCTACATGGCAACCCCGGCCACCACTCCAGGTGCCAACCTGCGTCCTCACGTCAGCCTGTTCAGGCCACGTTGCTGACCAGGGACAAGCTGGCCAGCAGACACAAGGCTACCTGAGCTGGAAGCCCCCGAATTCCATTCAGTCCACCATGCCCCCATGTCAGTGAACCCAACTCTTGCTCCTCAGAGAGCTAATTTCTCTGGAGGAGTCTCCAGAAATATTCTTCCTAGTGTGTCTCTTCAGCAATAGTCATTAGCGCCACGTGCCGGCTAAGTGGTACGGACTGACTGAGGAGCAGGGAGAGAATCACTAATGAAAACAGAAAAGCCAAACAGGTGTGGGGGAGGAGTGCCATGGCAGGTTCTGCTTACCCTCTGGTGGGGTGTGGTGGCCCTAGCTTCTGGGGTGTGGTGAGCAGCTGGTCTTTATCTGTTAGCCACATCGGGAATTCCATCAGCAACAGAGAGATGCTCACCCAAGGGTGACACTTCCCAAGCACCTCGCACACAGTGAGGACATCCACTGTGTGGAAGGCCTGGCCCCCTCACTTCTCCTGGGGCTTTCTGAGCTCCAGAGCAGCCATCCTGTGACAACAGGAATAGGAAACGGTGGTCCCAGAGGAAGGAGAGCTGAGGCAGAGTCCTGAGGTGGAGCTGCCCAGCCTCCAGTCACCGACAGTAAGACCCCCTCATTCCTGGTAGGTGGGTGGTCCAGCTGTTGAGACTCTCAGGTGCTGAGAACGGGGATACCTACAAAAGGGAGTGTATCTGGGCCTTCCTGGTGGCACAGAGGGTTGAGCGACACATTGAAGAACCTCTCCTGTTTAGCCAAAGCAGCATGAGTTTTATTTGTTTATCACGTCAGAAGCTGGGGTAGAGGCCAGAGGTATGGGGGACAGTTGTTTCACCAGAGACAGAGCAAGGAGTAGAACAGGAAGATCGACCGAAACACACTGCTGAGGGGGGCAGTGGGCGAGGCAGGAGACGCCTGCTGTGCCATATGGGTCCCCTCCCTGGCCAGGGATTGAACTCGCACTGCAGTGGCTGTGGAAGTCCCACAGTGAGGTGCTCAACCCCTTGCGCCACCAGAGGAGGCCCTGGAAATATTATCCTTACCAATATACCGGTGACAGGAAAATCTCGTTCTGAATGGGATCCAGGAGAGTAACGTGCTCTAGAGCAGGCGTGGCCTTCAGTAGAAGCAGCTCTATTGCTTGGATGCTAAGATCTGACAGACCTTAAGGCTTAACAAGTTCTCAGAGAAGGGAAGTGATGCTGTGTGGAGCAAGTCACAACCTGGATGCCTAGGATTGGAGACCAAGGCCATACCATCTGTAGCAGAGAATAAGCCTTTTGGGAAACTCTCCCCAAATGACTCTCCCCAAATGACTGCAAGATGGGGTGCCTGGCCACGTGGCCCCAAGTATTAGGACATGCCAGGATCCACCATATCACAATGTCAGGTGAACCCTGCAATAGAAGTAGTTAATTTAGAACCAAGCCCACTAGGGCCAGACAGTTTGCACAACGGTAGCTTTTGACTTTCACCTCACTCCACTCACTTACTCACCAGCGATTCTCCTTGAGCTCATTTCTTGGCTTTGGGGACCCCTTATGGACATCCAACAGCAGAGCAAACAACTGGGGCCAAATTCACAAATGGTCAACTCTGACTGTGCATTAAGGCTGAAAATGGACAGCAAGCTGAGCCCAGCCCTGCTCAGAATGACTTTTTTTAAAAAAGATTTATTTATTCATGCATACAAGAACTGGGGTACAGGCCAGAGTCGCTGGAGGTGAGAGGACTCACCAGAGACAGTGGGGAGCAGAATCGGCAGATGGACTGAAATACACTGCTGAGGGGAGCAGCAGGAGAGGTCTGCTGCACCAAGTGGGTCCCCTCCCTGGTCGAGGATCGAACTCACACTGCTGTGCCAGGGATGCTTCACAGTGCGGTGCTCAACCCTCTGCACCACCAGGGAGGCCCTCAGCATGACTTTGGAAGATAGCGGTGAGGGGGAACTCCCAGTGGGCAGAGTTTTGGCAGTGTACATCTCGCACCAATGAAGCAGTAGACAAGACTAGAATATGTATGGATTCATGGGCATTGGCGAATGGCCAGGCTACCTGATCACAGGCCTCCAATGAGAGAAATTAGCAGATTAACCATGTTTGCTTTTTAATTTTGTGCATTTTATGATGTTTTGACATCCTGAAATGAAAGTTTTGCTCTTGCTGACCTAGAGAGGCTGCCCTCAGGGCTAGCTAGATATAGAGATAGCAAGATATGGTCCCAGGGGCATGCTTTTTATATGCAAATCAACCAACCCAAAGCCCCATTCCCCAACCACCTCCAATACTGGACACTCACAGCTCCCTCACCCTTGGGTCAATGTCCCCTCACCCTAATGGCCACAGGCCTAAGTACCAAACAATTCAGGACAACCCCTACACTCTGGAGCAAGCTAACATTTTTCAAGCTGGCCAATCTTAAACCTGCTTAACTTCGATGCCCTGCCTTGCCGTAATGTTCTAGAGAAAACACAATAAAGACTCTTGCCTATGCTTGCCCTCACCTTCTGCTTCCTGGCCAACCCTGGCATTTCCCCTCCCTGGTGTGGGGTGCCTGCCTGGTGTGGGGTGCCTGCTTTCTTGCGAGCTGTGAATAACCAAATACCCCTTCAACTGCAGTCATCTTCCAATCTGTTAGCCTCACTGTATCTGAATAATAATAAAACCTACATTTGAAAATGATAAGATCAGGATTGAGTTTCTTTACCTTTTTTATTACTAGATTTATTTAATTATATCTGACATCATTTGTAGTTCCCAGGGAGTCCCCACCACCGTTTCACCCGTGCACCATCACCTCAGTCCCTTGTGCTCTTTCTGCCCTCATCCTTGTCTCTGGCCTCCCTCTCTCCCACACCCCGCTGAATGATCCCTTTGGTTTATCTTTGACCTTTTGTTCTCCTTGAGTTTTTTGTTTGTTTGTTTGCTTTTGGTTGTAATTGCTCATTTCCTTGAGATGTCTCTTATTTCTTTTTTCTTTTTTTCTTTTTTGTTTTAGTTGTTCCTTCACATTCCTCCTAAAAGTGAAGCCATCTGATATTTTTGTCTAAAGCACCGATCCAAAAGAGTAACTGACCCCCATGTTTATTGCAGCACTATTTACAATTGGTAAGACATGGGAACAACCCAAATGCCCAAAAGTAGATGACTGGATCAAGAAGATGTGGTCCATCTACACAATGGGATACTATTCAGCGATCAAAATGATAGAGACGTTTATAGAAACATGGATGGAGCTAGAAGGAATTGTACTCAGTGAAACAAGTCAGAAGGATTGAGTTTCTTGATAGAGGCACCTGTGGGTATAAATATCAAGATCTTCATTCCATTTGAATCCTCACAAAAGAGCATCACACAAAAGTGACACTAAATAGCCAAGTAGGCAAAGGGTGCAGCCAGCTGGCATCAGCCTGTTACCAGCCACCCAGTGCCGTACGATGGGCAAAGTTAACAGCACGGGTGACATCAGCGATGGAGGATACACACAGTTGCCCACTCGCCAAAGTGACGTCCACGGCCAAATGTCCTACCCCGCCAACAGCAGCAAGCCCTGAGACCCACAGAGAGTTCTGCCCCCTGTGGAAACCAACCAGCAGCCCACTTCTTCCCCAGAAAGTTTAGCAATTTCTTCTGACAGGAGACAACACCTATCTTGGGCTTGGATTTTCCTTTTGTCCCACAGAGCAGAGCCCCATCACCATCTCAGGGCAGAGGGCTTTAGCCCCCCAGGATGAGATCCACATAACAGCTCATCAGACCAGTTTTATAACAAAGGAGACGGGGTCAAGGACATATGTCCATGGGACTCCCTGACTGTATGATGCACTGCCTCACCCAGAGCTTCCAGAATGATAGAAGATAGGAGCAGCCTGCTGAAGGGGCCAGCAAAGTACCAAACAAAGGTAACGCTCCCCAAGAGTGAGGACCTGGGTTGCAGAACCCACTTTGAGGCAAAGACTATGATGGGAACTGTGTAACTGACATGCGAGATGCCAGAGCCCCAGAGGTGGGCTCCCCAGTCACCTACAGCATTACAGTCTCTGCAGCTTTAAAGGTCTTGACTCCCAAAGGGGACATTCCCACCAGAAGGCAGAGCCCCACTTAACCATCATTGCCCCCCGAGCACTGTGGACTCAGTCCAAGGAAACAACAGGCAAGAAAAGCAGCCACCACCCCGCAGGCTGATTGGCCCTGGTCATGAGGCGGCAAGGCTGCTCGTATGAGAGGAGGGGAGATGCTCTGCGCACTGGGCTCTCTGGCTGTGCACTGCCCGGTGATGGTGCTAAATGGACAAGTGCAACGACCTGGCCTGGGAAGCTCAGGGTGACCAGATACTCAAGTCCTCAAGTCCCTTAAGGGTGAGCAGTTGCGGAATGGCCATTCACGCCTGCACAGGTGCTACCCGAGGCTGAGCAGAATCGAGAATGGATGGTGAAGGAGGCGTCCATCGGGACCCTGAGACCAGCTGTGGCAGCAGAGCCCACACGCCCTTCGCTCACTCACCCTTCTCTTCTAAGTTTCCTTCAGAACGAACGAGCCACAGGAATCCGGTGGGAGCTGCTTCTGAATGCACATGAAGTAGATTTGCACAGCCTGAGGGCAGACGGCAGTGGGCAGATGACTCACTGCCCAGACCCCCTTCATTGAAGGACATGCTGTCCCAGCGTCTGGAAGCTCGGCTGACAGCTTCCAGCTGTCAGTTCCTTCAGATCGGCCTGAGCTGCAAGGTCATGCCACATCCAGAGACTATTGACAAAAGAATATAAAGGCCCTGTCATCTTGGCCCGGCTCCAGGCAATTCTAAAAAGCCAGTCTGACCCCGAGATCTCTGCAGAGATGGCCACAGGACGCCTTGACTTCTCCCTCTGCCCTGGTCCCTGACGCCCCCTCCTTCCAGGTGTTGATTTCTCAGTGCTACAGTGCATGAACCCCCGGGGCCTTACCTGTACCTCTTATGGAGCCTGGCATACTGCTGAACATTCTACAGGTAAATGTCCATGCGTTCCCCTAAGCAGTCCTGCCAGGTGATGACATGCATGCATAGAGATTAAGAAACTTGTCCACCATCATGGCATCACTGAATGGTGGTATCTGCTGAGGAGCATAGCAGGACCAACTCTGAGCCTGGGAGTTGAGTCCATTGGAGGAGAAACAGATGTAGCTGCGTGGTCCCTGCTAAGTGAAGGAGTAGGAGGGTTCAGCTGAGCTGGACAAACAGACATGTCTGTCAACACCTCTACTTCCTGTCAGTGGATACCTGATAGCCCAGGACACCCTTCAGACCCATAACTTTCTAGAAAGTCGTAAAAATACAGAGCATGGAGGTTTTCCATGATGTGGGATAGAGGAACACTAAGTGAGCCTGCATAGAGAATCCAATCTGAACACATTCCCATGAAACCTTCTGGAATGTTCTCCTGCTAAATGGGTAATTTTCGCTGAGTCTCAAACAGTCCCAATAGTGAAAAGCAACTTGCATTGCTCACTCATTTAGTATGAAGCACCTTGGACCAGCAGTGGGCCAGATTGGGCACAGTCTCTCTGCCCCACTGTGGGACAGGAGCTGGCTGTGCATGACACCGTCCTGCCAGGCCTCGCGAAAAGGTGACTTCCCAGGACTGCCTGTGTGGAGGCGGTCCACCAGGTGTCCCCTCCACCTCCCCACCACAACAACTACTCGGGTGGGGCCCAATGCCTCACTGCCTGTTTGTAGGTTCCCCTCAGACAACCTAAATGCCACACCTTGTAAACCTTTCAAGTGTCATTCAACTACCCCAATGCAGTGAGGATGGCACCTCCCCACTTTGATCAACCATCCATCCATCCGTCCATTCATTTTTCCTTCTTTCTGCAATCAGCAGACATCCACCCCCAGATGACTGCACCCTCAAGGCGAACAGTCCTGTGCCGGAGACACGTGAACAGAAAAGGTTCAAAAAACATGTGCTCGATGAAGTGATAAGAAGAATCTGTGGGGCTGGGGTGACCTCCCTCCTTCAAAAGGCAGGACCTCTCTCTTCCAGCCTTTTCCTCAGAGCTCGTCTAACTTCCTGTCCCGCCCCTGCCCCAGAGGGCTCAGCTGTCACCCTCCGATGTGACATCGCGTCTCCCCTTCTCCCCGTGGCTTTATCCGCATGGTCTTGTCCCTAAATGGGCCCCCTCAGGCCTGGAAGTGAGCAAGTCTGGGGAGATGTCGCTGTTTTGTGGGTCCTCCCCCTTGTGCTCACCATCGCTAAACACACTGTGCGGTTTAGTTACAAAGGAGAAAGTGGGGAGAAGCCTTTGTGAGGCCTCAGGTGGCCGGCTGGGCCACCCCAGCTCAAGATGGATTCACCCTTCTGATGAGAGCCGGAGCTGGACAGGCGCCTGGGATGGAGCGGTGGGCCAGGACCCAGCTGATCTGTGGCAGCTGGGAGCAGTCCCGGCACTGTTGAGAGATTGGCAAATCTTTTTTTTTTTCTTTTTTTTTTAGTGTATTTTTTATTATTTTATTAATATAAATTTTTTAAAATTTACATATATTTGCCATCAATTGTAACCCCCATGTATTCCCCATCACCATCTCACCAGTGCACCATCACCTCAGTCCCCCGCGCTCCCATCTTCCTTCAACCCTCTCCCTCCCCTCCCCACCAAGTATCCCAGTCTCTCCTTGTCTCCTCATTTTTGATTTTTGTGTCTTTATTGCTGTTATTGTCATAATTATTGTTCTTATTCCTTTCCTTAATCCTTATTTGGTTCCCCTATGTTCCTCGTAAGGGAGGAACCAAATGGGATATTTCTTTTGATTTCTGACTTACTTCACTGAGCATAATTCCTACCAGTTCCATCCATGTTCCTATGACTGCATCTACTTTTTCATTTTTTACTGCTGAGTAGTATTCCATCGTGTATATGTACCACAGCTTCCCGATCCACTCATCCTTCCTTGGGCATTTAGGTTGTTTCCAGGTCTTACCCATTGTAAAGAGTGCTACTATAAACATAGGGGTGCAGGTATTCTTTTGAATCAGAGTTTTTGTGTATTTTGGGTATATTCCTAGGAGTGGGATTGCGGGGTCATATGGAAGTTCCATTCTTAGTAGATTGAGGATCCGCCATACTGCTTTCCATAATGGTTGGACCAGCTTACATTCGACCAGCAGTGTAAGAGAGTTCCTTTTTCTCCACATCCTCACCAACATTTGTTGTTGCTACTTTTTTGGATATGTGCCATTCTCACTGGTGTAAGGTGGTATCTCATAGTGGTTTTGATTTGCATTTCTCTGATGACAAGAGAAGTTGAGCATTTTTTCATATGCCTGTTGGCCATTTGCACGTCCTCTTTGGAGAATTGCCTTTTTAGCTCTTGTGCCCATTTTTTGACTGGGTTGTGAGAGGTTGGCAATTCTAAAGAGCCAGTCTGACCCCGGGATCTCTGCAGAGATGGCCACAGGACGCCTTGACTTCTCCCTCTGCCCTGGTCCCTGACGCCCCCTCCTTCCAGGTGTTGATTTCTCAGTGCTACAGTGCATGAACCCCCGGGGCCTTACCTGTACCTCTTATGGAGCCTGGCATACTGCTGAACATTCTACAGGTAAATGTCCATGCGTTCCCCTAAGCAGTCCTGCCACTACAGCAGGGTGGCAGCAACCTGAAGGCCTCGCAGGGCAGGGCCGGATGCCACACCTTGTTACAGCTCGTTGGCGATGCCGGGCACAGCCAGTGCACCCCGATGAAGAAGTGAGGTGCTCAAAGATCTGCAATGGTCTCGGGGCTCAGGGATCCTCTGAGGTGTGTGTCGAAGCTCTTCTCGGAAAGAGTCTCGAGGAGTCCCTGAAGTTTTTTCCCAAGTTCAGTCAAGTCTCCTTCAAGCCAACTGAAGCCTCTGCTTCTGCCCCCATCAGGGTACCAGCCTTTTAACCCTGATGGGTCCGCTTTCCAAGCCAGTCGTTTCCAAGACTCCACCTATGTGGTGCTGGCTTGAGACTTTTGGTGCCAGCAGGCGCACGGACCTGGTCTGTTCGCAAAACCGGCGGGATTCAGAAGCGGAACCACAGCGGCCCATCCACCCGCCCCGCGCCCAGCCAGGCGGCCCCTGTGTCTGGGCACACGGGCCGGTTTATACCTGACCGCCTGACTCTTTCCTCTTTAAACCCAACCTGACTGCCCGCTCAGCTGGGGGCAGTGGGAGAACACTCTAGTCCAGGGCTCCTCTCACAGGCCTCTCACAGGCCTCTCACCTCACCCCAACTCCTGCCTCTGGACCTGACAGTCCTCCTCCAGCTTTCAGCCCCCAGAACTGACAACTGCCCTTGGAGGACAGAGGGGAACCCCCTGGGGGTGTCCCCAGAGGACATGGCCTAGCTTGCAAACTCTGGGCTCTCTTGCCTGTACCCCTTCCAGGCCTCATTCCAGCCCTCAGCCAGCCCCGTTCCTCTGTCTCTGCTCCAGCCTGTGTGGGATTCGCAGACAGGAAAGAAGGAGGAAGATGAGCCCCCCGCCCAGCCCCCGCTACCAACTCCTGCTCTGATGTGACCCTAACCTGGAAACTTCTCTCCATGGGACTTTCTAGGTCTGCCCCTCCCAGTGCCACCTCTCAGGAATCAGATGCTCAGTTTTATTTGTTTTACTGCTGCTCTTGTGCCCCACAGGAATGGGGAGATGAGGAGGAATGGTGCAGAGGAGAAAGGGAGACAAGAAAGAGAAAGACTAAGACTAAGTTCATCTAGCCTGCAGTTTGCAAAAGTAGTTTGAGTATTAAAAAAAGCAAAAAAAAAAGCAGGAGTCAGAAGTTTGAGGAGCTGAACTCAATCCAGACACCTTGCACCCTGCCCTGCTCATCCACTCTTCATCCTGCTTCTCATAGTCTGCACCCCCTTTCTCCCACTGCGATTTTCCACGACTTCTAGATGCTTCCAGCTGCCACCAGCCCCTCCGCACAGGCGGGTCCATCGCACCCCCACCCCACGCTGTCTCACCCCCAAGGCCCTGAAACCACGCCCCAGCAGCCCACGCCTCCCGCTCGCCCAGCCCTGCGCTGACGGAGGCCTGGCCTCTCCATCACCCTGCCCTCGCTGAATTCCTGGCAGCGACCATCTGTCTTGTCCATCTCATGATTACAGAATCCGTCAAGTTCTCTTCCACGCCAAAAATGATAGCTAAGGACATTGCACTAAATTGTCCGCCCCACCCAGCTTTTCCCAAAAGGCCTCCACTCTCCACTAATGTAGTTCTTCATTCCCCCATTTAAGAAAGAGGTGGGGAGGCCACTATCAAGTGTCAGGCACTGTACTAGGCGGCTCAGCGACCAGGAGGATGGGTCCCTACAATCTAGGTGTCCATTACTAGAATGACCCCTAAGTCCTTGTCAGTGAATTAAGGTGGTGCAAAAAACAGGCCCCTAAAACTCGGTCTCATCCTCATCAGGAAGCAAATCAGCTCTCCAGGCGGAGGACCGGACCGTGCGGCCATCAACTCAAGGGCCCCTGCGGGCCTGATTGAGGGATCCTGACCCCAGAGCCTAGAGGCTGCAACCCTCCCCCAGGGAGGAGGCTGGAGAGGAGCCAGCTGGCCCCCCAAGGGGCAGGTAGGCACCCCACCCCAGATGGGCTTCCGCAAGGAGGGGGCCAGCTCGGCCAGCAGGCACCTCATCTCATGCCACTGCTCCTCAGCTACCATCAGTTGAGTTGGATGGTGAGAAGGTGGCAGTTTTACTTAGGGGAGAGGAAGGGGTGTGTGTGTGTGTGTGTGTGTGTGTGTGTGTGTGTATGCGCGCGCACGCTGGCATGGAAGCTCCTTCTTCCTCACCCCAGCTTCCCCTTAGAGATCTAATCTAATCCTGGTAATTCTTTGGGGGGAAAGTGAAAAAAAGAAAAAAAAACTAACTTTGCTGCTTGGCGAGTCCCACGCGGCTGCAGAACGCGGGCTACAAGCGGGGCCTCCTTCTCACCCTCCTCGGGAGCCCCCTCCGAGCCGGTGCACTTTCTCCCAACACGCTGTAAAAAGAACCCGAGCACAGGCAATTTCCTTTCAAATGAAGAAATACAAATATTCCGGCGTGAAGAAAATCAGAGTAGCAACTCAGAAAGAATGCGGGTAAGTCCTTCTTATCAATTTACAATATAAAAACATCTCATGCATATAAAAGCAAACGTTGGGAGCAGCAGCGGGGTCACTGCCACCGAGGGCGTTTGCTGCACCCTGCACCCAGGTTAGCGCATATTTACATGAGATGCACACAGGATAACGCCGGGCCCGCGCTGAAAGAAAACATGCGGTAAATGGTTGCTTTAATAAGTCCTGTTCCATTGAAAGGAAATAAAACCTGAGTATTAATGAGATATAATTATATATTTAAAATCTTTTCCCTCGTGCAGTATATAGGATTAATGCCAGTAAACTCACAAACTGCAACATTCTACTCCATTACATCTGCAATGATTAGAGATAGTTTGAACATCTGGCATATAATCTGTGATAGAAAACAGCATTCTGCACTTTAATGGACGTCTGGAGGCTACACATATCTGATTTTATTTCTTTCTGTTAACTCTTTCCTGGAAGAGGAAGAGTCGGGCACCAGGGCGCCCCTCTCCTCCTTCTCGGGAAGGAGCGCAGCGCCGGTGCCCCGGCCATCTCCAGAGGTGGACTCGAAATGGACGCCTCCAACCCGTCACAGGCTATTTATCCGTGGCACGGTGGAGCGGCACTAACATTCAGACTTTCCAAACCTTTAAAACGTGTACCAGTGAAAACGGGGGCAATTTCCTCATTATCAGGGAAATAAAGCCACGAGGATGAAGCAAGGCTCGGTTCTCGCTCTTTCGAAGGCCTCTGAACGCGCTCCCCTTGGCCACCCTGCGCGCTGGGGATGCCCCGTGACGCTGAGGACGCAGAGGGCTGGACCACGCTGATGCCTCCCCCGCGCGAGCAGCAAAGACGGACTGGCGCTGGCTTCCAGAAAAAAATTAGATGCTTCTCGTCTGCTTCCCCTTAGCGTGTGTTCACCTCCAGCTAAGCATGGAAGGCCTGAGCCCCACCACGCTTCAATAGGGGAGGGAGACGCCTTGGGTAAAATGGCAGCGAGCAACGGCGCTAGATTTTGCTTGAATCTAGCTATTGAAGTGTTAGCCAGCGCCAGCACTGGACTCCAGAAGCAGCGGGGAAAGTGACTGAGGTCTTCTCGGTGGTCCTAGCATTTAAGAGGGAGTGCAAGGCTTGGGCTGGTATGAGAGCATGCGTGGAAAGATGCCAGGGCAAGTGGATTTGGGGGTAAAATAATGATTTTCATGCCTGGAATTTAATGGCTGGCGCTGAGTGTTGTAATAAAGGCCATAGTTACTGCTCATAACTACAGGTGTAATAAGGCAAGATACTGGGCCTTCAGACCTTCCAGCAATAATTCATGTGGGAATTAAGAAGGCTTAATGAGTCGAATGTGTCACTTGGGACCTCAGAAATACAGTCCTCAGGAAAGAAGAAAGCAGAAAGGACTCGGCGGAACTGCAATCAGGAGGAGAGTTATTAAAGAGCCTGCAGGCGCCTCTGACTTCCGGCCTCTGGCCCTGGCCACCTCTTACCTTTCACTGCAGATTTTAAGTTCTTTGAGGGCAGGCTCTTGTGAGCTGCCTCAGGCAAGCCCAGTGGTCTCAACCGGGGGCACGTTTACCCTGGCTGGGCAATGTCTGGTGGTCCTAGGGAGGGGAGTGGGCGTGCGCCTGTCAGGGAGAGACACAGCACAGCCTCCAGAAAGAAGAGTCTTAGGCTGGTGATGTCACGTGCCGCTGTTGAGGAGCCTCCTGGGTGGCGCAGAGGGTTGAGCACCTCACTGTGAAGCATCCGTAGCCACTGCAGCGCGAGTTCGATCCCCGGCCAGGGAGGGGACCCACAGGGCGCAACAGACCTCTCCTATCTCCCAGCTGCTCTCCTCAGCAGGGTACTTCAGTCAGTCTGCCTGTTCTGCTCCCCACTCTGTTTCTGGTGATTCCTCTCACCTTCCCCCGCGCCCCCCCCCCATACACACCTCTGACCTGTACCTCAGTTCTTGTATGCATAAACAAATAAATCTTTAAAAAAAATAAGTGCTGGTATGGAATAATTCTTCTGGTTCTTAAGGACACACCCTTTCACAGTCAGATTCTACCCCTGGACACCTGACACAACAGCAGCCTGAAGCTATGAAGCTGAAATGCACCCCCAACTCTGGCCCAGGTTGTATCGGCCAGATTGATTTTGGGGCATAGAACCAACCCCTCCACAGTAGCTTCCATTAGGATTTCCTGGGTTGTCTGGAATACGTGGAAACACAGACAAGAAGACGAGACCGCCGGCCCCTGGCTGGCTGTGCACAAAGGATTTGCTGAGCACGGGCTCTGGAACAGACGCTGTGGGGCACCATCTTGAGAACCTTTTAAGACAAGCAGCTTCCAAGGGTCTCAGCCCCACCCCGGGGAGGCCGGCAGCCCCCGCTCGTCACCGTGGCCGCACTTCTTCAGGAAAGCAGGGTCAGCGGGACACCACTTGTTCGCACTTCGTAGCCATTAGTGCCATGTGCTGAACACACTCAGATTTAATGAAAGGTTTTGTTTAAATCATTCCCAGGATTCTCTTGTCCCTGCTTAAAATCTGATTAGTGTTCAGATTTGGAAACCTTGACAGCGGCAGTTTGTCCATGGCCCAGATAAAGAAGCACCCCAGCCCCAGCCCTTCTCTTCAAGGTAATCCAGATGTCAAGTCAACATCAGCCCCGACCCCACCCACATGACCCCCCCAAAATCCGCCCTGGAGTCCCAGGGCCTAGGATTCCACCTTCTGGCTTCGGTCAAATTCAGGAGCTTCTGGTTTTGCTGTATTTCCAGCCAGAAGTGATCCGGACCTCGGTCCTCTTAACTTCCTTTCACCTCCCACCTAAAGGCCCAGCAGCAGCAGGAGTTGGAGAAGGGGTTTTTCTAATGAAGCAGAATAGGGTGAAGGTAGGGGTGCCAGGAGCATGGGGGTTATTACCACACTGTACAGGGCAGCTAACTTAAAACTTAGTGATAGTCTTTTCTTTCAAAGTCTCTGTCCCTGGGGCCTCTCTGGTGGGACAGGGGTTAACGTCTCAGCACTATCAAGCTATGAGCAGCCACTGCAGCATGAGTTCGATCCCCGGCCAGGGAGGGACCCACATGGCGCAGCAGACCTCTCCTGCCTCGCCCGCTGCTCCCCTCAGCAGTGTGTTTCAGTCGATCTGTCTGTTCTGCTCCCTGCTCTGTGTCTGATGAATCCTCTCACCCCCACCCCCAAAACACCTCTGGCCTAATCCCCATTTCTTATATGTATAAATAAATAAAAATAAATCTTAAAAAAAAAAAAAGACAAAGTGTGTCTGACCCTTTCCACAAACTTGGACTTCACCTCTTCCCTTAGTACCCAGGTGCTTCTCTCTTTGCTGTCTCATAAACACTCCGGACACGCAGACAGATAAATGCATAAATAAACCCCAGCCTTTATCCCGCGGGCAAGTGAGTCCCCTCTTGCCCTGACCCCAGGCTCAGCGCCAGGCCCCCCTGGCCGCCGCAGGCCTGTCTCGAGCTGGGCTCCACAGACCCCTGTGGCCTGCTCCTTCGAACGCCGACCCCCAGGACAGAGCCTGCCACCCCCTCGCTGACAGACCTGCGCCCTCTCCCTCACAAGCACGCACCTCAGAAGGCAGAAGTTATTTCAGTCACTTTTACTTTTAAAAACCTTTGTCTCCTTATGTCAAGATGTATCTATTTTTTTATAACAACAACCACCAAAATCATTTTATTTTTACTCTAAAAATCATGATGAAGGGGCCTCCCTGGTGGCGCAAGGGGTTGAGCACCTCACTATGAAGCATCCACAGCCACTGCAGCATGAATTCAATCCCCGGCCAGAGAGGGGACCCACGGGGCACAGCAGACCTCTCCTGCCTCCCCGCTGCTCCCCTCAGCAGTGTATCTCAGTCAGTCTGCCTGTTCTGCTCCCCACTCTGTCTCTGGTGAATCCTCTCACCCCCCACACCTCTGACCTCTACCCCAGTTCTTATATGTATAATCAATCTTTAAAAAAAAATAAAAATTGAGATGAAATACAGATAACATAACAAAAATTTACTACTTTAACCATCTTAAGTGTAGGATGTATATTTTCTTATGTGGATGGACATCAGACCTTCATCCTCCCTAAAACTGGACATGCTAGCTATTCTATTCTCTTCAACTAGTGTCTCTTCTGCCCATTAGCAAACCCCGCCAGCCGTTGGTAGTTGGTGTGTCCTAATTTGATGGTGTGTCCCTCCGAATGGCTGGTGAGTTCTGGGAGGGCAGGGAAACTGCTTTTTTGCTCAGCTGCTGACTCAGTACCTGACAAGATGCAGCACTCAGAGGTACATGGGAGAGGATGTTTGAAGGTACCAGCCATGCCATGATGTTTCACCTTCTCTGCCACCTCTGCATAGGTGGGGGAGGTGAGGGTGGGGCGACTGAGTGTGTTCAGCTTCAGCATGAGATGCAGGCCCTGGAGCACATGATACACTCCTGTTTATTAAGACCCCAGCACAATGAGCTTGTACATGCCCACTGTGGCCCTTTATTTGTCCCTACGCGCTAGGTAATCTGAAGTCAGCATTTTTTTCTTCTCTTTATTCATGTATACTTGACATCATTTGCAGTCCCCATGGATTTCCCACCGCCAATTCACCAGTACACCTTCACCTCGATCCCTTGTGCTCTTTCTGCCTTCATCCCAGTCCCTCTCCCTCCCCAAAATATCTCTGATTTGTCTTTGTCTCTTTGTTTTTGTTGTGTTGTGATTTGATTTTTTTGGGGGGGGGCTACTGTTCTTTTTCTTGATCCCTTATTTGGCTCCCTTATATTCCTCCTATAAGTGAAACCATCTAATATTTTTTCTTTTGCCTTCTGACTTATTTCAACTAAGCATCATCCCTTCTAGCTCCATCCATGTTTCTACAAAGGACTCTAGTTTGTCTTTTTTACTGCTGAATAGTATTCCATTGTGTATAAGTACCACATCTCCTTGAGCCAATCATCTATTTTTGGTTTTTGGTTTGTTGGAAGTCAGTATTTTTATTGAAATCTGTGTAGTATGAGTGAGAGGGGTTCCAGGAACCTGGAGACTCACCTCCTTTCCTGTACCTTCCCAATGCCACCTGATATTCCACATTCCAAGCTCGACTCCCCACCAACTTTCCAGCCTCAAAGGTAGAGATGCGTTCAAAAGCTCCAAGACCTTAAAGGTGCAAATCCAAAGGTGAAACGCTACAGGAGAGGTCTTTGGGTGGCGCCTGCCCCCTGGCTGCTCTCAGCACCCCTGCCTTGGCAGCCATCACAGCTCTGACTTTGTGTCCAATTCAAGGCCAGCCCTGAGGGCCACCGTGGCTTTCCCCCTCAGAGACAGGAACCCTTTGCTTTGCTCTGAGCAGAAGTACCTCCCCCAGCTGCTCTTCCTGCCTCTTTCCTCTCCCACTGTCTGGGTCAGATGCAAAAGCCTTGATTGACTTTGACTCTAGGTGGGACCAGTCAGTAACGTTCCAGCCCACACTTCTGTCAGTCTGGTGTCGTCAGTTTCATCCCTCCAAGAACTGGAAGCTGCTGTGGATGCCCCAACCTGTACCATGTCTTTGGCCGTGGGCAGAGAGGGAGCCAGCTTGGGTAAAAGCAGCAAAGGAAACATCAGCCCCCAACAGAGGAGCAAACACACAGTCACAGTTGACATTGCCCAAAGGGGGTTAAGTGCCTGAGGGAGAAGTGCCAGAGACGCTGGGCGCACCCTGGCTGGGACCTGGGCAGGCTTCCACCCAGGCTGACCCGCGGTTGGTCCTAAAGGTCTTGTAGCATTGGAAGGGGGAGATGGAGAAGGAAGCAATCCAGGCAAAGTGAATCAGCTTAATCAGTTCATCAGACTTGTCACACCTTGACTTTGAGATTTACCCAGATGATTAAGATCTTTCTACAGTCAGTTCTTTGTTTCCAATTAACTATGGGACTTTCTCTTTTATTCAGTTGTTAAACACTGATCTTGAGCCAGTGAAGAGCTGAAGCTTCCAAGGGTCTGGGAAGCGGTGGAAATGGGGGAGCTGCCCCGAAAGAGGGACAGGCAGGGCAGAGACACACCGCGGGGCCTGGGGCCAGGGTATGGATGGCAACCAGGTCAGACTCAGCCTTCTAGGGAGTCTGTGCAGAATGACACGTTCTCCACCAGGACATCCATCAGGAGTTGGGGGGACAGGACGTGTCTCTGGAAGCGTCACTATTTTAAGGGGGTCCGGGTCCAGGTCTAGGGAGGAGTCAGGTGGTCCTCTCTGTTGATCACTGTGGCTAAATTGCTAATTGGTTTTTATTGTATGCCCATCCTTTTTCCAAAGGGATTTGAGACGGCTTCTCACAGACATTGGTACACCTATTCACACGGGTTGTTTAAAATGCAGGTGCGGGCCCCCCTGGTGGTGCAGCAGGTTGAGCACCACGCTGTGAAGCATCCGCTGCACAGCAGCCTGAGTTCAAGCCCCGGCCAGGGAGGGGACTCACATGGCGCAGCAGACCTCTCCTGCCTCGCCCTCTGCTCCCCTCAGCAGTGTATCTCAGTCAGTCTGCCTGTTCTTCTCCCCTCTCTGTCTCTGGTGAATCCTCTCACCTCCCATGCCTCTGACCTATACCCAGCTTGAATGCATAAACAAAAAAATCTTAAAAAAATAAAAATAAATAAAATGCAGATGCATTTTAAAACTCTGGACAAATACAGAATGGGGAAGCTAACAGCTCATGAGCCACCTCCACCTCCTCCTCTCCTCTGACCTGCCTTCCTAGGGCTGGGCGCTGACCCCGACCTCTGTGGGCGCGCTCTGTAGGTGCGCTAGATGGGGCACATGTGCCCAGGCTGGAGAAGCTAAGGGTGTGTCTCAGGACCCAGTGAGGAGCAGGGGTTGAACAGTGGCCCAGGAAGTATTCCTTTTATTCCTTCCGGGAGTGAGCACGCACTTGGGGATCCTTGGCTTCTGAGCTTCATTTGCACCCACTTGAACAGACACTCTGTAACAACTCCTTAATGTGGAGCAGGACTTCCTGTGAGAAGAGGGGCATTTTTGCATCTTTGAAGTAAAAGCAGAAGTTGGGGTCCTAACGTAGGGCCTGATGATAGAAACTCTGCACCTGAGAAGCGCAGCTGGATGAGGCGGCGGGCACGCACGTGCTCTCCCTTCCTGCCCCGCACGAGCTGTGGATTCTTCTGATCTGTGCTGCAGGCTGAGGAGCGGGTCCGTGTTATCCTACACCTCCTCCTGCAGGGGTCACGGGAAGTTCACGCATGTTAGGATCCCACGGCATGTTAGGACCATAACCAAGGCTCACGTGCCGACGGTGAGAAGTGCATTTCACTCTCCCCTTGGCCTCATGGGGGGCGCAGTGTGGCTTCTGTCCTAGGTGCAACCAGCTCTGACTACACCACAGCAGATAGCCAAGCAGCGTCCGTAGAGCCAGGCGGGTGGTGAACGCCTAGCTTTAAACAAACCACTTGGGCATCTTCCCTTGAAGATTTCGACTAAGGCTGGTGGCCGTAGACTGAGTCACAGAGGGACAGGACACACTTTGGGGGCTGAATTCAGGGCTGACATATCATCAGAAGAATCCAGAAGAAGCAGAAATGAACATTTGTGCATTTTTTTTTCATGTACTGAAATTATCTTTTTTTTTTTTTTTTTCTTTTAGAGAGCCAGCACTCCCACACCTTACGGGAGGGAGCCAGAGTGGCATCTAATGCAAATTCTCTCTGAGAAGGTTGTGGGGGCCATCTGGTGTCCAACGCGGACAGGGCCTGCTGCAGGGGAAGCTGGAGGACCGGAGACAGGGCCTAGGGTGGGGTGAGGGGTGAGAGATTGGCTCCTTCTTATCCATGTCAAAAAACAGCCCATCAGGAGGATAAGAAGGGGGTGGGGGAGCTCCTTATGTTGTGGGAAGCAGATCAAAGCAGAAAAGATAATGTCTCCACAAGAAAAGGGTGAACAGAAAGTGCTGTTGATGAAGAAAGCCTGGGAGAGGCCCTGGCTGGGGCGATGGCTGCCAAGCTCGCCTCTCTCACTGTCTGGGTGGGCTCCTTCAAAGAAAGAGCAAATCCCCACACCAGTTGTTCAAGCTTCAGGCACACAGACACCAGAGCTTCCTGCGATTATCCCGCTGGGCTTCATGTTTCCTGATAAATGTAGTCCCCGTCACCGGCTTTCTATGCGGAGCTGAAATAATTAATCAAATATTTGGAATGTGTAATTAAATATCTAATGCCAATTAGCAAATTACTAATGAAATAATCAGGGGCTTTTATGGTTTATAGTTCGGCTCGAATTTTAATTCTAAGTGGTTATTGATTCTAAATAGAGTAGAATCTGAGTTGCAAAACATTAGGTATATGGAGATGAAATGAGAAAGAGAAAGAAGGGCCGGAGGCTGTGCTGGTGAACCCTGACAGATGTGCGGCCTCAAGGCTGCAGGCGAGGGAGTGGGTGGGTCCAGGGGTGTCCTCGCACCCCCACCGAAGGCGGAATCTGAGCTTCACCCAGAGGTGGCCGTGGAAGGCCCAGGGCATGAGGCGCATACCTCCCACCGTGGTGGCGGAGACCCGGAGTGAAGAGCAGGGGGCACGTGACACCACTCACGCTCCCCAGGGACCCTGCTCCACCAGGCTCCAGGGAGAAGCAAGGGTGTCTGGGAAACAGGACGCTCCAAGGTTGCTTTTCTCTTTCAGGCTGGGAGGTGACAGCTGCAGTCTTGGGAATTTTCATGTGTGAGAGAACAGACTGCAGAGAAACCTTTACCTGACTGTAGGTTCGGACTGGGGTGCAGAGCTCCGAGTGTGCTTGCCTACAGGGTGGGGGGACATGGTTAAAGATGGCTGAAGGGGTGAGTAATCTCTGCAAGGCGCTGGGGTGCATGGTTTCTATGGTGTGGGGGATACGCGGTGACCTATACAATGAGGGGTTACATGGTTTCCTATGAGGCACAGGGGTACATGGTGACCCATAAGCTCAGGGTTACGTGATTAACTTTGGGATACGGGGGTACATGGCTACTTTGGGGGGCCAAGGCGCAAAGAGATGTTTCTAGCAAGCTTGTTAAGGAAAATATAAACCTTTGATGATAACTTTTTTCCAATACCCTTCTCCTTTTGTATTGAAAATAAAGTGTTTATCACTTTAAGATAGCTCCTCCACAGATTACTAGAGAAGATAAAGTGATGAGAAGACATAAAATATAGTACATCTTCATGTGTTTCTGAGATATTTTGTCACCAGTCCATCTTTAATCAGTTGTATCATCATCGTCACAAGCCGTCATCACCCGACAACCTTCATTATTTTTTCCAGGAACTTTGTCACACGCACCAGCTCAGGCAATCAGTCTTTGGGGTACGCATCCTCATCCTCATCACCATCTCCATTTCACAGACAAGGAAATGAAGGCTCGACACTGGAAACAACCTGGCTGCGTTTGTGCAGCTACAATGCCCCCGTCAAGTGTAAGACCCCAGCATGGACCGGCCGTGCTGCCACGTACAGCAGGAAATGGTCCCTCAAAGCCATCCAGCCCATACTGTAGGGTCACCCTTGCCCAGACACACATGGCCTGTGTGCAGGCAGGCATTCAGTCAATAGAAAGACTTCAACTTGAGAGGCTGAGAGGTCACGTCTTGGGGCCCTGAGGAAATGGGGTGAAGCAGAAGCGGGGTCCCAGGGCACGCCCCAATCCATGGGCCCTGGCTGACCCCACTGGTCCTGTGTGGACCAGCTTGCCTCCTGGCCGCACCTGCTCCTGCCCCCACCTGGGCCGGATGAGCAGAGACCCGGCTGCCCTTCCCCAGCTCCCTGCAGCATCTGGGCAGAAGGGAAGAGGCACTGTACACAGCTCAGGAGTGATTTAAACACTCCTCCAGCTCAAAGGGGAATCTTGGATTTCATTAATTAATACATCAATAGAAGCCAATGGAGAAAAACATGTCTTGTTATCTGGCTTCTCAGATGCCAGACATGGGCTCATTAGCCTTAAGCATATCAGCCCGATAACGCTATTTATTCCATACAGAATAATGATCTACTTTAGGGGAATACTGCAGTGAACCGAAAGGCCGAGTCTATCCATTACCGCGCTCACCGCACGCGCACGTGCACCGTGGCCATCTGCCCACGGCCGGCCCCCACGTGAGGCAGGGCTCCTTACCGGGGACCCGCGGACATCAGCGGGATCGAGCGGCCAAGGTCACACCCCGACGGCCAGGCAGGGCGGGGATTCAAATCTGGGTCAGACTGATGAGAAACTCCGCCTTGGCTGAGTCGTCCGTGCGTGTACACAGGGAGGGACACATGGGCTCCTGCTGAGGGAGAAGGACACCGGCGGGAGGAAAGGGAGAGGCAGCGGTCAGCCCCGGTGTCACCCTGACCGTGGTGTTGCCTGATAACAATAAACCAGTTCGGATTGTGCCATTGCTGTTATTTCTGTTTTAAATTATATAATCTGTTTAATGACAGTGTCCTCAGAAGGGCTATTAGAATTGCAGTGCAGTCCTAAACCAGTCTGCTTTGCTAGCCGGTATGCAAAAATAACCATAATGCCTTATTTGCTAAGACTCACACAAGGCCATTTGAGACGTGGTGGGACCCTGGTATAGAAGGTGGCCACCAGTTAAATGATGGCCCCATTAGTGGGCAAGAGCGGTTGCTAAGCCATGCTGGTGGGTGGTCGGTGGCCGGCTCATTGCCCACTGTCACCGACCTGTAGCTCTGGAGTCATGAATGTGGACCCTCAACTGCAGGGCAGACCACTAGGAAGGTCTTCTGTGTTGCATGGGCCCATGCTTCTGCCCTTTCTGAGTTTGGAAAGTCCCAGAGAACCCTCAGTTCTCCAGACCATGCAGACTAGAGGTGCAGCCGGCCACCTCTCAGTCAATCAGCCAACCCCACAGCAAAGATTTACTGCTCTCCTCTGGCACCATGCAGTCCAAGGATGCACAGGAAGAGGATTTGAGAGCCTGGGCCCTGGGCCTTGAGTGCAGTGACCGTGAGACACGACTGAGGCCATGCGCTGAGCCGGCCAGGGTGCTTGGGGCTGAAGTAGCAGAACCCAGAGGGGACCACCGAGGCCCATGGGTGAAAGAAGGGCTTCCAGGACAACCGAGGGTCTAAAGAGGATCTTGAAGGACCGTTGGGTCAGGAGTGGGCACAGACAGTGTGGTCAAGAAGGACAGGGCCTCCCTGGTGGTGCAATGGGTTAAGCACTGCACTGTGAAGCTATTGCAGCCACTGCTACATGAGTTCGATCCCCGCTGCTGGCCGGGGAGGGGACCCACATGGCGCAGCAGACCTCTCCTGCCTCGCCGCTGCTCCCCTCAGCAGTGTGCTTCAGTAGACCCACCTGTTCTGTTCCCCACTCTCTCTGGTGAATCCTCTCACCACCTGCCCCTCTGGCCTGTGCTCCAGCTCTTGTATGCATAAATAAACCAATCTTAAAAAAACGAAGGACAAGAATCTTTGGGGGACACCAAATTTGGGACCCTGAATAGGGAACAAGCAAGGAAATAAAGCAGGTGGCTTGGGGAAGCAGGTCGTCAGAGAATAGGGGTTCAGGTTCTGCCTCAGGCGGTGGGGATCAGCCCCCATCTGGCCTGGGAGCCCCGCACCACCACCCTGTGCCCACTGTGGAAGCGTTGCCCTCTCGAAAAGGTGGGAAGCAACATTCTTAGCAGGGTTTAGCTCCACTCGGTGACAGGCCTAAAACAGTCCTGGCGGATGGGGCTGGTCCGCTGTGCAGGCCACCAGCCTGTTCGGGTGTCATTGAAAGGGGCGCACAGTGCCCAGTGAAGCACTCCCTCAAGGCACACATACTTCTCCCCTCCTTACTCCGCAGACCAGGAAAGCGCCCGATGTCCCACTGCAAGGCCCCTGGAGCCAACAACCCTGGCAGCGCACACCCCGGAGGCCAAAAAGCAGCAAACAAAGGGACTTCTCTGTGTCCAGCAGCTGTGGGGGGAGGGGAGCGCACGCTGGCTACAGAGATCATTAAAAGTATTTTTTTTTTCAAATTAATAAAATGCAATAATCCACACTCAAGATCAACAGCTTGTAAAATTGGATTTCTCAGAGATGAAGGGGAAGGAAGCCGCCGGTCGGAAGCAGGCACACGGGGTCTGGAGTTGAGCACCTGCAGCGGGCCCAGCGCCTGTCAGGCCGCCCTCAGTACGGCCACTCTCGGGCCACAGTTCCCAGTTCCCAGCACCCAGGAGGCGCCGAGTGGAGGTGAGCGCAGAGAGGGTCCCTGTGGGTCCACGCCCCCGTCTGCCCTTCCGTCCATGAGCCCCGTGTCGGGGTAAATCACAACAAAATCACCACCACTCACTCCTGCTCTTTACACGGCAGGGGTAAGCGTCAGAGGAGGCCCCAGAGGTGCATTTGGAGATCGAACCCAGCAGTGGATGGACAAGGTCATGGGAGGGAGGGGTGACCTTCCTTCCACGCCTCACCTGGTGCCAGCCCCGGGCACAGCGACAGCCCCGGACTCACGATGGACCATCGGTTCTGGCAAGCACAAGACTCACATGGCTTCCCGGGGCCGTCCCGGGCCTGGCCGAGCACACGGCTGGCCGCTCAGTGCTCTTGGGTCCAGCCAGGCCTTCCCACAGAACAGGACCCCGTCTCAGCTGAACCCCGGCCTTCTACCATCCGCTAAACAGTCCCTGACGTTCCAGCCACAGATTTCACCAGAGAAGCAGCTCCAAGGAGTGACTCTGCAGGGCTAGGGGTGGGGCACAGGTTTCCCCGGGGGAGGAGGGCCCATAATCTGAGTGTGGGCAGGGCCCGGGCTGGTTTCCCTGCTGTGACTTGGTGCTGGGGTGAGGGGGTTTCTACTGACAGTACTGGCCGCACAGAGGAACCCAGCACCGCCTGGCCCCCTGCACTGAGCCCAGCACTGCCCCCCACCTTCACTCCTGCCCCTCCTCTGACCTCCTGCTTCTGCCCAGCTGTTCCTGCCCAACTTGTGCAGCTGCGGCTGAAGCCACACCCCACCACCAACCTGTGGCCTCACAAGCACCACCCCAGGGTCAGTGGCCTCCTCGGCAGCTGACCCCCTCTCTTTCCTCTGCGCCCAGCTCTGAAGCCCAGCTCTCCCCACCTCTGCCCTACTTCTCCTCCACCCCCGCTGAGCTTCTCCCCGACACAACGGCTTCCTTCACGTCTGGCCTCAGCTACCTTGCCCTGCCCCATCCGAACTCATCCAGACAA
This sequence comes from Galemys pyrenaicus, assembly GCA_019455555.1. Taxonomy (NCBI): domain Eukaryota; kingdom Metazoa; phylum Chordata; class Mammalia; order Eulipotyphla; family Talpidae; genus Galemys; species Galemys pyrenaicus. The sequence continues at coordinate 4,213,766 of JAGFMF010011914.1, read as the reverse complement.
GCAGACTCCACACGTCCCAAGGATCCTCAGCGCCAGGCACAGACCGTGCCACGGTAGATGTGGTGCCTACGTAGCAGCTGAAGCAGATGCCTGAGCTGCCCCGGGAAGGAAAAGCCATTTTTCTGCTACAAATGTTGAACCGTTTTGCCTCTGACAAGGATTGCTCCATGCGCACCTGCAGAGGTAGAGCCGAGGCCCTCTGAGCCCCCGCCCCCCCAGCCCGGGGAAGGCAGAGGGGGGCTCTGCAGCAAAGTTTAGGATGTTCCCCAGACTCTCGCTGAGACTCCGTCCTGGCCCGGTCTATTCTTAGCAGCGCTCACAGCCGGTACCGGGAAGGCTGGTGTCTTTCAGCGTTCCGCAGCGTCTGGCTTGCTCCGTCCGATCTTTGGTGGAGCCTTCTGTTTCCGCCCTCAGGTACATGATGCGTTCCTGTCCTCGTATCAGAATGGGTGGGGGGTGGGAAGCCATCTGGAAGAGGTGCCGAATCCTCTCTTCATCGGCCCTGCTCCTCCTCCGCATTTCCCACTCCCACCTCACTTATCTGGGCCTTTCTGTTATTTTTACAAGACTTGGCTGGAACGCGCTTACTGTGGCCACGCTGTGGCAGCGAGGACAGTGCTCCCTCGGAGGTGCCCACCTCCTTCACCCCTGGCTGGAGGTCCTAAGGCTCCGGGCAGGCTGGGCCTGCAGAGACCACCACACAGGCGTGTTCTGGAAGCCTTGCTGGGAGCCCTCACCTCACCAGACCACACCTTCTGGTTAGAAAGACCAGGTGGGGCCTCGCTGGTGGCCTACGGGTTGAGTCTCAGCGCCAACCCTGCCACGGCTTGAGTTCTGTCCCCGGCCAGGGAGGGGACCCACATGGTGCAGCAGACATCTCCTGCCTCCCCGCTGCACCCTCAGCAGTGTGTTTCAGTAGATCTGCCTTTTCTGCTCCCCATTCTGTTTCTGGGGAATCCTCTCACCCCCTGCACCTCTGGCCTACACTCCTGTTATTCTACACACACACAAAATATATAAAGACCTTGGGGGCCGCTCTCTGGCACCCGCAGGATGCAGGAACACCCCCCAAGCCAGGTCCCCGCTGCCTGAGCCGCACCGCAGAGGACGGCTCGGTCTCCAGCCGCCCAGAGGGCACGCGGGACACAGGGTGCTTCCACGCCCCCTCACCTCTCCATCACTGCTCTCGTTCACGCACTCATTCTGATGCAGGCGTTCACGCAAACACGCTCAGGTGTCTAACTCTGTCTCACCTGGGGCCCCTCGGCAGCAGGCACCTGGGGAGACATGGCCGTGTGGGCAGGTGGCCCGTGAGGAGACGATCCAGGGAGCACAGCTGAGGGCTTGGAGGCCTGCGCTAGGGCAGGGGACGCCGATTCTGAGTGCTCTGAGGGGCCGTTCGCCACAGTGGGCAGCTGGAGCGCCGTCTGGCTAGGCCCCTGCGCGGAACGGGCTGAAGGCACCGGCCTCTTCTCTGGTTGGTGGAGGTTGTCCCGGGGACATCACGCCCCGAGGTCGCAGCCTGCAGCTGGCCTGCTCCTGTGGGTCTTCGTGCAGTGGCTGGGAGCTCGTCCAGCGGTGGCTGGGAGCCGCATGCAGCGCGAGGACTCAGCGGTGCTACAGGGACTTGGTGCAGCGCACGGGGAACGCATCTGCAGCCCCTGCACCCCACTTAGCAGACAATGACGCAAACCCATGCCTGACCCGGTATCAGGGGTATGAGGCACACTCCTTTCTTGCCGTCTAAGAGCCAACTGTAGTTCTGCTAGTTTGAGTGGTTTATTTCCAGAAAGTTGGGATGGGACACGGCGTGGTTACGCTGAGCCAGGAAATCTGCATTTTAACGCAGGCTTTGCATAGGTAGCCCCTCGAAGCACAAGGTGCGCGTCCGGGTCCCCGCGGACACAAGGACGAACCACCCCCCAGTGGCCCACGCCAGGGGAGGTCGGAATGGGCAAACTGCAGCGAGCCCCACGGCTGAGTCCAGAGCCACGAGCTTGGGGAGCACAGAGAGCAAGTAATCGTTCCAGAGTGGGGTAGGGAAGGCTTAATGAAGGAGATGATATACTCGATTTATGCCACCGGTGGACAGTAATCATCAGCCACCCTTGGAGATTCCTTGGGAGGGCTGGAATTTTCATTTTCATTTGAAAGTCCTCTTGGGGTGCCGTGATTTATTTTCTTACCAGCTCGCCTAACTTCTCTCCGTAACAGAATCCTCAGCGCATTTCTGATCCACACAACAATGAAAACCCAGGACAGACAACAGGGCCCACCATGCAGAGCCTCTGAGAAGCCTGGGCCTCAGCCCCACCCCGCTCTCCCAGGCCTGCTGCCAGTCTGAGCACCAAGGGGGCAACTTCGGGCCTCTGCTCGGGGCCTGCAGGAACAAACACTTTTCTTCACTCAGGCCCCTCACCTCAGTCCCAGCACCACCCCGGAAGCCGTTGCTCTCGGGACCCTCCTGTCCCCCCGCTCTCACGCTCAGCCCCTCGTGCAGGGCTGCACCCGAGGGTGGGAGAGACGCAGACAAACAGCCATCAGGCTCCTCTATGAAGAAGCTGAGACCCAGGGCGCAGCAGGCCGTGCTGGTTATTTCCCAGCCTCTCTGATTTGCCTCCTTCCTCAGGGCCAGATCAGTGGATCCGCCGGTTCTGCTCCCCACTGTGTCTCTGGGGAATCCTCTCACCCCCTGCACCTCTGGTCTGCACCCCTGTTCTTCTACACACACACAAAATATATAAAGACCTTGGGGGCCGCTCTCTGGCACCCGCAGGATGCAGGAACACCCCCCAAGCCAGGCCCCCGCTGCCTGAGCCGCACCGCAGAGGACGGCTTGGTCTCCAGCCGCCCAGAGGGCACGCGGGACACAGGGTGCTTCCACGCCCCCTCACCTCTCCATCACTGCTCTCGTTCACGCACTCATTCTGATGCGGGCGTTCACGCAAACACGCTCAGGTGTCTAACTCTGTCTCACCTGGGGCCCCTCGGCAGCAGACACCTGGGGAGACATGGCCGTGCGGGCAGGTGGCCCGTGAGGAGACGATCCAGGGAGCACAGGGTCAAACAGGGGGTGTCTCCTGAGGGCAGGGCTGGGGTCTGGCTCACAGTTGCGTGGTCAGTGGCCGGCACGCGCCTCGACACTGGGCACGTCACAAAAAGCCCCTAGACAGCAGACGGCCAGGCAGCAGGTGCGCGGTCTCCCTGGCCACCCAGGGCCATGGCCGCACGTTCTGCAATCCCTGGTTCTCTCCTCCAGGACGACAGACTACTGCAGTGACAGACTCTCCAGACACCTCTCTGCAAAGACCGCTCAGGCAGCCCTCGGCTGTGGCAAGTGTGATGATTTGCTGTCTGAGGCCCAGAACCCCGAGCTTCTCTGCACCCTCAGCCTTCTCTTCTCTGGAGTGGGCACGCTGGCACCGTCGTTTCTAAGATTTCCCCCTGCACCAGCGGGCGATGAGTCTAAATGTCAGACGGTGCTCGTAGGTGACCCGAGTCGGAACCTTATTAGTTCTGCTGCCCTATTTTCAAGGGAAACGAGATATTTTAAATGCCTGGTGCCAGGCTGCAGCATCCCCCACCCCCTAGGAGGAGCAGACAATGAGCGAAGGCGGGGCATGTATCAGGCAGTCCTCCTCACTGCAATCGCGCTCTCTCTCTCTCCTCTCTCTCTCTCTCTCTCTCTCTCTCTCTCTCTCTCTCTCTCTCTCTCCCCCTCNCGCTCTCTCTCTCTCCCCTCTCTCTCTCTCTCTCTCTCTCTCTCTCTCTCTCTCTCTCTCTCTCTCTCTCTCTCTCTCTCTCTCTCTCTCTCTCCACCTCAGCTGGCTCCTGGCTCCACAGGGTCAGACGTGGCAATGTCCCCCTCTCTCCTCTCTCCCCGGTTCCAAGGACCTAAGTGCCGGGGGAGAGACGTCTTTGGAGACGGAAATGATTCACGCCCCAGCAGAGCAAGCTCCCCGCCACCTGCTCCCACCACCCCGGGGCTCTGGGGGCACAGAGGCATGACCTGGAGGGGCTCACGTCTCTCGGGCGGATCTATTACATGCATTAAAGTAATTTACGCGCGGCCCTATAAAGCGTTTAATTCGTCGTGCCATCATCCATTCCAGAAGCGTGGCTCTTCGTCGTGAATTATTTTTGAAGTATTTATGTGGACCTCACCGAAAATCACCCCAGTCAGCAAACTGAGAAATGGAAAGGCATTAAGGGGAGGCGTGACCCCAGGGTTGCAGGCCTGAGTGTGGCCAGGGTCAGCAGGGCGGGGAAGGGGCTGAGGTGGCCGCACAGATGCCGGCGGCCTGCGGGCTCTTCCTCCCCGCCCACCAAGGCATGGGCAGGGCACACGTGTTCCTTCAAGCTGGTGGTTGTGGGAATAACAACGTGTGGAGCATTTCCTTCTGCAAAGCGCCTCCCATGATCCCCTGCGTTGCTCTCCATAGCCCTGCACAGCAGCTGCTAGCACCTCGTTCACAGATGGAGAAACTGAGGCTCAGAGTCCAAGGGCATTGCCCGGGTCAGCGGACGACGGGAGCTTGGGTCCAGGTTTCCTCATTCCAGCCACCGTCTTCTGTGGAGCTCGCTGGTGGGCTCAGGGGCGTCACACCAGCCTCGTCCATGTGGTTCCCCAGGCCACCCACAGACGTGCCCCCACACAGCAGGCCACAGGACCACACCCAAGCCCCCAGGATGCCGCTGCCCTCCCACACCCCGAGGCTAGTCAATATTCTTCTTTGCTTGAGGTCTCCTTTCTGGAGAACACTGAAGGAGAACGCTGAAGAAACTTCTCGAAAGAACTGACAACATTTTCACAATACTCTAGTGAGCATTATCAAAGATAATTGGGCTGGGGATTTATTTATTCAAAGAGTACTCAGTTGAGGTCTCGCTCTGTTTGTGCCAGGGCTCTGAAAGACAGGCCCCTGATCTCATGAACTTACATTCCAGTACGGAAGGCAGCTCAGGGAACCAGGTGAGCCAAAGGGTAAGCAAGGTAGTTGGGGAGAGTAACTAATTACCGCCACAAGGAAGATAGAAATAAGATAATGGACTGTGACGTGGTACGTGGCCTGAACACGTGGATCCAGTGGTGACAGAAGCTTCTCTGAGGGACCTCTCGGTTGAAAACTGAGAAGATGGAGGTGCCCAGCGTCAAAAGGGCAAGGCCTTGGATGAGAACGGGGTGGCAAGACTGAAGGTCAAAAAGCCATTTTAGCTAGAGATGGGGAGAACTGAGACGAAGTCAGGTCATGGAAGACCTTGAAAGCCATGGCAAGGAGTATAGGTTTACTCTACAGTAAGGGGAGCTCTGGTGAATTTCAAGCAAAGTGGTGAAGTGAGCTGATATGCTGACTAAAAACCCACTCCCTGGTGGCCTAGAGGTTAAGTCTCAGCGCCATTACTGCCAGGGCCTGAGTTCGATCCCCGGCCAGGGAGGGGACCCACAGGGTGCAGCAGACCTCTCCTGCCTCGCCCGCTGCTCCCCTCAGCAGTGTGTTTCAATGGATCTGCCTCTTCTGCTCCCCACTCTGTCTCTGGTGAGTGTTCTCACCCCCAGCACCTTTGCCCTACACCCCAGTTCTTTTACTCAAAGAAAAAAATATATTAATAATAAACTGATGGAGTTTAGTGTATCCTCAAAAATTTGCACATGGAAATCACCCAGTGACCCAGCAATTTCTCTCCTAAGCATATGCCCAGAATAATGAAAACCAGATGCCTAGGTGCCTGCATGTGAATGTTCCCAGCAGCACTATTTGAAATAGCCAAAAAGGTGAAAACAACTCACATGTTGATCAAAAAGCGAGTGGAAGACCAAGTGTGGTCTAGACATACAGTGGGGTCTTAATCACGGAAAGGAGCAACGTACGACTCAGGACCTGGTGAACATCAGAGTTGCCAAAGTGAGATTAAGTCAGACACAAAGGGGCACATATTGCATGAAGCCATTTATATGAAATACCTGGAGAAGCAGGCAGATCGGGGGCACCCAGTGGTGGGGAACAGTCTACAGAGAGAGCTGCTCGGTGAGTATGGGATTTTCTTTGGGGTGATGAAGCTGTTTTGGGATGTAACGCAGTCAGCGATTGTACAGCATGAGTAAACACCACTGAATTGTACACTTTAAAAGAATTTTTATATTATGCAAATTTAACCTGTTTGTTTTAGGTTTTTTTAACTGATATTCTTAGGCACATGGGTTCTTCCTTGTCACTCCAGCCCCAAAACATGGACCCCCAAGGCCCTGCAGGGACGAGATGTTTTTAACCAGCTCTGAAACCCCACCTTCGAACAAAACCTCTTCTCCGCTGACCTCAACCCACAGCTCTCTTTTTAAATACAGCTCACCTGGACCCCACCCAGACAGAAAGCCACCCCAAGGGTCTTCTCTGACCTCTATCTAAAGGGGCTCCTCACCCCCACTTCCCAACAAATGACCTCCTCTGTCTTCTTAGATGGTGACTGGGGGAGTCGGAGCTGAGGACAGGGACCCTCCTGGCCTAGTCCCACGGACCCTGGCGACTGGCAAAACTCAGGTGCCAAGGAGTGAGAGATACTCCCAGCAAGCCCCCTACCCCTGCTCCCCACACTCCCTCCAGCCCCCTCCACTGCAGCCTCCTCAGGTGCTGCCAGGGTCCAGTTTCTGATAACAGCTCTGATTCGGGGGAGGAAATGGGCAGCGATTTGGGAGGAAAACTGAGTTGAAGTGTCAATAATTTAAAAGCTGTGAGGCGTTGATCCTGTCCAGGTAATGGGGCCATCAGGCCGCTCCCTCAGGCCCCGCTTGCCCACAGCAGTGACTGAAGCGCAGCCAGCCACGGTTAGGTCTCCCTAAGACCAGCCCTCCTACTGGGGGCCTGCAGCGCCCGTGCCTCTGGGGCAGGTGAACTCCCCTGCCGATCACGGCTCCTTTTCCTTTGAACCCTCAGACGCTCTAGGGCTGGCTCCTCTCGGGACAGCAGCCTCTGCGCCAAGAGCCCAGTCCCCCTCCCGCGGTGACAAGAAGGTCCCTGGCGCCCCCGCCTGGCGCCTCGTGTGGCTCAGTGCCCTGCAGGGCGCATCTCTCCAAGGGCGCAGCGGAGCGCCCCGCCCCATTGGTCCAGCAGGTCTCCAAGTGAAAGGAGTCCAAAAGTGAAAGTGAAACCCTACCCAGCGGAGAAGGGAATTCCATGCTGCAGTTGGGGGTTCTCTATGGCTGCCCTCTCGGGGCAGCCACCAAGCAGGTGAAGGCCACCCAGACCGCATTTACTCTCACTGATTTTCAGGAGATCTGACAGCCCGAAGTGGAGGCGTGGCGCCCAGCAGCGAGCGAGACACAGCGATGCAGAAAATGCAGGGAAAGGACCTCCCGAACAAAGGCGTACACCCCACTTAGACAACCGCAGATCGTCTGGCGTTCTTCCTGCCCTGGAAAGTATATTTATTTGAGGGGAAGCCTCTGACTAAAGCCTCGGGCTTCTTCCCCGGCATTTGAGGGAACGGCTTTCCCAAATCTCTTTGCTAACAAAGAGAAAGGAAGGGGCTGGCCGGAGGTGGGAGAGGACTCCCGGGGCTTCTGGTATCACATTCTCAGTGTGCCTCTTTGATTTCAAAAGAAGTGACCTCTAACCTTCAACTTCCCTATCTTTTCTGCGAACCACAGCATGGTTTCCATCACAGTCCCCAACTTCCTGTCCACCTCTGGGTTCAGGTAACTGGATTGATGGAGCCTCTTTTACCTCCTCTGCCACCCCAACTTCTCATAACCCGAGGCATAAATAATCACATGTTTTATAAATAGCTGTGGACAAGGGGCTGTAAAACAACGAAGATATATGTGTGCTTTTATGTCCTAGAAATATTTTCTAAAATGACTGCTTTATTTGGTGTGATTTGAATGGGGAGGGTCCTGTGTATACACAATAATCCCCAAAGTTTTGCCTGCACCCCCAGGGTCAGACCAGCACTATAGTTAGCAAATTGATAAGGTTCCATGGGCAAGCTTTATTCGTTCTGACACAAGCCTATGACACTTTATAAAAAGAAGTAATCCAGAACAATCTCTAGGTAATTAACACCTAGATAAACAAACATAAATTTCTATATTGCATTTATTTGGACTACCACTCAAATATGCGTGAACCATGCTTTTTTAATTAAAAGATAAATCCATGTGACACTTAGCCTCAAACTTAATTATTCAGCATAGTATAATAAAAAATAGAGCCCATTAAATGTGTCTTGCACTGTATTTCTGTATTAACAGCAAAACAGTTCGGTCTGGGATCATTTAAATTTTCCCCCTCCTCTTTGCTTGTGATTTCCCTGTTCACATAAGCCCTCCTTCTCCCTCCCTGCTTCCCTCCCTCCCTCTTTCCAGCTCTCTTTTCTCTTAACACCAACAGGTGAAGAGATTAAAACTCTATACAAGCCCCTACATGGGATGCTCAGCTGGGCGACATTTTTAATATTGCATTACGCTATGAATTTTTTTTTCCTTCCCCATGGAAACATACCTCTAGTCTGGTGCAACGTGCCCAGCCCTTCTCTCCTGAAATGAAGATCACAATATTTAACACTAATTTCCTTGGGATTGTGCTTACAATACACCAGGTGAGGCTTTCATAATATACTGTTACAATACAGATGTTAAACAGAGAGGGGGAAGCATGCAAATCCCAAACTACAAGAGACAGCAGGGTTATCATTTTAAAAAGTTTCAGCACAAAAGAGGTTCTGAGAATAAGACAGTGTAGGCAGCCCGGCAGCTGCCAGCCGCCAGGAAGAGAAAGTCCCATTTGAGCCATTCCCGACCTGACCTGGAGCAGGAACAAAGATCCAGCAACAGTTGAAATAATGCCCGCTGGCCAGGCACCACGGGCCGCTGTGTGCCCCTCCCGGCCCTTCGTCTTCACAGCCGCGGTGATGGGGCCCTCAGACTGGAAGCAGCGCTCCGAGAGGCTGACCGCACGCTGGCCTCCGCTATGGGCAGCCGTAGTTGGGACAGCAGAGACATGAGCCTTAAGAGGCGTAAGACCCAAGGGAGCTGACCATTTGGGTTTGTCCAGTGCTGCCCTGGTGGTCATGCTGAATCTGCCCTGTCCCGGGAGATCCACTGGTCCAGAGCAATCAGGATGTTTGTCATGCTATGCAGACTCCTCCAGCTCACAGCGCTGCTGCCTGGGTCACCAGGCTCGCCACCCCCAGAAGGTGGACCCAGACCCAAACAAACACCTGGGTTGGGCCCAAGAGGTGTTCTCCCACGCCCTCCCAGAGCACGAGCTCCTGGTGTGAGCCCAGCCAGTGGTGCTCTCGGACCCCATAAATCGACTTGGATGGCACTGAGCCGACTCCTTTCCTGCCCGACCTCTCGACAGGACGTGCTTCATTTCCCCACGCAGGGGCTCCTGGCCAGGTCACGGTGTCACCGCAGTCGCCCTGCACGGCTCTGCACGTCACTGTCTTGCCCAGCCTCAGAGAGCCCTGTGCTGTCTGCTTTCTAGATGAGGAAGTAGGCTTGGGGCAGTGGCGTGGTCTGGCAGGATCGCAGCCCCCCAAGAGGGGCAGACATGCCCGGACAAGCCCACGGCCTGGCCCGCGCTGCCTTTCCACCTGCCGCCCTGTCCTTGTTCTCACTTCATCGTCACCTCAAGGGTCAGAGCCATGTTGTCTTTGATTTTCTCACCCAGATATGTTATATTTATCTGTGCGATTGTTGGGTGAACTCAGTTTCTCCTCTGACAGTGATCAGGGCGCGTACGTGCCTTGCCAGCTGACCCCAGCTTGTAGCCCAGGCCTGGCACACAGTAGGCATTCTGCAAGTGTTAGAGTCAGAGTTTGTCTAAACTTAGCTGACTGAAACTTGAAAAACAACCTACAGGCCTTATCTAGTAGGTCAGCTGGTCCCATACCTTAGGCTCTCGGGCAGTTAAGGGCAGGGCGGATGAAACAATGTTATCTTAGAATGTACACCCAGGTATGGGGCAGAAGTCTGAGCCTGCCCAAAATGGATCTCCTGTAAGTTTAAATTTTTGAATCTTGTCTCTCTTTAAAGCTATTTGCTGTGCTCATTGCGCGGGCTTTGATCTCTCAGCTTATTGGCTGCAACCTATGTAATGGCGGGAAATTGGCTATAAAAGCCCACTTCTTCTTCCCTCGTGGCCGATCGCCTCAGCCAGACCTGCGTGTCACGGTTGAACGGTCAGCCCCAGCATGCTGGCGTAACTAAAGCTCTACATGACCATTGCAGCCCTGTGTCCTCTCTTTGTTCTTTTGGGGTGCCCACGGAAACTCGGTCCTTTACACAAGCATGTGAGCTCCAACTCCAAGATCTTTTTCTTCCCCACCGACTCTTACTCTTTTCCCAGCTGCTCTCTGCTGCCCCTGTGAATGCCGAGTTTGAAGACTCAGATTTTTCAAATGTGAGTAAAAGAAAACAAAAAACGTAAGGCATTAGTGCAGGATCACTTGTCTGCAGGGGGTGTAACTCACGTAGCCTAGTGATGGGGGAGCCTCGCCACCTGACTGCAGACACGGAGATTTTTCCAGTGCAGTGTTTTGTGAGTGTGAAATTAACCTCGGAGGTAACCGTAACTTATCGTGCCACAATAGTGGGGGTACTTTACAGGACGTAGACATGATTTCCCCTACTTTATTGCGTTTAGTTTCATAATTTTACCGATGTGATCAATGAACTGAAAATACTTAAGCTGTTCGAGATCACTCAGTCGGTAAGGACTGGATCTGGCATTCACATTAAGTCTGTGCACCCAGATTTTACATTCTTTACAAGGTACTACTCTGACAATTCTCCGTAACTAGATGAGAAATCAAAATATTTTGATGGAAATATATATTGCTGTTTCTTAAAAAGGCCTCCTTCCAGTTTTATTTTTATTTTATAACAGTCTTATTGAGATATAATTCACATACCATAAAACTCACCCTTTTAAAGTGTACAATTCAGTGGTTTTTAGTGTGCTCAGAGTTGGGTAACTCTCATCAGTATCTAATTTTTGAATATTTTTATCACCCCAAAAAGAAAGCTTGAACTCACTCACTGTGGTCCCTGCCTTTCTCCCTCCCCCACCCCCAAGAGCACTGGGCTTCTGTCTTCTGGAGTTTCCTATTCTGGCTGCTTTTATTTAGCACCCTGTTTGCAAGTTCCCTCTGTGTTCACTCCTTTTGCTGGCAGACTAGCCTTCCTTTCCAGGGGTCAAGAAACCACTTTCTGGGCCTCCCTGGTGTAGCAGCGGGTTAAGCACCACACTGTGAAGTATCCGCAGCACAGCAGCACGAGTTCAATTCCCGGCCAGGGAGGGGACCCACATGACAGACACATCAGACCGCTCCTGCCTCACCTGCTGCTCCCCTCAGCAGTGTGTTTCAGTGGATCTGCCTGTTCTGTTCCCCACTCTGTCTCTGGTGAATCCTCTCACCCCCACCCCAGCTCTGGCTTGTACCCCAGCTCTTGCATGCATAAATAAATAAATCTTTAAAAAAAAAAAAAGAACCACTTTCTGTTCATCAAATCATCACCCAGTATTTTTATTTTTTTAAATTTATTTATTTATGCATACAAGCACTGGGGTACAGGCCAGAGGTGTTGGGGTGAGAGAATCCACCAGACAGAGCAGGGTGCAGAACAGGCAGAGGGACAGAAACACACTGCTGAGGGGAGCAGCGGGCGAGGCAAGAGAGGTCTGCTGTGCCATGTGGGTCCCCTCCCTGGCCGGCAGCAGGGATCGAACTCGTGCTGCAGCGGCTACGGTCTGCTTCATAGTGCGTTGCTTAACCCACTGCACCACCAGGGAGGGCCCCATCACCCAGTTTTTTAAACACATTTTCAGCAAACAAGTAAGAAGCTGGAAGCTGCACATCCAATCCAGCTGCCCAGTGTCTCTTGCACCCTCTCGGCTCCAGACGCCTTTCTCCCCGTGGGCCCGCGGACAGCAGATACAAGGTTTCACGGCCCCTGTCGGAGGGCACTGTCCAGCCCCCTAAAGACCCCCAACCTTGACCCTTTTTCTACCACTGAGGGGTCCTCCCTGCCCCCCAGAGGCATGTGGACAGAGTGGGGAGCAGAACAGGCAGATCCACTGAAACACACTACCCACTGTGTGTGTAGCTCTTGAAAAAGCCATGACCCCTCGGTCAACCTTCTCCCCTCTTGGGGCTGCTTCCCGACCCCTCACCATATAGCCCCATAACTCACCTTTGCTGTTTGTCATAAGGGACAGTTAGGACCCCAGGACCCCATTCGGGTGCCCATCCAGGGACAGCGCCCATCTGGCAGCCTGAAAGAAAGACGGTACCATGCAAATTCCTATAAAGTGTTAGCAGAAGCCTTTCTTACAGCACGTCCGGGCCCTCCGTATTCCGGGGCTACAGCAAGTGCTAAGCAACTTGGCTTTAAAACCAAAACCAAACAACCACACACACACACACATGCACCCCAAAAAGCCACTCTGTACATCGAGCTTCGGACACTCACTTCAAGCCCTCCCAAATCAGTGTCGAGCTCTGCTTTCACAGTAGCTACACACAGTTAACTATATTACTCTTTTTTCTTTCTTTCTTTCCATGGAAGAAGAATTTAGATTATCCTCCCATAATTTGGAAGTAAAAGACTTCCTTATGTTTAATGATTTTTTTTCCAACTTCCTACCAGGAAAGGGGACGCATACATCGATCCCAAGGCTTACGTGTCTTATAGTTTCACCTTCCTGTAGGTTGTCTCTTACTGAAACTGATGCCTTTAAAGAAACAGGTCACGGACAAACACATGCACACACACACGTGGGTGTGCACAAGCACACATGGGCATACACATATGTCGTTGGTGCTGCATCTGGATTCGTTCAGCTTGTCAAAGCATACGGCTGTGAGGACATCACCAGAGCTTGGCAGGGTTCTTTGAATCAGTGGGGTCTGACCAAGTCTTAGCAAACTCTGCTCAAACTGGGCAAGATCCTTTACTCTCCCTAAGAAATATAAGCGAATAGGAAAAGATGACTTTTTTTTTTTAGAGGTAGAGGTTTTATTGCATAAAACACTGGATAAAACTGGACTGCTTCAAAGACATTTTATTCTAACAGCAGAAAGAAAACAGTCATTGCTGAAAAAACAACTTTTAATACTTTCTATACCAGAATAAAGTTCTGTCAACTGATGTATTATAATAATAAATAATGACCAAGAATAAACTTTAAATACAAAGTTTTCTACTTGTTACAAGCATAGCAACAAAATCCTCTACTCTATTAATCTCAGATTTCCTCCAAGATAGATTTTTTTTTCTTTGTGTAGGAATGTAGACAGTATATTATGACCAGTATCACAGACTACAGAAGTTACAGGGAAAAAACTTGACATGTTTAGATATGAGAACCTCATGACATTCAACTGACACTGCATCACTGTGGCTGTCACTTGTTTGTGTTACAAGTTACAAATGTTCTGGAAGGGAGGCCTGTGTCAGAGCGGGAAATAAGGATGGGAGCACTGGACAAAATGAAATCAACACACACGCCACAAAGAAGAGGGGATGTTCCCAGTGTCACAAACAGAATTATTGCCTGTCGCATCTGAGGATGCTCAGAAGACACAAAGAATATACCGAGACTTCCAAAGTGCTAGAAATGGAATGTGGCTCTTGTTTTTTTTTTTTTTTTTCCTCTCTTTTTTTTCTCCTTTTTACTTTTTTTTCTTCTTTTTTTTTTTTTTATATATTTTTCTTTGCTAAGATACCAAAGGCGGGGCAAGCACACAGAAAGCAAGAGACTGGCACAGCCACCAAACACAGTAGTGCAGTTAAAATCCTAAAGCTTACTACAGTCAGAAAGTTCCAGTAACATTTCAGTCCTTTCTCTAGGATCATAGAAACAGTTGCATTAAGTTTATCAACTCGATTTAAGTAAGGCAGTGAGAACTATTCTAGAAAAACAAGAAAGCAGCTTGCTCTATGCCAGATGGGTCCAAGTTGCAGAGACCTCATTTACACTGAAACCTCGGGTAGATGACACTGTCTCGACAGCATATGCAAACCGGATTCCTTATTAGCCTGAGATTCCTTCTGGCCTCAGGATAGCGCTAAGCATTTTATTTACATTGATTGCAGTTTAGTATTTTTTGTAAACTGCTGTAGGCAGAGCTGAAGTTTTTAAGGCCCTGGGGTTTTATTCTGTGCTCCCAGCCTGCAAGGAAATATTGACTTTTTTTTTTTAAGTCTGAATGATTTTGTTTTAGAAGAAGTTAATACTTTAATACTTCCCTACCATCACAAGCAACAGCACCAATTACATGTCACGCAGAGGAAGGACGCTGAATGGCTGAACTTCTACGCCATTCTAGCAGATTCAAGAACAAACCCTTTACAAGTCTCCTTAAATCATTTTTTTTTTCAAATGAGTTAAGTGTTTTATTATTGGCCCTCAAAATCTCCCTCCGGGTGGTGTAGAACTTGATAAATTTGGAGTATCCAATCAGTAGAAAATCTAAAATCTACAAAAATATAGAACACATTTGTTTTACAAAAACAGACATTTTAACTCAAACAGTTTTCTTCATTAGCGATAGAGAGCAGGATGTTTAGATCCATATTTTAATACAAGCTTTTTCATAAGCGTTGCTGGAGAAGAAATCTTGCCTCATGTCTGTGACACTTATAAAAACTAACACATGAAAAAAAATCTGATAATAAAGACCACAGCAGCCTTCATTCAAGTAAAAATTTTCAAAATCATAACAAAAAACAATCTATTTTTCCACCTTTCCATTCCTCGCCAGCACCTTCTACGGACAACGCTGGCTAGATTTTTAAAACAACACTTTATATAATGTATTCCTAATTTATTTTTCACCAGCAACCTTCTTTTCCATCCAAAAACTGAAGCAAAAAAAAAAAAAGACAAGCAAGGAAAAAAGCCTTTCCCTCAATATTGCAATTTGATTTAAAAAAAAAAAGGAATTACTCATCAAACCTGCAATGGACATTTGTCTGCAGACACTTCCTGGCCATCGATTCATTTGGCTGTGTATTTTTTCAAAATGCACGTGGAAGATGGCAAGGCTGCAGGGCCGAGAGCCCTGGCGCAGCCAAGCCACTCAGGTTTCTCCCAGAGCACAGCGAGCACACCGCGGGATTGATTTTCTCTGCAGTGACCGCTCCCGCCTGACTGGCACCAAGCAGCCTGCTCTCTGCACTCCTCATGGGGTGCCAGGCCAATGACCGCAGGGCCGGTGTCAGGTTCTAGAGGTGTTTTCAACAATGAAAACACGCCCCTCCATCTTCAAGGCAGCTCTACATCATTTAGGCGGTATTGTTTTTCAGTTAAGAGCATGATTTTTGGACAAAGAGGACTTTAGAGGGGGCCCCCAGCTCCTGTGAGCCAGAGGACAGGAGCCTTTCTGAAATCCCTTTTCTCTCACCTGCATTGTTTGGAAGTACTTGTTGCCGGGTAACAGTTTAGCGGCCATTTTCAAGGGCTGGGTTTTTTTTTTTTTTATATATATATATATAGATATCTTTTAAAATTTTTTAAATGTTCTATACACTAGTGGGCGGGGGCGTTGTACATGATTTTCCCCCATTGGAATGCAGTTAGCAAACTCCTTTCTCAGATGAATCATCTGAAAACCATGTAAGCGAATGTTGCCATGCACAGGTTGCTTCCTCAGTTGCGCTCCTCCTGGGCCTTGCCGCCCTCCTCCGTTAGCTCTGCTGAGCTCCCCGCCTTGACAGCCGCGGGGTCATCGAAATTTCCAGAAGCCTCCGAGTCGACTCTGGAGCGCTTGAACCTGCGGTCGGGATACTGGCTGTTGTCAAAAGGCATGCGATGGACACACAGAACGTGGGTCTTCAGGTTCCCCTTCTGCGAGGCACTGTAGGGGCAGTAGCGGCACTGGAAAGGCCTGTGACCTGCAGGCAGAGAGAGCGGCATCAGTTCTGCAGCTGACCCTCCCAGCCCTGCTCCGAGGACAGGATCGTGGTCTACCAATATTTTTGAAACAGGGCCAGAGGAGGGCTCTGAGGCCAGAGAGCCCCCCAAAAGCCCCAAACTGCCAGAAGGCCACAAACCAGAATCAAGGCCTATAGCAATAGGTGCTATAGCCTAACTGAGGGCAGTGCCCGATACAGGTCACTGGCTATGGGTTCTCGCCCGTAGGCACAACTGCAAGAAACCATTATCAATAAGTATCAATTATTACTTCTTTGCAGAAAGCAAGTAGCACAGGCTAGGACAGCAGCCAGTAGAAGAACATGGACAAATAATAATTTATTTGGGCACACACTGAATGACCAAATAATAGTAACTTGGGGCAGGGATTTGAACGATTTTTCCATCCCAGGCAGAATTTTTAATTCAGATTTTCTAGGTGTCAGGAGAAACCTGGAACTTTTTCATGAAAGGTTAGCAATTGTTCAGGCTTTGCAGGCCAAGAGGCAAGATCAGGATGTTGTATGGATACACCTGTCACAAGACGGATGATATGTCTAAACTTTCATTGATGCAATTCGAACCTTTATTTGTGAACACTGAAATTTGAATTTCATGTAGTTTTCATGTTTGATGAAATAATATTCTTGCCTGTTTTGCGTTTTATTTTTTTTAACCATTTAAACATGTACAAACCGCTCTTAGCTCCCGACTTGCACAAGACAAACAGTAGGCAGATTTGACCCCCCACTGCACACAAAAACGCCCCAACTCCCTCCATCTGGGTTGCTGACTCAGCCAGTTCACTTTCTTACCCCCACACTCTCTATTGCTAAGTAAACCGAATGTGACTTACGGGTATGTTTGTGGGGGTGAGAACAGGACGCGATGGCGCTTCCCTCTCCATAGAACTGGGGGTGTTAAGCTGGAGGCATTTGTGGGGCCTCAGGACCTCTATAGGAGGCATCGTTAAAACCCAGGAAGATCAGATCATCAAGGCCTGCGTAGTTTTAAAAAATTTTGATTCCAAACACCATTACCTTGACATCAGACTTTTCTAGAAAGTCTCTCAATCGGAACAGAAGATGCGGTTCTGTGGAAATTCACCTGTTCCTCTCTGCATGAGCTCTCTGTTCTGATGTTCTGCAGACATGCAAACATTCCTGCCACCTTGAGGAGCCAGGAAAGCATCTGGTTTGGGAAGTTGTAATGGAACAATTGCATTCCCCCAGTGCTGGGAAGCTGCGATATGCAGTTCCTGGAAGCTTGTGAATGCTGGCCCACCCAGCACCCAGAGAGGTCAAGTCCCAGGGCTGGGTTTCATTTGCTCAGAAAAAATAAACAAGTAAATAAATGGGCCCAACCATTTACCCCAGAAAACATCCAAATAGCATAGTCAGCATTTTTTCAAAAGCAGTGATGATAGCAGAAGTTCTGTGTATCTACTTAGCAAAGCAGTCTTGTTCCTAAGAAACTGGAGACCAACCAGATGTGTGGAGACGAAGCTCACTTTGCCACCCGGTGCCCACTGCGCTGGCTTCCTCTGGTGGGTTTCAGGAGTTGGCGCTCGCCTTCCTGCTGGTCAGCTGGTCTCCAGGACAAACCCATTTGACCTTTGAGTCTTTCTTTTTCTGACCCTCCCTCCGAAACCTGGTCTCATGTGAGCTGCTCTTCATGTAGGCTGTGAGCACGGGGCCGGCGGGAGGACCTCCCTGCCTGCAGGACCCCCCGTCTGGACTCCGGAAGGTTACCTAAGTGAGTGCCTGAAGTTAAAGCTCAGCGGTGATTTACTCACCCATCTTCCATGGTCAGCTAATGCTGTGTGATAATAAAGACAATGATGGGAGCAACCAGGAGTCACATAGCTCAGCCCACCCACCGCCCCATCTCTGGATGGAGCCTCCTTGGCCCACAGCAAACCAAATCTCAGCCCATAAAACATTTCCAGTCTCTATAGACTCAAATCCACTCTTCCGTTAAGACCCTGCGCAACTGGAATGCATCTTTTGTGGACGCTGGTTGGCTGAGAGCCCCCGAGGCAGGACGCACAGCCACCTCGCTTCACTGCTGCCAAGTGCGCTGGTTGGCACAGAGCGAGCGGGCATGGCTGTGTGCAGAGCTGGAGGATTATCTGCATGCCTCACCTTGCCTGTTTTCTGACGGAATTATCAATTTGGGGAAAGACTATGTCTTCTTGTTCGTTCGTTTGTTTGTTTCTGTTGTTGCACCTAACACAAGACTGGATTTGATCAACTTTTCCATTTGCAAGAGCCATGGGCTTTGGAGTTTAGAGTAAAGGAAACCTGAGAAAAGTGTGTTTGCTGTTGGTGCTTCCATACAACCGAGCACAGCAAGAAGAGCATGATCATCAGGAGGAGCCTGTACCAGGAAAGTAAGAGGATTTACCCCTTGCCTCCCTGTCACCCCATACTGCCCACGGGGCGTGGTTCCCTCTCCCGTAGACCCCTGGGTTGCTGGGGGGGAAAACCTGAGACTCAGTTCATTAACATGAATTTAGGATTTTTACTAAGAACATAAATGTCCCAAGTCATCAACACATCGGAGTAAGTGCATACATTGAAGGGGAGAATCGGGGTGCCTGTGGGGTAATACAGGACAGGAAAGGAGCACCCATGCCCCAGCACAATAACGAATCTAAGACAACGTTAAACTGGACATCAGTGAGTTTCAAGCACACCCCCAGACTCAATTATCCAACTCGTGAAGTTGTTACACTGA
This sequence comes from Galemys pyrenaicus, assembly GCA_019455555.1. NCBI lineage: Eukaryota > Metazoa > Chordata > Mammalia > Eulipotyphla > Talpidae > Galemys > Galemys pyrenaicus. The sequence continues at coordinate 4,195,110 of JAGFMF010011914.1, read as the reverse complement.
GGACTGTGCCCAAGCTCAGGAGAAGGGAGTGGAGGAGCCTGGAAAAGGCAGCTGTTGAGCAGAAGAAAGGAGGGTCCGGATACCTAGCAGCAAGCCTAGGCGCCCACCGAAGGTCACCTAGGAACTCAAGAGGAAGATCAGAGCCACCAGGGACTCCAAGAACGACTTTGTAGGTTTCGTTCAAGCTCCTAAGAATTGCATGGTATTTTCTGGGCTCCCACCAAGCATAGCTCTGTGACAGCTTCCAGATTCAACTGCCATGCTCAGATAAAAGCTAGCATATACCACGTGCTCACTGATTGATCGTAAGGCAATGAGTTACTGGTGGAGAATATCACCGTGGCCTGAGTTCTTAACTTTGGTGTTAAGAACTCCAAATAATTAATCAATAAATAACACAAACCCAGAACCACCGGCACCATAATCCAAAGAGATTGGCCAAGTTATGAGGCAAAATGGCTCGACCGTGCATGGTGTTATTTATTAGCTCTAGATGGGTGGGAACTAGACTTCCGGCGGCGAACATAACATCGTAGATGCAGGTGTTGGTTTATAAGTCTGTACACCTGAGACCTAGATAATGTTATAAACCCATGTTATTTCAATTAGAACATTTTTTTTAAATCAACCTTAGTTACCAGAGCACATAGTGAACCACTCGGCCTTGATTTTTGCCCATCCGTCAGAGACATGTATTGTATCTACTATGATTATTACTCAAGAATACATTTCTGCACGAATTCTAGGCTCCAAATGGAAGCCACCCTCTCTGCAAACTGTATCACTGCGGGAGCCACACACCATGCATTTGGCAAACCAAATAAAGAACCTCAACTATCACCTTTCGTCACAATAAAAGCGTTTTTGAACTGACCAACTTGGGATAAAAGCACTTAGTACACTTTTCGCAACAATCAACTTTAAAATATTAATCACGATTTTAGCCTATGGTTATTATATTTGAATGTCTATTTCTTGGTACACTGAAAGACATGCAAAAGTCCTGGCCTCGTTAAATACTTCTGTGGTCAAAACATCGTATTTTCAATTTAATGTGAGCGAGGTGGGATTTGTGCGTGCGCTACAACGCCCTGCGTGTGTGCGTTTGCACGACGTTGTCAAATCACTGGCCCGACGATGAGCCGTGTCCCTAGTCGCAGAAGCTGCGCAGAGAACCGCGCTGATGCGGCGCCGCTCAGTCCTGCCGCGCGGGTCCTCAGATACCGTTTTGTCTATTTACCCGCCTATTTGGGCTTCACGCAGGGTGTGAAGGATGGTGCCCGCCCCGTGTGCAGGTGAGCGAGTCAGGATAAGCAGAGCTGGAGACTGGAGTTTAAAATGTTTCCCAGGGCCTCCGCAGCACAGCAAAGCAAGTTCGATCCCCGGCCAGGGTGTTGACCCACATGGCGCAGCAGACCTCTCCTGCCTCGCCGGCTTCTCCCCGCAGCAGTGTGTTTCAGTCCATCTGCCTGTTCTGCTCCCCGCTCTGTCTCTGGTGAATCCTCTCACCTCTAGCGACTCTGGCCTGCACCCCAGCTCTTGTATGCATAAATAATAAAATCTTAATAAAAAACTTTAAAAAATTAAAATGAAGCCAATACTATAAAAAAAGTCTTCCAATGAACATAAAGCACACAGAGATTTCCTAATTTTCCAAATTACTACAAGAGCCATATTGCACACGTTTTAATAAGACACACGCACACATCCACCTAGGGACACATATCCACCTACACATACACATACATGTGCATATACTATACACACACTCACCACACACACCATACACTCACTCACTAGACATGAATCATACACACTACACACACCACACACGTGCATATAGCATACACATGCACACAGGTAATGGCACACACAACACACATGCATGCACCATACATACATGGTATGCACACACATGTACCGCACACCCACACATACACATCACACACATATACCCAGCACATACACATATATACTCCACATCAAGACATACATGCACCACACATATGCATACACTATGTACACACATTTATATACCACAGACACACCCACATGTGCCACTACACATGAATCACACACATGCACTGTTTACACAGATGCACTGAACACCACAACATACACACACCACACATACTTGTACACCTGTGATATCCACACATGTACACCCATCCCACACGTATAAACACTACACACACACATACTTCCCCCCACACACCACATACACCCTTCTGAGTGGTTTGTTGACAGCGTCCCACGAGACAGAAGTGGAAGAAAGTTCTCTGGAGACAGGCAAGGCCCACCCTGGGGGGCGTGGGCGGCTCTGACGCCAGAGGCACTGAGGCCTCCCAAGCGTCAAATTGACCCTGAAGCTTGAGCCTTTGACACAATAACATTTACTTCCACACAGAAAGCTGTTGATAGTCAAAGTACTTTTAAAAAGTTGGTATGTTTCTGAGTCTGGGCAAGTCTGGATGAAGTTTCAGATTGCGAAACTGCCATGTGAAGCTTGTGATATTGGCACAAACGCAGCCACGTCCAGATCTGGCCCTTTCAGGCAGAAACACGAGCACAGGTGTCAGAACCAGCCCAAGGCCAAAGGCCCCACTGCGCGATGCGCTGGGGTGGTCAGACTGGAAAGGTGGGGGCAGCACAGGGCCACGGCACCGGCACGCCCTCAGACCCGCCTGAGAGGAGGAGGTGGGGCTCATGGGAAGTTGGACCCCAGAGCAGACGGGTCACCCTGTCCCTAAGGGACGAGCCAGGCAGCCCCCGGGAAAGCTGCAAAGTTCTATCCCATGACAGTGAGACAAAAAACAGCCACGTGACTGTGCCACCTCAGCCACAGGGGGACAGAGTCGGGGAGTCAGCCAGGTCCAGCGGCAAGGAAGATGCTAACAGTGTCCACTTCTGAGCCGCAGACGGGACTTTAAGAGAGAGTTGGGCCCACAGCTATAATCCTGGTGGATGAGTTTAATGGAATAAGGATGCCTACCACTGCCTGCTCCCTGTGGAAAAGAGTATAAGGGACCTCCCTGGTGGTGCAAGGGGTTAAGTCACAGCATTGTGAAGCAATCAGCAGCCGCTGCGGCCTGAGTTCAATCCCCAGCCAGGGAGCTGACCCACATGGCGCAGCAGACCTCTCCTGTCTCCCTGCCGCTCCCTTCAGCAGTGTATTTCAGTCAATCTACCTGTTGCATTCTCTACTCTGTCTCTGGTGAGCCCTTTCACCCCCCACACCTCTGGCCTGTACCCCCTGTACCCAAGTTCTTATATGCATAAATAAAATAAGTCCTTAAAAAAAAAAAAAAAAAGAGGGCCCTCCCTGCTGGCACAGTGGGTTAAGCAACGCACTGTGAAGCAAACCGCAGCCACTGCAGCATGAGTTCGATCCCTGCCGCTGGCCAGGGAGGGGACCCACATGGCGTGGCAGACCTCTCCTGCCTCGCCCGCTGCTCCCCTCAGCAGTGTGTTTCAGTCAGTCTGCCTGTTCTGCTCCCCGCTCTGTCTCTGGTGGATCCTCTTACTCCTCCCGCCATTCTGGCCTGTACCCCAGCTCTTGTGTGCCTAAAAATAAATAAATCTTAAAAAAAAAAGCATCAAGGCAATGGCCTCTCGGGTTTAACGCTGCTGGGAAGCACCAAGCCCTAGGTGGGGTGTGTACCCCAACACCAAGACACCTCGCCTGCCCTTTGCTCAGGAAGGAGTGTGGTCCCGACATCCCCCGTCGTGAGGCCACCTGACCCCCAGACCGCAGCTTCCTCTCTGACCCCGGGAGGAAGCGACACTGTCCCCCACAGGTCAGCACGTCACCAGGAGCCAACGAGGTCGTGGGACACGTTCACAACCAGTGAGCTCAAATGCCAGGGGTCGGCCATCACCGGGGTTTTCACTGCTGTCTGGTCTTGGGGGATTGTGCTTTGGCCTTCATCATCCCTCCCACATCGGGGTGCCTTTGACCAAAGACTCAAATCGAGGCGGCTTAAGAGAGTCTCTCCCCAGGGAACTGCCTTGAAAGGGCCAAGGGGCCGTCGGGAAGCTAGGAGGCCTTCCGTGCCCAGAGGGACAACTTGTCAACAGCTGTGATTCGCTTGGATGAAACAAACATGGCTTTGGTCGGGCCGAGTGTCGGGGCGCCCATCCATCCTGTCCCAGGGTCCTGCTCTGGCTGGAAGCAGCTCTGTGAGTCAGTGCAGCTGGTAATGTGGGGGAGATGCTGAGGGGTTCTCGAGAGGCAGCCAGGAGGGAGGTGAGAGCCTGTGTCTGTTTACACCCCTCTCTTTCAAATGACCCGAGTGCACCGCCCTCTGGCCCATGGGACTCTGCTGGCTCCTGGCGCAGGACCCTGGCTCAGTCCTTTCCTGCCCCCTCACTCTGGATGCCCCATCCCTACTGCATCTCCTCGAGTTCTTGGCACAGCTGCCACGCTGGTACCCCAGACTCACCAGGTCGGCCGGGAGGCACATCATAGCAAACTCCGCAATAGAGTCGCCGTCAACTGCAGCCAAACAAACGCACTGCCTTGTCTGCTTCCACAGACGGTCATCTCCACGGGGCCGGGCTGTGAGCTTGTGTTCCTTGGTTTGTCGTTTTCCTTTAAGTTGTTTCTTACTGCCTACCGCAGTGGCTGGCATATTACAGATACCCACCAGCATTCTTCGACAAAGGGAAGAAGAACGGGTAGGTGGAAGGATGGATGACTACGTGGGAGGGGGGTGAGGGTGGGAGAAGGGATGGATGGATGGGTGGGTGAATGGGTGGATGGGTGAATGGGTGGGTGGGTGGGTGGGTGGAGGGCTGGGTGAATGGGTGGATGGAAGGATGGATGTGTGGGTGGGTGAGTGGAGGGGTGGAGGGCTGGGTGAATGGGTGGGTGGGTGGATGGATGGACTGATGAATAGGTGGGTGGGTGGAGGGATGAGGGAAGGAGCCCAGAGAAGGGAGAGGAGAGCCATGCCCAGTAGAGGGACACGTCTGACCACAGAATGGGTGCAGGGGTCTGGCAGCAGGTCAGTGTGGCAGAGGTGAGATTCTGGGTGGGCAGCCTCACAGGACTCATTGGGGAACTTGACCCTTTTTCTGTGGGAAAATGGTGTGGAAAGTTCTCTCTGGCTTGCAGCCAGGCCACTACCCAGGAATAGCCCCAATCCCTCTCTGTAGCCAGCACCCTGAGCCCCGACAGTGCAGCCAGATAGGTGCCCCCCCAGAGGCACTCCCCCTTCACTCCCCTCTCCCTACCTCTCACTCTGAGGCCATCAACATTTCCCATCACTGCCACGTGAAAAGTAAGTACATCATACGTTAATTTGTATTGTCACTGCGCCGTGGAGCCGTGGTAAAGAGCACATTCATTTTTAATCCACTATGAATAATATATAAATATGTATACAGTGTGGAGGGTCAAGAGGAGTACGGAGAAAGCGAGTCGTACATTGTTTATAACGAAAGTGGGGAAACAAGATATTTTTCTTACTTGCTACGATGGAAATATCTGCTCTTTCCCTGTACCTGAGGGGGAGAGGAAAATGCCTGCCCTTGGGGGCCGTCCATTAATTACAGCACCACACTTGTGGGCAGCTGGTTTTGGGGAAGAGATGGGGCCGCTTCTATGGGGCTTCCACACTTTCCAGACCGACAGCTTTTCCTCAGGTGTGTATGGCAGAAGAGAGAGGACAAGATGGGTGCGTGACCTGCCTCTGGGGATTGGTCCTGGAGCACCCCCTCATCAGAGTACACCTGCTGCAGTGTCCTCAATCACAAGGATATATGGAGGGATAAATGGTGGAGAGCGTGTTCCCATTTTACAGATGCGAAAACTGAGTCCAGGAGATTCAACAATCGCCCAAAGCTGGTGTTCACGGCAGGCCTCCGTCCAACAGGACCCCACCTTAGGGCTGTCTCTCCACTTCCTCCTGACACCCAGCAAATGGCTTGCTAGAAGTTTCTCTGCACTGGAGTATCTTCCACTGGGACCCAAGGATGTTTTGGGAGGAGGCCAGGGACACCTGGGTGGGGTGGACGTGCACCTGTGTGTGTGACACGGCATGGCACTGTGGGCTGGACCTGGCAGGGAACACGTGGCCAGCTGGGCCCTGGGGTCCATGAGTGCCCATCCACGCTCCAGTGGTACAGCAGCTAGAACCCAGACCCCCCTTCCCTGCCCCCAAGCAGAATGCTGCCGGAGTGACGCTGCATGAGAACAATCTGCAGACTGGCCCGCGTCTGCCTGCTGAGGCTCCCGCAGCAGTGCTGTCCCCTGCAGCCCCCTGTGGGCATGCCCTGTTGGTATAAGGATTTGGTTTCCAGCCCTGAGAGAGCTCAGAGCTCAGACCCGGGGCCTGGGGAGAGACACCCTTGGGGTTGGGCCGGGGCAGGGCTCTCTACCTGGCTCTCCCAGGCCCAGTGCGGGTGTTGGAACAAGAGCACCGGACGCTGCGAGAAGCAATCCCAGCATCACAGGACATGAAGTGGTCAGCACAAGGAAGGGGTCCTGGAAAGGCCTCAAGTAGAGAGCGGGGACCCTGATCCAGGTTGACACAGGCCAGCCCGAGTCCTCACACGGCGCGGCTGTCCTCCCTCAGGCAGGCTCTGGAGTGGCCTTCACTGGTCACTAGAGTAGGTGGAGCCCAGCAAGGGTGTCCGCGCCAAAGGAGCATCGTCCCCGGACTCCCAGACCAGACCTGGCCTGACCCACTTGTGCCCTGGCTGGTGTCGCCCCTGGAGAAGGTTGGGAGGTGCGGGAGAATCCAGGCTGCTGCAGCCAGAGCCTCATGAGGACTATGGTCCCCCGGGCCTGCAGCCCACCTGGTGGGGGCTCCCATGTGGCTTTCTGGAACCCTCTTTGGAGCCCAGGCCCATGATACAGGAGCACCCAGAAGGGCCTCCTGCACCACGTTTCACGGCACTGTCTTCCAGAATGGACCAGAGATGAAATGGTCCTAGAGGCATCTCCGTGCACCAGGGTAGGAGTTCAGAGAAGATCCTAAGAGAACTTCCTGGCAACAGCAGCCTGTTGCACCCCAGCCAGAGTCCTTTGTATTTCTTGAAACTAAGAACACTTGCAAAATGCATGCTGGTAGATAAGAAAATGGCTCCACCTATAGGGCCAATTGGGTCCATTAAGAACTCGGACCCCCAGAGGTAGACCCCGCCAGGCTGGGAGGAACCGGCTGTGCTCTGAGCAGAGACCACCAGCCGCTCAGCAGCCCAGGACCATGGCCTGGTCCCCACTTGTGCTCACCTGCTATTCCCCTCTGAGTGTCCACTCGTCTGGCCCTGTGGCTGCACCTGCCCAAACCCCGGCCAGCCTTCCAGATTCAGTGGGCTCAGCTGGGCAATAAGATCAGTGGGAACAAAAAGCAACAAAACTAACCTCACAGTGGGCTAAAGAAGAGTCATTTTCTCAGTTGCACACATCATTCATATATATTTAAATTTCCCTAATTCCAAATAGGAAAGAATGGTTGTAATCAGGTACGTAATTTATGTTTTCAGTTTTTTAAAAAAAAATTCATCCATCTAATCAAAGATGCTAAAACACTTTAGAATATCCTCAGTATAAATAATTTTAGGTTTTAAATTTCCTGTGATTTGGATTTTAATTTAAAACACTACCAAAAGATATTTTACTGTTTTAAAAGTGAATTCTGATCCATGTGGTGATGGGTTGGCGACATCAGTGTAACTCGAGGTTAGCTTAGTGCGTGTAAAAATGACATGTGCACACAGCCAGCCCCACAGCCTCACACTTGACCTTGTTCTGCAGGCCAAGGAGGTCTAGAACTAGGGCACCCTGCAGCAATAAGCACCTCAGTACCCAGAAACTGGTTTCTGATACCATTCTCAAACAGAGGGCCAGGGCTCTTTGGAGAAGTGACTGATTCTAGGGTTGGGCAGCAAATGCAGAAGAGGGCCCCAGAGCATCGATGGATGGATGGATGGATGGATGGATGGATGGATGGATGGATGGATGGATGGATGGATGGATGGATGGATGGATGGGTGGATGGGTGGGTGGGTGGGTGGATGGGTGGGTGGATGGGTGGGTGGATGGGTGGGTGGATGGGTGGATGGGTGGATGGATGGATAGATAGATAGATAGATAGATAGATAGATAGATAGATAGATAGATAGATAGATAGATAGATAGATAGATAGATAGATAGATAGATAGATAGATAGATAGATAGATAGATAGATAGATAGATAGATAGATAGATAGATAGATAGACAGACTGACAGATAGACAGACTGACAGATAGATAGACTGACAGATAGATAGAAAGACTGACAGATAGATAGACTGACAGATAGATAGACTGACATATACATAGACATTCCATTCTCTATTTATGTTTTTAACATTTATTTATGCATACAAGAGCTGGGGTACAGGCCAGAGTCGCTGGAGGTGAGAGGATTCACCAGAGACAGAGTGGGGAGGAGAACAGGCAGATCCACTGAAATATACTGCTGAGGAGAGCAGTGGGCGAGGCAGGAGAGGTCTGCTGCACCATGTGGGTCAACACCCTGGTCGGGGATCGAACTCATGTTGCAGTGGCTGCGAATGCTTCATAGTGCAACACTTAACCCCTTGAGTCACCAGGGGATCCTCCCCCACCCCCCAGAATATCTTTTGCAGGAAAGTAAGGGCTTAGAGATCGTCACCTAGAGAGGTAAGTCCAAGTGCACAAGCCCGCACTGGCCAGGACGGGGATATTCCAGCCACACGGTGAGTGCACAGTAGTAGATGATAGCTCGAAAAGTCAAATCCCGAGAGTCATGCTGCCATAACTAAGCGATAGAATCAATGAGCTGGTGAGGAAGGCGTGACACAGGCCCCTGGGTGTCTGTGCGGATGCGCCCCCTGGAGGAAGGGGAGGGTAACTGTTCTGTGGCCACGTAGCCTCGACCGCAGCCCACAGAACAGTATAGAAAGAGGAACTTACCTCAGTGGAGACACCTGCCAAACACCACCTCAGGTGACCCGGGGAGCATGTACCCCGATTGGATGTGACGAGAAAGTACATCCTCTTCCTCCGCAAAACCTACAATCCCACAGTTCTCGTCATGAGAAATTCCAGTCAAGGGATCCTTTACAAAATGTTCTTCAAAACCATCAAGGTCATCAAGAACAAGAGGCTATGAAGCTCACAGGTAAGAGGAGCTTGAGGAGGTGTGAGGCCCTGGTACGGAAGAGGATGCCAGGTAAAAACCCGGGAATTCTGAATACCTATAGATTTTGCTTAATAATAACACATCGACACCGGGTCATGAATTGTGATAAATGTGTCCTACTGACATGAGATGTCAATAGCAGGGCGAGTGGGCGTGAGATGAATAGCAATTCTCTGCATGATGCAGACAATGTTCCTGTAAATCTGAATCTACCCCAAAATTTAAGTTTTAGTTTAAAAGTTTCTTTCAGGAGTCAATTAAGCTGATTTTTAGTGGACACTGACTAACCGACACCCAAACCAGGAGGGTGAGACTGGTGAAGCGTGTTGCCCAGTGTCACAGAGCAGAGGAGATGGCTTGGAGAAGGCCTGGATGCCCCACTGGGTTGGCAAGTCAAAGGGACAAGGATCCCCCAGCAAAGCTTGTAGCCCTGCATTACTGGGGCACAGCAGCAAAAGGGACCGGGGCCTCGAGTCACGCGCCTGACTCGACCCTCTCCTTCAGTAACAGGGGTGTGCTCCCAGGCCAGACCCTGGCCCTTTCCAAGTTCTGGCATTTTCACCAGGGCATAAAATCACTAACAGGGATAGATGGGATGAGGCTTATCAAATTCTTAGCTCAGCATGTGGCAATAGAAGGAGTTGAACACTTGCTCCTATGGTTAGAAGTACTACAGGACTCTTGGGGCCTCCCTGGTGGCGCAGTGGGTTAAGCAACACACTAAGAAGCAAACCGCAGCCACTGCAGCACGAGTTCGATCTCTGCTGCTGGCCAGGGAGGGACCCACATGGTGCGGCAGACCTCTCCTGCTGTGCCCGCTGCTCCCCTCAGCAGTGTACTTCCGTTGATCTGCCTGTTCTGCTCCCTGCTCTCTGTGGTGAATCCTCTCACCCCCCCACCCCTCTGGCCTGTACCCCAGTGCTTGTATGCATAAATAAATGAATCTTTTTAAAAAAGGAAAAAAAGAAGTACTACAGGACTCCAAGGAAGTGCCTCTTTTGAGTCAGGTCATCCATGTGCTCCACTGCCCACTGAGAACACCCACAGAGGCCCTGAGAGCCACAGAGTCCTCTGTGGCAGAACCCAGCTTTGCACCAGGTCCCTTGGTGGTGCATTCAGAGCTCAGCCTGCCATGCCTGCAGTCTGAGGTTCAAGTTCACCTACTGTAGAAGTCCAGAAGAGGAGGCTGATTCCAGGAGGATGTCTGCAGAGAAGAGCCCCTGGCTGGGGTGGGGGTGAGGGAGGAGGAGCGAGGTCCCCAGCACTCCCAGCCCAGCCCAGAACCTCAGAAGCATCAGCCTCAGCATAACCCTGGCCTTGCCTCCCCCTCAACATGGCTTCTTCCTCAACAGCTTCCACCCACATCACCCTCAATGGTGTTTACCCCTTTGCCGCAGGCTGCCAGCGCTCTGCAGAGTCACCAGCCCCTGGGGGTCAGGCCAGCCAGCCTGAGGCCAGCCAGCCACACTCAAAGGCACCTATTGATTCTGGACCTGAAATCATTCCCCAGATTTTATGAAAGCATTTACGTTTATCATGAAATAACCTTCAAAGAGTCAATGAACTTACTTTCTTGTTTTGGACATTTTTAGATGTGTAATATAATCATTCTCGAACCATGCCCAGTGTCTGTCTCAGAGTAAGAGCCCTGAATCCTGAGGGGGTGGGGGGGAATGCCGGGCAATGCCAAAGCAGTGGAACAGAGAGGCTGGCGGCTCACTGACCATCACACAGCACACTATGCCCATCCTAAGACTCTTAGAATACCACTTGCTGGAGACAATTTCAGATGGAACAGTGACCTCTTTTTAATAAACAGCCTTAGAGAAAAAAAAAAAAACTGGTAAATCCGAGTTGGATAGTATTGCTAAAATAAAGCTAGAGTTGTTTTGTTCAATCCGTGATACATTAAGTGAAATTATTAAGAGGTACTTGGAGATGGCAACAACGGAGGGGAGCTAAAATTAGCCGCTGCACTACCTACTATTCACACTTTTAATATCCACGGCCTCCGTCTTAGGAATGTTGGACTAAACACAGTCGTCTGGAGTTCCTGCAGCAACAGGATGGTCGTAGAGATGTGAAGAGCCTCAGCTGAAGCAGTAACAGCCAGCCCTGCCCCGTCTGAGCCCCTCTAGCTACCACCAGCCCCCCGTCCCCGAACATCAGTGAGGACTCTGGGGCAGGAGGAGGCACACCTAGCACACCTCGCCGGAGTCCTGTCTGCTCCTGGGTCCGGCCCTGCTATCCAGCCTTCCGTGACTCCCTGCGCTGTGACACAGGCTTGCCTCGGAAGCCTCAGTAGCCAACCTGCAACCCCATCTTTTTTTTAAAGATTTATTTATTTATGCACACAAGAGCTGGGGTACAGGCCAGAGGTGTTAGGTGAGAGGATTCACCAGAGACAGAGTGGGGAGCAGAACAGGCGGATCCACTGAAACACACTGCTGAGGGGAGGAGCGAGCGAGGCAGGAGAGGTCTGCTGCGCCATGTGGGTCCCCTCCCTGGCCGGGGATCGAACTCGCGCTGCAGTGGCTGCAGATGCTTCATAGTGCAGTGCTTAACCCCTTGCGCCACCAGGGAGGCCCCTGCAATCCCATCTTAATGAAAGCTCATTGCTAAACCTGGGCACCCTCAGCCCCCAAACCTCCTTTCAGTCATGCCTACAGGAGCCCCAAATCCTTCTCAGGCTGCGGCCCACGGAGCCCCACCCACACTTACCAAAAGCGCCACAATTGTGCACTTAATTGTATTCTGTCAGGAAATGCTCCACAATGGGGTCCAGAGTCGAGGGCTCAGTGGGCCCCTCCCTTCACTTAGGAGGCCAGACTTTGTCGAGGTTGACACCACACAGAGGGGCAGAGCCAGGCAGCTGCCCAGGGTGGAGACCTTCTGCCATCTCCCTGTCCTCACCCTCACATGGCCTGGGGACACGCCGGGTGAGCAGCCGTGACCTTGAACAGACTTGTCTCAGCTTCTGGTTTGAGGGGCACCCATGCACCCACCTTGCTTCCCTCCTCCCTACTGGATGTCCTTCATCAGTGCAAACTGCACTTGCTAGCAGGTGGGCTGGGGCAGCCTCCCTGCAGGTATGGGCTGTGCTCCTGCCAGGCTGTTCCCTACTAGGAGGATCCAGGTGTGCTATACTCCTGCGACCCAAGGGGAGCCCCAGCAGCTCACGTTCCTCCCCTGAGTCCACCCGGACACATGAGGACCCGGCCACTTTTCAGGTGCACCTCGGTCACAGATGCATTTTCCTCTTCTGCTTGTTTGCCTGAGAGCTTGGTCTGCCAGTCAGCTCCGATAGCCATGCCACTCCCCACCCACAGCCCTCCCCAGGGGGGTGTCCCACTTCCTAGACAGTTCTGGGAAGGCAGCCCCCATCTGAGCAGACCCCCTGTGTCCAGGTGGCCAGTGGCAGCTCCACAGACCCCACCCCCACTCTGACACACGCTCTCACCCTCCCCAAGGACCACAAGCTGGAGGAACACACTTTTTTTTGTTCCTGGTGTTATTTTTTAATTAAGGTAATATCGGTGTTTCAAAGGAGCAGTTTCATGTAAAAACAGGTATCCAGTTCATCTCCAAAAGTTGGAAGGTCTGGAAGGTTCTCTCTGGGCTGTCACTTTGGAGCCGTATCTGGTCACCGCCTAGCGTGGCACCCGTGGTCTCAGAAGGGCCACTGTGGGGTGGGCAGGGCAGAGGGTGAGGCTTTCATTCAGCAGGTAGGCGGCCTCCTGGGCACACCCAGCGCAAAAAGCAAGTGGGTGTTCCCTCTGAGGAGCAACCGTTTCCTGTTTTTCCACTGTTGTCGTGTCAGATGAACACATCAGCGTACTGTAGTTTCTGTTTTATTGTACAATGTGAGTACGAGAGGGGAGCCGATGTTGGAACTTGGCAAGGCCAAGGGCGTGCAATGCCAGAGCCACACTAGGGAGGCGAGGGGAAGGAGCGAGCCAACCAGCACCCAACCCAGGACACCGGCAGTAAATAGTCCTGCAGTCCCCAGCTCCACTGAAGCTGGCATCGGAGGTTAAGCATGCATCAGTCATGCCCATACACATCTTTCATAGAAGTAAACGTGAATGCATTTCTTGGGGGAGAGCTCATAAGGTTTTGGGGGAGCTCGTGGGGGCTGTAGAATATCTCATCGAAAACAGTACGTCGGGAACAGTCATAGCCCATCAAATTTCAGTGTGGCTCTGTCATATTAATGCGAGTCAGTGTGTGGGAGAGAATCACACATCTCTCTTTTCATAAAGGCATCAGACTCCTGCACTCCAGAGCCACAGCATCTACCCATTTAGATGGGCACACGGGATCTCTTTTAAATGGCTACTTTTTATCATGCCCAATTCAACATATTGGTCCATGAACAATAGAAAATTACAAAGTGAAAGGGGGAGATGGAAACATAAACTTTTCAGTGTTCACCTCTCACTAGGCTCCACTAACCTTGTCACATGCCAAACGGAAAGTGACGGAGAGAAGTGGCTTTTCTTATGAAGTCACAAAGGAAATGCTACTCCGTTCTTTTATTCCCCCCACCTCCCCCCCCCCTGGTAAAAGGCTCTCTCTAAAATCAAAGGTGTCAGACTTTGCTTTCTCTGGCTGGCATGATGCAGAATAAGGCTCAGGAATGACAGATGTCGGCACCCAGCTGCAGCGAAGCATTGCTAAAGTTTCTGTCTAATCCACTTATTTCTCTGTAGTCACGTAAACCAAAACAAATGGGCAGGGCTTTACGTGAGGCAAAGAGGGAGGGAGGGAGGGAGGGAGGGAGAGAGAGAGAGAGAGAGGGAGAGAGAGAGAGAGAGAGAGAGAGAGGGAGCCCAGGACTTCCCTGCATCGCCATCTTGCTATCACTTTCCCCCATCCGCAGGGGAACGCAGCACCTCATGGGGACAAGCGACAACCAATCCCTAAAAGTAGGTCCCCCAAAGCAGCAACTCCTATACCCCTTCACGCAGCATGAGACACAGTGGTTTCCAGGCCCAGGGGAGTTGGAGTGAGTGGGGCTTGAGGGATGTAGGAAGCACAGGACAGCCTTGGGGCCTGGCCCCCACCGAGCGCCCTGCACCCCCCATGCTCAGTCCCCCCACAAGCACCCCACTTTCTGAGCTGCTAAACTAAGATGATCAATTTAATCACCATCACCATCGTTTTCAGCTACTTGAATAAATCCAGAGGAATTATAAACGGAGCCCGTGTGTAATTAAAGTGAGGGTTGTTAGACTCTTCATTTAATAAAACACTTGAAAAGAAAAGCCCTCGTAGGTTTAGCGGTGCCTGGGGGAGGGAGGCGCTGCAGGCTGGCGCCCCCGCCCACCTCCCCGCGCCGTGTAGGGCAGCCACCTCTGAACCCTCTCCCCTTTAAATCTTGTAAGGCGACTAGCGGGCGTCCCGGGCCCTGTCACCGCCAGCAGTTCCGACAGCTGCGAAGCTCCTTTCAGCACGAGTCACCGGCAAAGATGTGACGGATTTCGCCCGTGGCGGAACGGCCTTGCGTCTCTGGCCCTCCAGGCAAAAACAGTAAAGGCAAAGAGGAAAATTTGAGATTTCCCCCTTAAACTTCCCACAACAACCTCAGCAAAACCACATGACTCGCCTTCTACAATCTCCCTGGTGTGTTCACTGCTACTTTGGCAGGAAATCAGAATTACTGTTATATAAATTCCATCTGATGCCAGCGCGACCATCTGTGAGTGAAACGGCTTCACCTACGTCTGCCTGCAAAGCCACTCTCCCAGAGACAAGGGAGAAGGGGAAAAAAATTTGATTAATTTGCAGAATGCTTGTGATTTGCTCATATATTATTATAACTGCTCATCAGCACATGACAAATTCCCAGCCCTCGGTGCAGGCACCCGTTCGGTTTCAGCAGTTTCTTGCGTCGGCACCTGACAGACTGCGGGGCCTCTAATGGCTTTCAGATGCTTACAAACAGTAATTCTATCTTCAGAATAAAAAAGAAAAATCCGTAGGAAGAAAAGAGGAGCGAGTTCGTCTATTTCATTTCCTTCCTGTGTATCAACATGATTTAACTCTTAAGGGCGGCGGCGGCTCCGAGATGGGGCCTCCTGGGCCCACCAAGGCCGCCCACAGACCCGACGAGGGGAGACAAAGACCCCCATCCTGAGGGGAGGCGACGGCTCGGTCCCCCCCACCCCTCACTCCCCACCCCCCACCCCCCACCCTGGGTGCGGGGTGATGCCAGCCCGCACCCCAAGCCTACCGCCGCAGAGAGCTCCCCCCTCTCCCTCCGCGCTCGGGAATCCTCCACTTGTCCACTTTTAACACCCTAATAACCTCCGCCTTCTCTGCTAACACATCTGCCTCGTAACTGCTGTTGGATTTCCCCCTCCCCTTTGCTTTTAAAAGTCTGATTATGCCTTCTGAAGCCCTGCCTCTGTGCTTGATTGCCTGCTTTGGATTAGAGATTTTAGCAAGGAGACAAAGACTCGGGAATGCACATCAGTCCCGCATATGAGGACCCACAGAAGGAAAAGCGATAAAACGCGATACACCATCTGTCCACAAACAATAACCTGCGTGTTTGCAGGCTCACAAATTATTTAGCGCACAACCTCCCCAGATTACGGAGCCTTGAAACAGAGGAGTCTGGAGCGAGACCCTCTTTGATGTCCTCTGCAGTGTCCCACCCCCTCACCCCACCCTGGCGATGGCTAACAGTTGCGGAATGTCTCACACAAGCAGGCTTATTAGCCATGTCCTCCTATGACCAATGGCCGGGGATCCTGGCAGAGCGAGCTCCCCACAGCCGCAGCTCTTTGGGGACCACTGCTGCAGATGTGAAGTCTGTCTCTTTCTCTGTCGGTGTCTTTGGGGTGCTGGGCTCAAAGGAAGGGGAGACGGCCTCCCGGGTAGACCCCACTCTGGATGCCGAGAGCTGGTCCTCTCCATGTCTCTGCCCATTTCTCAGCCTCCCCAGTCAGTGGGCTTGCTTTGGAAGATATTCTGGGTTCCATTGGGGTACACTTAGACTCCAGCTCTGCTCTCCTCACCGCCAGCCTAGCTTGTTCTAGTTGCTTCCCCGGCGCAAACTGCTAGAAGCGGCCTCCCTCACCCCAGAGCGGAAACTGCCTGTAATCCTGTGATCGTTACCCCCTATCTTTCCTCTCCTGCTACAAAATTCCTCCTACGATGATTTACTGAAACAGCAGAGGGAGAGGACCAGTCATCCCCCAAAGGAAAAAGAAGTTTGGGGATGCAGTGGGCGTGTTTTTATCAGCGAACCCTCACCCCTAGTTTTAAGCCATAGTCTGCTTTCTCCTGGCTAAATCATTTCATTCCGTCCCCACGCGGCCACGAGCTGCCCCTCCCACTTACAGGTGGGGAAACCGAATGCAAAGAGTCGGCAATGTGCTCCAGAGAAGCAGGGAGGGAGGCAGCTAGTGTTTGAACCAGGTGGTCTAACTCGGGTCCTCTCCTAGGAACCAACCATCCGAGGACCCCAAGACCCTGCTTGGAAATGGGACTGGCACAAGCAACCACTTAGTGCCAAAGAATGAATGCAACAGAACACTTTACGTGATTATCAAACAACCAACGAACATTTACTCTGCAAATTGAAGCGTTTCTTTCCTGCATCTCAAAATAAACCCGTGGTTCTAAGGAAAGAGAGACCAGGGCTAAATGGGGATGAAATGAGGCTTCATTAACAAATCCATCAGAAGCTTAATTTCCGGGTTCCATTCCCTTCCTGAGCTGCCTCCCTGGCGCCCCCATTCCGGCCAGCCCCAATGTCCTCTCCCTCCTGCGCACTCGGACTTGGCACTGTGCAAGGCACAGGGGCTCAGTCTTACCATGTCTGTTGCCATCCCACCTTTGACCATGCGCGCACAGTAGGTGGCCAGTAAGTGATACCAGTTGTTGCAGGCCTCAAGATGGGCACCCCGGAGTTCTGAATTGTAGCTTGTTTTCCAGACTCCCCTAAGCTGATCTCAATTAAGACAGTGTTTACACACACAGCTTGGCTGAAATTAAGGGGTGGGGGCGGAGGGAGGAGGGCAGTCTCACTTGCATTCAAACGGCCAGATGTTTATTTTATTTTTTGAATACATAATGCCAAATGACAGGTCACATTGAAAGTGTCACTGTCTGGTATCCAGCCACAAAGCTTAATTCTGCTGCTTGCAGCCGAGTCGGGAGCATGTGGCCTATTCTTCCTTTGCTTTTCACCACCACCGCCGTGGCCCTCTTCTCTTACGCGTGTGCTGTGATTTGCAATTCGCCCGGGGCTTCTGCACACGTTACCCCACATTATCCTGGACAGCGGTCCCAGGAAGTCACATGTGACAGATGAGCCCCGTTCCTGCCGGTCACTGCAAAGGTGCTTCTGTCCCCACGTCTTCCCAAGGTCCCAGCCCGCTTCCTTTTAGAGGAAATCTCATACCCTCTATTTTTCCTTTGCTTGTTTCCTATCTGACAAACACATAATCGCAACAATAAGAGCCACAACCCACGAAAAGTTCACCCAAATGACTGAGCTTCCAGACGCCGAGCTCTCAGCATGATTTAGGAAACTGGGAAGAGAATGAAGAAATGTGGGTTTCCTGGAAAGAAAAAGTTCCCCTGTTTGAATGGGTAAGTGTCTCTCCCACCCCGCCCTGCCCCCACACCCACAGATGCAGTTTAGGGCATTTCCCCCTTGTTCCTGTGTGTCAGCTGCCGCCTATGGATGCTCATTTGCTGGTCTTCAAAACCACAGGATGCAGCCAGCCTTTGGGTAAAGCTCAAAGCTCTCAGACATGCACAGGCGGGCGAGGAGCAAGATGGGGGGGGGGGGGGGCTGACCTATCTCAGTCCCCAGCTGCCCGCCTGGCCGGGAGTGCTTCCTGTGGCTCTCGGGCACCTCAGTTTCCTTCTCTGTCCAAGGGGCTAATGCAGCAGCCTCTGGAGAAGTCCCAGATTCAGTGTTACCTTGGCTGCTATTACCCCGCAGGGGTCTGGTCCCGGAGGAATCAGCCGGCCCCTCTCCTCCTGCCCCCAACAACACACCCCCCATGGAGCCGGCACATTCGGTGCCAGGACTGTGTGCTTATCTCATGCACCCACCTTCGCCCCAACCCGGCTGTCCCGAGACAGAGCTGGGGCTGGCCCGAGGAGCACCGCCGTCCCCTCTCAGCACAGACTTGACTTAAATGAAATATTGAAGTCCATCAGGGTGAAATGGGGGTTTCAGAAGCTGCGGGGAGAAAATTAAAGCGACCAAGTGAGAGTGTTTTATGCACGCGGGATAACTGCCTTTTGATATAGCGTTTTACTACACATTTGGTATTATGGATCCATAACAGATAAATGTGTATCGTGGAATATATAAAAGTGCCAACAATTGTCAATATGCATTCACAGGCTGTAGTAAGAATATTCTATAAAATACTCTCCAAACATGAGGGATGTGTATAACTAAGTGAATGATGCTGCTGGTGAGAATTTGGAACAAGTACATCTTAAGCCCTAAAGAGGTTGATTAGACAGAACAGCTCAAACTCTGCTGACATTTAGTATGGTCCCTCGATACTCAGAACAAAGAGTCCTCAAGCCCGTACTTTCCCCAGAGCGGGCACTCAACACATGCATAAAAATGAAATAAATAAAACCCCAAATCTAGACCGGGGCGATAGGAGGGAGCAACCTGGGTGCCTGAGTTCCTGAGTTATTGGCCCAAAACCAAGGTGATGTTGGCTATGCAGCAGCCACTGGTTCCCCGAACAGAAGAGCAAGGGAGATGGGAGGTGGCCAAGAAGGGGTGGGCTCAGCTCCCCCACCTTTAACCTGCATGTTTCTGGGTGTCTAATCCTCAGAATGAATCTTATACCCAGGCATAGCAGTTTTGCTGCCTTCACTTTTCCTGGCAGCCATAAACACATTGTCATGCTCTTAAAAAAAATAATAATAAAGTAAAACATTACCAGCTTCCTATACACGTAATAAAATCAATCTTCTGCCTCTAGTACATTAAATGAAATAGCATGTCCCCAGAAAATGCATAATAGTCAGTGTCTATAAGAATCATGTAAATAAAAGTAAAAATAAAAGTTCAAAGGTCAGAATAAAATACTAAACATGTCCTACAAAAATTGATAAGAATATTTGCCTGCATTTTGCCATGAGGGTGGACTGAACATGGCCCTATCGAAATGCATGCTAGAATTCCTAACCCGTGCTGCTTTTTCTGATAGTTTGATTTGTTTCCGAAGTCAGCCTTCTATTTCCCCAAGATACAGACATTATACAGTTCCACGGTAAATAGACCTTTTTAATTGAGCTGATGGGTCCAAAGTGAATGTGTCCTTGAATTTACACTGAAAGACAGCAGTTATTTATAATAAGGGGTTTAGCCACTGACTTCCCTTTGGAAAGGCAAGGACCTCATCAACAGACATATTTAAGTAAATAGTGCCGAATGAGATGATCTTTCTTGAAAGGACAAACGCCTGCCGGTCAAACCCCCCCTGGACGCCAAGCCACACGGTGGGCACAGCCAGAGCCCAGATTCATCAAAGTTCAGATGTGACTGTCTTCTCGAAAGCTGAATGTGGAAATGTGGCAATCTGCAATTTATTTAATTTTAATTCAATTTGGTTTCACATCCTGTTTTGCAAGTCAGCAAGACAGGCGAAGTTTGCCAGAAAGGGGGTGAGCTCCAGAAGGGCGGGCTCTGGGTCTGAGGCCCAGCGTGGGCCCGGCCGCCGGCCCCGGCCGCCCTTCTCCGAATGCACAGCCGGGCGCTGGAGCCTCGGCCGCGGCATCCAGCCTCACCATCTCCCTGCTGAAGGGCCTATTTGTCTGCTTTAAGTGAAATCACTCAATTCTCAAAAGTCAGTGGAGGACTTTAGAAGGGGGAGGGTTCGGATAGGCTACTCCAAATAAGTTCCATTAATCAAAAGACACAGTGTAATGTAACTAATATTTTACAATTAGGGGAGACAAGATGGAACTAAAAGCCATCTATCTCTCTTATACCACATGATCATCGATTCATAATCGGAGACTGAGAGTTGCACCAAGATGCATTTACTGGATGGGGGAGCGGGGAGGGCTGGTCTGAGCCGAGATAATGAGCACGATGAGAGAGCTTGACGCTGAAGGCTGAGAAGAGATGACAGAGAAGCTCAATGCTGACGGATGACATGAAGCCGCCAGCAGACACCTGACAGCCCGCGGGAGCCTCTGTGCTCCTTCCCCGGCATTATGATCCTCAATTATCTCGGTAAGGGACCGGGAGGCTGGCTGAGCTCGGCGGTCACTTAGCGCGGGGCCGTGATGCTGCCCGTGGTGGCCCGGGCCGGGCGAGCCCCGCTTTGCGCGGCTGTGGTTTCCATTGTGGGCGCTCCCGGGCACTCGGGGGCCGCGGGGATGCTGAGCGCTCCATCTGTTTTGTAATAAAATTCCTAAATCTTCAAAGGCACCCATTTTTTTTCTTTCACTGCCACCTTCAGGAAAATAAAAGAGTTGGCCCTTTCAAAAAAAAAAAAAAATGGGGGGTGCTACAGGGAGGTGGGGGGGACTCGCTGCTGTAGAGGGAGGTGTCCAGAGAAAGCCCACACCCCTGAAATGAGCTCAAGGAACCCCCGCAAAGGAGTAATGGAAGGAGGGAGGTGAGGCACCCCCTGAAAACTCAGGAGCTAAGGAGACACAGAGGCAAGGCGGAAGGGAAGTTTTGCAGGCCCGCTGCGGAGATCAGGAGTGAGGGCTCACACCAAGGAGAAACTTCCTGGGGCTCCCCAGGACCAGCAGCGCCAAGGACCGGGGCTTCTGCCCACACACCCCCGGCCCTGCTCCATTATTTCTTTGTGAAGACACAGATGGACTCACCAAGCTCATGTCGAGCGTCTCCCGAACAAAGAAGCACCATGAGGGTGGGGGCGGCAGCAGTGACTGGGGGACTCGGGGAAGTGGCAGGTCAGTGTCAGGTGTGGGGGTGACAGGCCCCAGCAGGCTGCAAGTCGGAAGTGGGGGGTGGCCACTGCAGGGGCCTGGTCCCCATTCCCTCTGCCGCATCTGCACGGACACAGTTCTCTGAAATACAGCAGTCTAGTGACAGATTATGTAATATGTACAAACCCCAGACTGGAGCCTGAGGTCTGGGAAGTCACGTTTTTTTTGTATTTATTTTTTCAGATCATAACTTGACTGTTGCGCGTGCTCCCTGCCTGCCGGGCCCCCTGACCGCCCCTCTGCTTTGACCTGAACTTGAAGCTGCCTCACGTGCCCCGTTTGCCAAAGCAAACTGTTTGGGGATCCCGGAACTTGATGACCCCATGAAGATCAGAGATCCTGGGGTACATGAGCCAGCGTGCCCACACCTGACACCCACAAATAAAAACACACCTGCGTGTCAGGCCACCAGCTGCCAGCGTCTCTGCCCCTCGGGCACCGCCAACAGCTCAGACGTGGCTCCGGCGAGGGAGGTGAGGGCCCTTCTGAAGCCTCATCCAGGCACCATCTCCTTGGCCTCTGTGTCCCCGGGGAGACGGTCAGCATAAGAAACAAAGACACGGCGAGCAGCAGTGACCGAGCATCAGACAGGCGGGACTGAATCGTGTCCAGCCTCTTAGCAGCGTGGCCCGAGTACCTGGTAAAGCAGCCAACCCCAAAGCACCTGTGTCCCACAAAGTGCCAGGGATGAGGGGCCTGGGGATGCGGGGAGGCGTTGCGTCCAATCTGGCGGGCTAATCAGAGGGCAAAGGCCTTAAATGAAATCCATGTGTGTGGCTTGCAGAGCTGTAATTGAGACCCTGCACACACATTTAGCACCCTGCAAGCTACACCAAAACCACAAATGGCCCCCCGGGACTGTTTGAGTGCCCCAGAGAAGTGGGGTGCAATCATGTCTTTCCCCGAGGGCCCCTGGGCTGGTGAGGGCCAGGGGCTGCACACACCGCCTCGCCGCGTCCATGACCCCGGGACATCATCCTGTGGGACGCAGCCGCCCTCCAGCCCTCGCTCCTGGCCCAGCTATGCGTCTCCTAGTCTGCGGGCAGGCCCTCTGATGCACGCCGCCGAGCCCAGCCGGAGCCGGACAGAATAAGCGAGAAGGCAGACCCAAAGCAAGTCTTTGAGACGAAGTTCCAGGAATGGAGCGTGCCCGGCGGCTTTAACCTCTCCATGGCCATGACTTCGCCCTTGAGCCAGAGGAGAACTGAAAACTCTCAGGTGGAAGGGACATGTTTACCGAAACCTCCCCCATTAATCCATGGAAATTGGATTTACTGTCTCGGGAAACTGTGTGTGCGTCGATACTTTCGGGCACATGTGGGTCACGCTCGGCCTCGACTCAACACATGTTCCTTTTATTTGTGTTTTGATGAAATGCAGGGGGAATGGACGCCGTTCCAAAGAGGGTGCTAAAGTGAGGCATCGTGGGGCAAAACACCGTGTGAGAAGCAAGTCCTCACGGGCCCTTGAAAGAGGCAGCAGTGTTCAAGGTATGATTCTGAAGTTGACTGAGGTCTGAGTAAGGCCTTTAATCACTTTAATTAACCCAGATCCGCAGACTGACGGGGACTGTCGGTGGAATGTGTCCAAGTTTCAGCCTCTCCTGTTCAAGGAGTTACCAAGTGGGATGAAGCAGAGCGGAGGAGAACCACGTGGATTGTTTCCTATTCCAGAGGTTCTGAAAAATCCAGGTCTGGAGATGACTTTGCAAAGAGGGCGTATGGGCAGCAGCTCCATCCCCATTCTGGGGACACCCGGTTCTCAGTTCTCTGTGCAAAGTATTGAAGGCCAGGAAGGCTGAGGCACCACGTTGCAGGGAGAGAGCAGGATGTCCGCTTCCCTCCTGCCACCACCAGCTGGGTGGGCAGCCACCAACCATTCATAGCAGAGGTTTTCAAAATGAAAATAAAACATTTCCGCAATTATGAAAAGCGGCTCTCATGCTGTAATACTCCTTGAACTCCAAACAAATTATTTGGGAGGATATTAAGCCTAGAAGGTCTTTCAAATTTCTTATTAGAATGGAGATTACTTAGAGCTCATGGCCAAATCACATACAGTTTGACCCAATTCTTTTCCACCCTTTTGCATCGTTTGATATTAGGCAGAAACTATTGTTCCAAAGCTGAAATTCATTATCCTCTTCTGCAGCCAAGGCCAGGCTGGGAAAATTCCCTAAGACCTGGCTCACCACCGGTTATGACGGTCCTAAAGATGGTCTTTACTGCCACCTAGAGGAAAGTTGGTGGCATGGCATGTGAGTCACCGGGAGGAAAATTAAATACAGCTGAATAATTGAATGAGAGGGCAAGTTGAATCAGGGGTCACCATCTGTTTGACTAGAATTGTTGGCACATTTCAGCTAAGCCTCACGCGCCTCGTAAACATGCTTACAGTTATCATAGCTCGCATTGCCCTAAAATAAAAGAAAATTGGTCCTAAAATAAGCCTGAACTAATTAAACATATACCATCTTGTCGTCATGGAGACCAGAGTGAAGGTCACCAGTTTCTCATGGCTTTCAGGGGGATGTTGATGCCAAAAGAGACAGGTGATTCTTTCCACTCCTGGGGAGAGGGCATCTCAGGGGCTGGAGGTGCTGCCCGGGTAGCATCCGTGAGGGGTGGGGGCCTCACCCCCACGCCTCTCCTCTTTGCGCCTGCAGGGAGGCAGAGGGAGGTCAGGGAGGAAAACCCGCCATGCCTGCAGCTCCAGAGGGCCTGCCAGGAGGGACCCAGCGCCCTGCCAATGCTCCTTAACCTGATGCCCGGCTGGCAGGTCGTCTCGCGGCTGGGGCTGGAGGGAATCTCTCCAGGAAGCGGGTGTCACATCTGAACAGGATTCCTGGGCCAGCTCCGGCCCAGAGCTGCAGGCTTACCAGGCGTCTAGACGGGGCGGGCTGTGCGTGCCTGTGCGAGTCACAGCGATGTGTGCACAGCCAGCGCGAACGTGAATTTTGGGAGCGGAACCGACTTGGCTGTAGCTCTCGTCATTTCCCGCCAGACACCCTCCGACTCTGGGCACACGCACCTGTCTTCCGGGGCACAGCGCGCAGTGGGTCGACGCTGCGTGCAAGCCCAGAGCCTGGAGGGGAAACTGAGGGTCAGAGTAAAGGTGGGAGCCGAGGCTCGGGGACTCGTGGGGGGCTCCTCCCCACAGGCGGCCCTCCAGTCGCTTCTCCCTCCTTCTTTCCACTGTGTGAGGTGCCCTGGTTCTTTTCTTCCCTTTTGCACTGTTGATTGTGCACAAATCACTTAGGAAAGACACAGCGGAGTGACCCCAACTTCAGGCAGGTGTCCTCTGGGACACAATTAGCATCTGGTGTACCCCACGTTGGCAGGCTGACACCCTGGAGGGGCCGCTGTCCCTCACAAGGCAGAGATGCCTGGGGGAGGGGTGCCCAGAGACCGAGCGTGGAACTGGCCTCCTCGGGAACACTTGAGCCACTTCTGTTCCTGAGCAATTAGGACCCATCTAATGAGGCTGGTTCTCAACAGGTCGCCTCATAAACTGGGCTGCAGACTGACTTTCTGGAGTCAAATTCTGATAATAGGCGGGAAGGAAGAAAAAAAACAAATGTAATGGTCCTGTTATCTGCTGAGCCTGTTGGGGTGCTGCCCAAGAGATGGGAGCAGGGGTCCCCGGGTCTGCAGCACTTCTAGGCGAAGGTCCTCAAGGAAAGCTTTCTTGCACTTCAAGCCAAGAGCTCTCCTTCACTGTGCTTTCTGCTGGGGTGTTCCCAATTTGACGGTTCAGATGCTCCTCCTCCAGGAAGCCCTCTCGGCTGCTCCTACCGTGTCCCCCTACTACACAGAATGCCCAGTGTCACAGCCGCCTGTTTCTCCCCACTTACCCTGGCCATGTCTCCCAGGCCTGGCACACAGGCCTCCCCGTAGCCCAGAGAATCAAGGCCCATCTGAGTTACTTTACCTGGAAAAAACTGAGCTGTGATCTACTGCCCTTAGACCTCAGCCCCAAAAATCAACTTTCCAAATTCATGAAGGACCCCGGAATAGGAGGGGTTCTGCTGGGGGCTTGGAAAATCAGGGTGGGGTTGCTGCAGAATTGGGACAGAGCAGAGGTATGTGTGGGGAGGGTGCAGATGCGGGCAGAGGCAGCAGGGCGTCCCTGAGCTCTTTAATAGGCCGCTACAGAATGGACAAGTGGGGAGGGCCCTGAGCCTGGGCCCTGCCTCGCTGCAGCTCCCAGCATGGCAGGGAGGAGCCAGGACATACTCCCAGCCTCCCCAGGCTTTGTCGGAAAGCACAGTGCAGGCAGGGCCTGGGAAACAGGAGCCCGTGCACCGAGCATGTATCTCCAGCTCGCGCTGTGCATCCGGGGACTGGAGACCCCGGCGCCCCCAGGGCAGCAGTGGGCCCCTACGCAAGACCACAAGGTCGCTACATTTTCAGGAGGAGCAACAAATGCAGATTTTATGTGAAATCTCAGGTTTCACTACCAAGCCCTGCTCTCAAAGGAGCCGTGGGGTGGGGGCCCAGCCTGGAGTCTGCAGGCGCTGCCTTGCACCTGCCTGGAGCCTCCACCAGCCAACCAAGTGCTGGGGCCTCTGAGCCGTGGCCCCTGTGCTCACCCGCCTCCCCAAGCAGCACTTCTCCGCTGGCCCATAACCAGGGAGGGCTGGGCCCCAGCCCCCCAGACGGCAAAGGCATGCCAGAGAGGATGGTCCAAGGAGGTCCTGGGGCAGTTTCCAAGAGAACCCTCAGTCCTTAGCCCCCAGGGAACCCCACAGCTTGGCTCCTGCCTCCGGTGCATGAACCTCTCACCCCAAAGGCAGTCAACACCCCCACCCCAGTAGGCCCTGCTTCTGTGGCAGCTGAGAACCCCCGTCCTTCACTGGTCCGGGCCTCCCCTGGGAATGAGCCGTGGGCACTGAAATCGCCCTTGTTCGGCTGTTTCGGTGGAGCAGCAGTTAAGGGGAGGGACTAATCCTGCCCCAGCTCGTAGACGGGTTAACTTTCAGAACTGGAAAGGGCCTGGGTAAAGGGGGTCCCGTGTCCTTATTGAGTCGGCCTCCACAGCCAGGTGGCAGCAGATGTGAGGCTCAGACCCGGTACCCCTCTTCTCCACAGAGGAAGCTCGCCACAGGAGGGGAGGCTGGGGTTAGTGCTGGGGTTCAGGACTCACCTTTCCCTGGGACTCCTCAAACCCACACAGCAGGCTCCTCCCGTTATTTCTGAATGAGGTTTTTTGACAAATGGCTTCAGACAGAAAACAAAAGCAGCCCCAAGCACCAAGGGCTTGTGGGGGCGGGGGACAGGCAGAAAGAGCCCAAGGTGGTCCAGGACCCCGAGAGCCCCTCATCTGAGTTACTAAGTTACCAGCCGGTCTGAGAGGGGGACACCCGGTCCCTGCCCTGAGCTCTGCAGCTGCCTGCACAGAGGAGTCGCTGGCGGGCCCCTTACGCCGGCCCCAGGCCCTCTGCAGGGCTGTCTCCCCGGAAGGGGATGCAGGACTCAGCACCGGCCCCAAACTCTCAGAGGATCCTGAACTCTCAGATCTGACCCCAGGGTCCAGCGCCAGCCAGCGCAGGGGCTGGGAGGTGGCCCTGCTGAGTCCCGCAGCTGGAGAGGCGCCCCCCTGGCCCTGGGTGCCGGGTCCCCGCAGGAGCTTGGGTGGCCAGACGGGCTGGCCCCAGAGGTGACGTGACCTAGGGAGAGAGCAGGGTGGGTGGGTGGGGACAGCCTCGGCCTCACACTCGCTTCTGCCTGCAGCCCGTCGGGGGCCGGACCAGCCTCTGATCGCAGCCAGGATGGGGCCTTGGAGGGGAGGCGGTGCCGGTCCCGAACCCTCTGACGCGGCCAGTGTCCCCAAGCCCTGCCACCCCGCTGAGATCACCCCGACTTCCAGGGAAGCAGCCAGGGAGCCCCGTGTGTCCTGCAGACATGAGACACCCAGAGACACACAGACTTAATCCAGCACAGGGGCAGGACACCCCCCGCCAGACCAGCCTGGAGCGCGTGCAAGCCTCAGTCTCCTGCTGTTCCAGGCGACGCTTTTCCGTGCCCCACCCCAGCCTGATTTCTCGCCTTGGGTCCCCCAGACTTGCGCTGTTTCTTAAATACAGACCCATTAAGTGCTCGGGGTTTTGCGTTGTTGACCATGCAAAGCAGGGAGAAGCCTCTAAACCTACCTCTTCCACTCTCAGGGACGCAAAGTGGGTGACAGAGTACCCTTCCCCGGTGAACCCCAAGTCGACAGATGAGCCCCCTGTCCTTCCAAGATCCCGTTGTACTCCTGGGCTGAATTACCCATTCAGGTCCCCCAAACTAGAGCATGGTTAATTCCCAGTACACTGATGGTGATCTTGTGCTGCAGTTCTTGGGGGGCTTTGAAAATGGTTTCTGGGGGCCAGGGAAGACAAAATTCACAGTGGCAGAGCCGCCGGCTGTCTCAGGCTCTGTCCACGCACAGCACTCACAGACTACAGGCCCCGGGCCCGGTGTCACCAGCTTTCCCTGCTCCCACCCACCAGGAGGTCATTTCTACCTGCAGAGGCCAGAGCCATGCCCCAACATGGGGCACAAAGTGGCCTGTGCTCGGCTGGAGGTGTGGGCAGCTGGCAGCGAGTATGGCAGAGGTGGCCAGGGAGGTCAGGGGTCCCTGATTTTGCAGCTGCTGAATGACTCTGGGGGTGCATTTTAGAGGCCAAATTAACAAAACCAACAATGACACCTGCTCTTTCATTACCTGCTATCGGGCCTGCAACCACTAGACGAAAGATGGCTGCAGCCACATGGACCCAAGGCTGGGTCCATGAGGGACAAGCGTCCAGGCACCGCTCAGTTGTCTGGTTTCTGCACAGACCCAGCCTCGCCCTGCCCCCGGGGCAGTGAGGCCGCAGTAGGTGCATATCAATCTGTTTGCGGGCTCCTAATCCCCGAGAAATCACTTCTAGAAGCCTCAGAACTTTCTTCATTTGTAGAAAAAGCATCAAATCATATCTGTACCAACAAACCCTGAAAACTGTACATCTTTGTCTCCAAAGAAACTTTTAAAGAGATGCTTCCAGTTAAGTCCTTGTTAAAAGGACTTCCCTGCAAGAAGTTCCTCAAAAATATATTAAAAATCATATTAAAATCATTTTCATAAAATGTGTGTTTGAGAAAAGACAAGTTGAATTCTCAAAGGCTCCATTATTGAAGCAAAAATTAATATTTGTACTGTTTCTAAATTGGAATAAAATTGCAAAGATGCAAACACCATCCTATATCATAATCTATAAACCAGTCACAAATGTTAAATCAACTGTAAAAATGATTTAAAATCTACTTGAATAATTTTATTAAACTGATTTAAAATCATATTTTCTGCTCCCTTCATTTATTAACCACGTCTGCAACAACAATGGGGTTATAATGGATTTCCGAAAATACAGAGATGTTCCCAAATAATTCCCTCTCAGGGTGGACGTGTGATTGTGTGCTGTGCACAGGGCCAGGCGGAGGGAGGACACAGGTGCCCACGTCCACCACTGGTCTAGAAGTCGCCGTGAACACACGTGACGCTCGACCCTCAAAGCTTGAGTTCTCCTCAATGCAGGCCACTTCCTGGCACCCTGAACAAGCCAACCCTGAAGGCCTCGCAGCCCCATGCACATGCGCTTCCATGCGCTTCCGGAGAGAAGCTTCAGGCGTCAGCCTGGACGTGGCTCTGCTGAAAGCTTCGATAGCACAGTCACCTCCCCAGGGGTGGGACCAAAGGGCTCCACGGGAAGAGGTGGACCAGGACTTAGCCAGCACCTCCTCTTCCCTGTCGGCTCCGTGAAACAGATGCCAGCAGACACCTGTTACCTGTGCCTCTGAAAATCCGTGGAACACACAGAAGTAGGTGGCAAACAGAGAGGGCTGCTGGGAACATGCCCCCAGCTTGGCTGCACCCCTTCCCATCCCCCATCTCACACACACACGCACACACGCGCACACACAGAACCCACTTTCTCTCCCTGCCCTGAGGCAACAGAAACTGACTTAGGGGCCACTGGGGTGGCCATGCCTTGAGCCAGCAACTCAAGGGTGGAGTCATGTGCCTATCTACACTGCAGTCTACACTGCAATGAGTTGTTGGGAGCCTGGCGCAGATCTCTGCCGAGGTGTCTATTGGCAACAAAGCTTCGGTGGCATGGCCACCTCCCCAGGGGAGGGACCAAAGGGCTCCACGATCAGCAGGCGGTACCCCGGGGGTACCACAGAGGCACAGCCCAAAGTGGGAGGCCAGAGAGAGAAACTGACCCGTAGGCTCTGGGCTGTTCCGTGTCTCGGGATGCCCTGAAAGCACAGCCTCTGAGGGGAGGGGTCTGACCTGGGGCTGGGCACCGTGGGAAGGCAGGCAGGGCCATGCCCATGCCCCCATGATGCGCTCAGACCGGCTTCCAGTCTCCTCCGGGCCTGGCTTGGCTGGGAGGGCCGCTGCGAGTGGGCCCGTCTCTCAGTGCCAGGGCTGCCCCGCGAGCCCACTACCCCACTGCCCAGGGCTCTTGCTTCTCTGCGTGCTGCAGAGGCCGGACAAGCCGAACACCTGCAAGTGGACGTTCTGGAAGTTCCCTTGGCCGATGGCGGCTGAGCTTTAGTGAGCAAACGCAGCGCCTGCAGCTGGGCAGCTGAGCGTTGTACATCAGCTCCAAGGGTCCCCCAGAGCCCCAGGTGCCCAGAGGCTCCAGAAAGCCCACGTGGTGAAGCCTTCCTTCCCTGGTCTCAGCGTCCAGCACGGCACGTGACTCCTGTCCCGGGCCCCGCTCCCGAGAGAGCACAGTGAGAGGAGGCAAAGGGAGGCCGCAGGAAAACTCCCGGACACAGCAAGGCGACCCAGTGTGGGGTGCCACCCCCAGAGAGCAACGCCCAGGATCCCCTCGAGCCCCCTGCCCCGCCTCTCCCAGATACCCTCCATCTCTGAAACACTATCTACACGCGGTGACCTTTCACATCATTTCCCCCAAAAGTTCATTTCTCTGATGAATGCGATATACTCAAAGTCATAAATCTGACCGTCTGAAGGATTCGAATTAGGAATTATTGACAGCTGATGGAACCCAAGTGCGGGGATGAAGCGGGTTTTCTCATCTGTCCATCTAAACGCTGGAATGTGTATTGATTAAAATATGACGCGCTGCAGAACCCGGCATAAATCTAAACTCTATTAGATTAACACGAGCATTCAATTAACATAAGATGACAGCGCGGGAGGAAGGGGCTGCGTGTCGGTCACCAGCACTCTTTTAGCCATAAACACGCGAACTGCAGTGCGTGCCCAGTCAGGGCAGGAGGTGGGAGGCAGTGGGGGCCGCCCCTGGCAGAGAAGTCCGAGGAGGAAGCTGGGACGAGGCCAGCCAGGGAGGTGCTCCCTGCCCTTCCCCGTAGCCGGGGGCTGTTGCCTGTGCTCCTGGCAAGCCCAGGGGCCAAACAGAGTCAGCTTCTAGGATACTTTGTTTTTCCAAATTTATTTATTTATGCACACAAGAGCTGGGGTGCTGGCCAGAGGTGTGAGGGGTGAGAGGATCCACCAGAGACAGAGTGGGGAGCAGAACAGGCAGATGGACTGAAACACACTGCAGAGGGGAGCAGCGGGCGAGGCAGGAGAGGTCTGCTGTGCCATGCGGTCCCCTCCCTGCCCCGGGATCGAACTCGTGCTGCAGTGGCTGCGGATGCTTCACAGTGCTGAGACTTAATCCCTTGCACCACCAGGACACCCCAGGATGTGGAACTTCTAAGGGAGGGCGAGAGATCTGAGAGGAGCTAGAGGATGAGGGGCCCCGGGTCTGGACAGAGAAGCCGAGAAGAGAAGATCGAGGCACCCGCCATGCGAAGCTTCTCGGCTCTGTCACATGTCACTCCTGCCATTTGAAGGGTCCTGGAGAACTGGGACAGCTGCCTTTAGTTGCAGAAACTGAGGTTCCGAGAGGCTCGGCCTGTGTGGCCCAGACGCTCTCCCCAATCACGCCCCAGCTCCTGGGCCTGGAAGTGGTTCCTGGAGCCACCGATTCAGTGAGCTGAGGCGCAGGGTGCTTGCCCAGCCACACAGGAACGGGGCTTGTTTTAAGAGCACCCTAGCTTCCTTGGGCCCCAGTGGGACGGCCCGGGGGCACACTGCCCCGGGACCTCGGAGGTCCCCCAGGAGGATGGAGACACCACCTCCCCCGCAGTGATCTGCTTGGAAGTGCCCATCTGGTGTCCCCACACTTCCTGGGGTCCCCCCAGTCCCGTCTCCAGAGCTAATTCTGCAGAAGCCCGAGCCAGGGACGCTGCCACAGAAGCACTGGGCAGTTGTGGGTTCCGTTTGCTCGAGTGAGTGTTTCGACACCGGCGCGTCTCAGGGGCCAGTGGCCCTGCGAACCAGAACCCAGCTCCCGGGCCCAGAGGCCATGAGGAGCAAGGAGCAGCTGACGGGTCTGGCCGCCTGGCTTTGGCCCCGCTTTTTTGTGCGGACCTGAAAGTAATAAACTCCGCTCTAGAGAAAAACGTCCTGAGTGGCACGTGACGCGCGTCAGCCCTCACGACTCTTCCAGCTCCGAGGTTGTGTACAGACCGCACGGCTTCAAACACAGGTGTGACTGCATGATGTGCTACACTTGGGGGTGCTAGAATGTGGGGTTCCAGGGAGCGCCAGGGACAGGAACGTCGTCAGCAGGACAGTGGACTCTTGGCAGGCCGCTGACCGCCCCTTGTCAGGGTTCTGAACTGCGGGACAAAGGAAAGGCCCCTCGTTCCAGGCTCGGTTTCTCTCGCTGTGGAAACGGCCCTACTTTGGATAAAATATTCTGACCCACGTGAGGACGTGATGGGCCCCCGGGCGGCCTGGCCTCGGCTGTGTGGGTGGGCGACGCAGAGTTTGACCCTGCTCCTTGATCCCACAGACGGGCAGGATGTCAGGGCGCCCTGTCCCCCAGATGGTAGCCACGGAAGCACCCAGGGACACTGCCCCTGTGCGGCCTGACGGACACTCTCGGGCCACCCCCAAGGGGCCACCTGGGGCTGCTAGAGCCACAGACGCAAGCCAGTCACAGCCTGAACGCACTGCACACCGCCCACTCCCTCCTCACCTCTGTTCACTGAGCGCAAAGCCTCCCCCAGTCTGAGGTCAGGCCCTTGGGGTGCCCGGGGCCCCCACTCCTGCCCAGGCCTCCCGCTCCCCAGAGTTAGCCCAGCCCTGGCCTGCCCTGCCGGGTGGACTGGGCCATCATCATCTCCTTGGGACTGACAAGGCCTCTGTGTCCTCTAGCCATATGCCCCTCATCTCTGGCTGCACCCCCATGCACCCCAGGCACCAGCTCTGAGACTTCCTCCCAGCCGCTGCTGTGCCAACCTCTCCCTGGCACGTGCTTCTGAAGTCCCCATCTGCGTCTTGTAGCTCTTTCCTACAGAATTTAGACTGGTCACTTCCTTCCGGAACTTTCCCTGAGTGTCTCCCCTGCATATCACCAGAGGCAGGTGCTGGGGCCCTGCCAGGGCCCCCCCCCCCACTCAGACACCTGGCGCCATCCCAGCCTTTGGACAGGAACGGAGATTTGTCCATCCTCCTGTGCACAGGCCAGCTGGGTCTGAGCAGCCCATGTTCTGGGGAGGCAGGGAGCTGGGGAGGCAGTGGCCGTGCGGACAGGACAGCTTTCCAAGGACTCCCAGCTAATGGGGCCCGGGCCTATGCTTCACTCCTGCACCAACTTCGCACCAGTCCCTGTAGCCCCAACACTGTCCTAGGAGAACTGGGTCCCAGATGGGATGTCACGTTGGGGAGAGGCTCCTACATCCAGGGAGCTCAGCCCTTGCTGGGTGTGCACTGCGCTCTGGACCCCGCACCGCGCCTCTCCCACCAGGGAAGCTGGGAGGGGGGACG
Organism: Galemys pyrenaicus; assembly: GCA_019455555.1. Lineage (NCBI taxonomy): Eukaryota > Metazoa > Chordata > Mammalia > Eulipotyphla > Talpidae > Galemys > Galemys pyrenaicus. The sequence continues at coordinate 4,162,128 of JAGFMF010011914.1, read as the reverse complement.
GCTGCGTGGGTAGCAGTGGGTCCAAGGGGGGACTCTGGACTCCCGAGGGGAAGGGTCAGCTCCGCCTTGACCTTGTGGTCCGCTCAAGCCTGGCCCACAGAAGGAGCTCCACAAATGCATCTTGTCTGAACGAATCCATCGCTGAACATAGTGACTAACTGAGGTTTTTCTCTTTTGATTTTTTTCTAAGAGGAAGAACGACTTTTAGCCCAAGGCCCCTGTAATGGGAACCCGGGTCTTTGCGGTTGAACCCGGCCCTGCACACCCTCCCCAGCCGGCCTCGGGTTTAGCAGCACGCAGTGCCTTCCGCGAGCAGCGGGCGCCCTCTTGTGGCCATCTCAGATTCCAGCCTTCGTCCCGCTGTCGGCTAGAAATGACCTCCCTGTGGATGGGGCGGCCTCTCACGCGCCAGGGGCCTGTCCCATCTTCCTCCAGTCAGACTGGACAGCGAGGCTGAGTCCTTGGGAGTGCTGATGGCAAACAGGCAGCCTCCTGGAGAGTGTCTGGAGGTGCGAGGGGCCCCTCCTAGGCAAGGTGCACAGAGCTATTTGCAGACTCAGACACATCTGCACAGCTCAACCTACAGATGCAAGCATAGGGGGATTGGATGGGGAGGGGATGAGGACAGGAGGCACCCCCCCCCAGCATCCTGATAGTGCTGTTTCCGCTCACACTAGACACCGTGCCCCGGCCAGCTTGGGTGTCACCGACGTCACATCTGAGCCCCGAGTTCATGCCTGGGGCCCCAGGAGCAAGTTCACTGAGCTTCCAGGAGCCTCAGGCCCGCCATGTTGGAAACCCCAAGACTGGAATGACGCCTCAGCATGATGTACCCTACACACACGCTACCTGCCCCTGCTCCCCTCACCATGCCCCCACCCAGAGCTGGCCAGGGGCAGGCTGCTCTCCTCAAGGGACTGCCCCTCTGAACCGGGCCTGGCTCCTGTGCTGGACAGCCAGGGCTGACTGACGGAAGTAGCCCGCATTTTGGACCAGAGAGGCCTGGCAGACGGCAGACCCCTTGCAAAGTGAGCTGGGCCAGAGGAAGGGGCTGGGCCTGCCGGCAACTCGGGGTGACAGCAGCGGAGGGCGTTCTCACAGACAGGGCTGGGCTTCTCACTCACCACGGTCTTCACCACGTGGCTGCCCGTCCAGGAGACCCTGCCAGCAAGGGGAAGGTGAGCGGTTAGGGGGCCTCAAGATGACAGAGCTCCCCACCGCCTGAAGCAAGTTATCTAAGCGAACCCCTCACAGGATGCTCCTTCTCACGGCAGAACATGGGTGGGCAGCTGTGAGTCTGTCTGCAGGAGGGACACACAGACAGCCTCCCAGCAGTCGGCAGTCAGAGGCTGGGCCCATCCCCACTGCCACTACAGCACGCAACGGGGCCTGGCTGCCCAGACGGGGCCTGGACCCCAGACTCCCCAGCTGTCAGGAGCCTCTCACTCAAGCCCTGCAGGACTGAAAGGACCCGCAAACTTGTCCCTGAACCCCCCAGGGGAAACCCAGGCCTATATTTAGGAAGAAGCTCTCGCACCCACACATAGCAAGGAGTGACTGAGTTCGGCCCGGGGCAGGGTTATGCAGCATGCAGGGAGAAAAGCCTAGAAGGGACCCACGATTGGCCAAGGCACAGGGCCCAGCCTGTAAGGAATAAGAGTCAGGGCTGCCCTCAGCCCCAGGGGCGGCTCTCGTCTGCAGGTCAAGGTCACAGCTCCCCTTCCAAGAAGACTCAGCTGACTCAACAGATGGGACCAACCCTCTAACTTTACAGGAACACCTTTCCTAGTGAGGGAGAAGATGCAGCCAAGGTCATTACCATGAACCCAAGAATGAAATTCGTTTGTTTCTGATGTTTCATTTAACATCCAAGATGACCCAGAGAGCTCAGGGCAGTCAGCACATCTAAGGAGATATTTCAGAGGCAAACGCTGTGGTCACTTCAAGAAAATGCCCTGAAGGCATGGCCCTGCAGACCTGGCTTCTAATCTGCTTCCACTGGTTGTCAGCTGTGTGACCTTCCACTAGTTACTTAACCTCTCTGAGCCTACACTTCCTGTGAAATGAGGCCAATCATAACTCATCCATCACAGGAGTTGAGGGTAAAATAAACTGCTGTGTGTGAGGCTCACAGCACAGCCCCTGCTGCGGCTCTCCAGGGCTGGGCATGGGCCCCTGTCACCCTCTGCAGGGGAATGGTGGCTGGGGCCCGTGCAGCCCTCGGCTGAGACAAGCTGACGTGCTCCAGACCTGCAGGGCAGCAGCCTTCACCTACTCTGTGAGCCTGGAACGTGGGATTACTCGATTTTAGGTTATTAGAAAGGAAAGAACAAGGAGCCAAGAGCCGGTTCCTCACATCACTCTGGAGTGTCTTTGGCGGTTATTCCAGTTAACCTTGCTGCAGGCTGGCAGGGGTGTGGTCATCTCGGGGCCCCCTAACTGGCCACCTCCCCACCTACCATCAAGGCCGCCTGGGAGGCCGGGGTGCAGACAGGGAGCCCCGTGGATGGAGGGTGAGTGGCCAGGAGCCACTCCTAGCCACCCAAGCCAGGCCTTCCGCCTGGCAGGCCTGGAAGCAAGCCCTGCTCTCGCGCTCCCTGCGCCTCCGTTTCCCTTTCCATGAACTAGGAATAAGTTACCGGTGCCTGGGTGTAAATGGACCAGTGTGGAACAGTGGGATGCCAGAGAGACTGGGAACACAGCCGGATGCCCGGAAGCAGCTGGGAAGATCTTGCAACACGACAACAAGGTCAGTTTTGACGTGAGGTCCCCAACTCACAAGACAGGCTGAGAGACATCGCAGACCCAACTCAAGGCTGAGAGACGTCTCAGAGACGTCTCAGACCCAAGAGCAATTGAACCGCCCCAGAACATGAGCCTGGGGGCCCCACATCCTGACTTTTCCAGGGATAACCTAATATGGGCATGTTTTCTGGTTTTGTTTTCGTTTTTTAACAAATGGAGCAATGAAAACCAGTGCCTGAACCCCAGCTGCCAGGCACAGGACTAGACCAGCAACATGTGTAGCTCCCCCGCATCGAAGGTGGGCTCCCTGGGATTCTGCTCCCCCGCACTAGGCCTGGGGTTGTTCTGAGGACACCGCACTGGAAAATGCACAGCGCCCCAAGGAAGCACCGCCTGCGGGGTTTAGCCGGAGCAGAAATGAGCTCATTGCTGCGCAGACACCGCCACCTGCTGGTGGAAGCAGCTGAGCGCAGCCTGCTGGCCCGCATCCCAGGGCGAGCTCTGGGGAAGTGATGGTGAGGTGGAAGGATGCCCAGCCCAGCCAGGCCCTGATCCGGGAAGGAGCTCAGTCCTCTGGGTATCGAGGGTTAGAAGCAACAAAGGCCTCTTACAGGGGAGAAAGGGGCGTCTGCACCCCTGGGAGGACTGGGACCCTGCAAGGAGTCTCCGGAGGGGAGCAGAGGGGGAGCCAGCATCTCAGTCTGACTGTGCCCCCTCACATTCACTCAGTTCTCTGAATTCAGGTGAACACACCCACTAACCGGGATCCCCCAGGGACCCGGCGCCTCTGTTTTCCATGGCGCTGTGACAAGCCCACCTGCCGGGAAAGAGTGTCTTCCAGCTGGAGGAAAACCGGCTTGGTCTGGCCTAGGATGCGTGCAGACAGCAGCCGGACAACTCTTGAAACAACACATGACAGCTTGTTGCTTTTACACCCTCCCTTATTCTATTCTATTCTATTCTATTCTATTCTATTCTATTCTATTCTATTCTATTCTATTCTATTCTATTCTATTCTATTCTATTCTATTCTATTCTATTCTATTCTATTCTATTCTATTCTATTCTATTCTATTCTATTCTATTCTATTCTATTCTATTCTATTCTATTCTATTCTATTTGGATTAGCTCCGAAAAGTTTATTCATTAACTTGTTTTACTCTCAGAGAACCCCCAGGAGGCGCTATCAGGCCCCATTTACAGGTGGACAAACAGAGGCCTGGTGCAGTTAAATGAAAAGCTGCCAGCGGGTGAACTGGGCCAGCAGCTCGGGCTCAGCATCCCAGCCGGGAGGTGTCACGACCAAGTTCAGGATTAGCGATTTTTCTAGCAGAATGCCGAGCTCTTTGATGCCAGCTGCACCGACTCTGCAGGGGGAAAGTGTGTTCAAAGGCCAGGATTCTACTCTGCACCCCCATCCTCACTGAGTTTTCCCACTTTTCCATTAAAAACAAAAGACAAAAGTTACATCAATTACAGTTTCTATGTGCCAGGGAACTTACATTCATTCTGTTCTAAAGCAACTACTAAGGAAGGTGGATCTCTCCATTTCCCTGATTTTGAGGCTGGGTCTGATGCTCAGAGAAGCTAAGTAACTGGCTTGAGGTCACACAGCACACAGGCAGGGGAAGTGGGGCCAGCACGGAACAGAGCTACAACCCCCCCCCCCCCCACACACACACACAGTCAGGACAGGCAGGACAGGCAGGCCATTCTGGCAGCTTGGAGTGGGGGAGGGTTCTTCCAGAAAGCTCTGTGTGAAGCCTTCCCATGTTGAAATTAAAAGTGGTTTATTTTTTCATTCTGTGAGTCTAAATAGATGATCATCCTTCTAGGTGCATCTATCATAAGATCTCCTTCACAGCTGTGAAAAAATGCTATTAGTACTTTCAAAGCAGTTTTATCACAGATTAAAGAAGCCTAGGAAAAAAATTGGCAACCGGAGACAGCCATATGCTTACTTGACCTGGGACCATAAACCTGTTGTTCTTTCCAGAGAAGGGATTACCGCATTACTTTTAGTAAGTTGCTTTTCATATGGAAATTTCTTTTCATAGTAAAGATCTGTCTTTAATAGCATCATCCTAAAACATGCCTATTTTTTAATTCCCTGATCATGGACATATAGATTTTTATAGTGTCTGCAAGCATACATTAATGTGAATTTCCCCATTCTCCTTTGTATTTTGTTAATGTCACAATCTGCTGTAAAACCTTGCCAAGTTTCTTAACTGTCATGTTAATTCCAAGACCTATTCTGCACTCTTTGACATTTCAGGACAGAACAAGGCAGTAAAAATAGATTAGAAACAGCTTATAAGTATTATAAAATCTAGAACTTTGCAGATGGTGGAATTAGGTCTGCTGAATGGAAATTTAGCAACTGAACACAATAATATTAGAAAAGCCTATTCATTTCTAAGGTAAATATTTGGAAGGGGTTGCATAATGGGGGCTAGTGGAGTGTGGGGAAACATAAAATGCAACAGAGTTATATTATTTTAAGTGACTTACATCTATACACCATATCCCGAGCAGTTTCCAGTTTCAAAGGTTTTCTGTACTGTATTAAATAAAAGGCTCAGAGCAAGAGTTTGATTTTATTCTTGGTCACTTCAAAGATCACCCAAATTATTTCACGCAGAAGATCTGTCTGTATTTTCCTAAGTTAAAGCAGAGCGTTGCTGTCTTAGATATTAAATGACACTACCACATGCTAAGAAATTTGCACAAATGGACAGGAAATCAGACACTGTTTTCTTAAACTGATTACTGAAGAGCGTTCACTGTCTAAATGTGCAGAGTCCAGTTCAAAGGGAAGCACTGGCTGAATTCAGGAAGTTTAAAATCAACTCCTGGAGAATTGGGACAAAGTGAGGACAAAATGTGTTTTTTTTCTACACCCCCCAACGGGAAACTATTTCTTTAAAAAAAAAAAAAAAACTTTCCCCTTTTTCTTTAAGGAGAACTTATTATTTCCATCATCCTTGTTGAGTTGTTGATGAATAGTTCACATCCCTTGCCAAGCCCCACCCTCTTTCTTTTTCTAAGCTCTTTCCTCATTATTTGCTCAATCTTTTTCCCACAGCCCGACAGGCAGTCAGGGCGGCTTAAATACAACACGGTATTAACATAGGGAAATGGCTTTCAATTCCCAATTGATCTCCTAATACGTTATGTTGAAATGATAATTGGTACACTCCTCATTGAAAAATAAGAGAGAAAAACTACTTTTCAGTCACCACAAGGTATTATCTTAGCTCATGTATTCAGAACTAACAGATACATTAAAAAAAAAAAAAACACCCTGTCCCCCCATCTGCGAGAGAGACTTTGGTCCCCATTCTTTTCAGCTGACATAATCCAGATTGATTCGTTCAGCAGATAAAATTCAGGCCACTTCTGCCCTTTATGGGAGCAACATAATACCAGTCTTTATTCAGTAACAATGTAACATAATGGGATCGGAATGTGCAAAATGGCTGTTCTTAAATGGCTGTGCCTCACCAGTGCCCAACACAAGCTGGGGCTTAATGTAAAAAATCATTAGGCACAGATTACTGAAGTGCTCCCGCATTAAGAAGGTCAAACCCAGCCTGTTTATGGTATTTTTCAGGACAGAAACTCTTTGCTAATATCTTGATTATGACCGTGTTCTGGGGGGCCGTCCCAGCACCCAGAGCTCAGCCCTGTGGTTTCAGGATAAAACCATGGCAGGGGATGAGGTTGGGGGCTTGGGGCATCCTGGAAAACAGGAACAGGAGGGGTGAACAGGGGTGCCTGCCCCATCACAAACCCTTTCCAGGAAAGTTTGGTGCATCCATGCATTGAAACTCTGAGCTCTTAAACTGTTAATTTAAAGATCTTTGGGGAGTACTCATTAAAATATATAGAAGATTTGGAAAATAAAGAAGCATAAAACCAGAATGAATTATCATCTCTCACCACCTCGATACGTAGAAATGACCCCAGGGCATTCCGAATATAAATTCACCCCTTTTTCCCTTTTGCTGTGCATAACTATACAGTATTTTGTTTTTTACAAAGTTTATGCTTCAAATACAGCTTTTTTGCTAAATGTTAGAGGTGCTGTCAATATTTCTCCATGTCATTAATTATTCTTCTGCAATATAATTTTATAGCTACATGGTGCTCTCTCAGTGGAAGCCCTAATTTATTGGACTTTCTCCCTGTTCGTGAGACTGTTTGCTAAATTTCCCCCTTTAGAAAGGATGTGTCCAGTAATATCCCTCTAGAAAAATCCTTCCCACATGTGGGATAATTTTCTTTGGATGAATTCCTAGAAGTGCAATTGCTAGGTGAAAAGTAATGAGCTTTTAATACCTGTTTGATACATATTTCTTCCTGGGCCTCCAGAAAGGCTGCATGTTTGTGCCAATGAGTTTCAGCACTCACAACACGCTCCCAAGGATGGGCTGGGAGCCTTTCACGCCAGCCTCATCATCCTTTGCCCAAACACCAAGATCAAAGACTCCCGACTTCACACCTGCACTGCAGGTGGAATTCTGCACACTCACACATAAACCTATCATCCGAAGAGAGACTAAACTCGGGGCTCAGTGAGTGTGGGCTTTTACAGGCCTAAGTTTGCCTAAGAAGATTCTAGAAAAGCAAAATCGGACAAAACAGAGCAGAAAATGATTTTTTTTTCAACTTGCCAATCCAAGCCTCATGCAATTTAATTTTTGTATTTGAGAACATTGCTGGTCTCTTATCTTGTTTAAATAGAAGACTTCCAAATTCAAATCTCTGAATCACCGGGTGGCCTCCGGATGAATGCAGTCACTCTTTGGAACACCGGGCTTATGTCTGCGTTGGGACCTTTGTTTGGTCAACATTTGTGCCGTATGAAGCAGGCACCGTGTACAGAAGGTGGGGAGCGTAGGCATGAAGCAGAGACTCTGTGTGTCTATATATGTATGCACATAAATATATTTATCTACAAAACGAGCATCACGATTGTGGCCCCATCGCTGAAACTCACACCCTCTGAAATATTTACACGTGATCACCAGCCTCCTCTGTCAATCATGAAGGCACAAATCCAATACCCATGCCATATGGCCTTGAAACTTTCAATCGATAGGAACCTTTTAAAGCTGAAGCTTCAAAAAGTTGTATCAAATATATATTCAATGAGAAGAAGGTTAATTGAATAATTGATTACTCAGTAACAATTAAGTGCTCTTCAGATATCTTTGGGAAATCTTGAAATGTAATGGTGATAGATATTTATTAGTGTATCAGTTATTACTGCATTCCATATTTATTTTAGGCCCAAAGTCAATTTCCTTCATTTATATATTTTAACATCATAGTCCCCAGGGTGAAATGATGACATGTATTTTAACTACTTCACATCCAAAGGCAACGGCAGCGGGGGAGGGGGGGGCGGGGAGGGGAATCCCAGTGGGCCAGAATGCATTCCCAACATTAGAAACGGCTTCTTTGTGACATTGTGATGGCAACAGTCAGAGAGCGGTTCAAAAGCAGTCATTTTGCAAGCAAAGTTTGGGTGTCCGGACCAGATCTACCCGCTGGCTCTTGCTGCATAACATCGCATAGGTTTTCCTTCTGCCTCGTTTCTCTTCAAAAGTACCCAGATCTGTGGGTCTCCGGAGACAAAAAGCCAACAGTCCTATCGTCACTGAGAAGTGGAGTGACCTCATCTGTCACTGTCATTTTGTTCATAAAGCCCTTACACCTGTCACCTATGGTTTTTCACAAAGAGGTAGAGATGCAGATTTATGAAATAGCCCATCAGTAAGACTAACCACACACACACACACGCACACACACACAAACACAAGCTTACAACGCACATGCATGCACACACTCACATGTGCACCCGCACACATGTGCACTCACTCACACATGTATGTACACACACAATTATACACATGTGCACACACCTGCGCACAACCAGGCACAGAAGCTCAGATGGGGTAGGGGCAAGGACAGACTCTGAAAGTCACATCCACATGCTCACACTGTAGATCATGCTTGTGTGCACCACCTTGGCTTTGCACCAGGACTCCGAGGACCTTATCTGGTGTGAAGCATCTTTGAGCAACCCGCATGTGGTTGGTGGAGTCCGAGCACCCTGGTGCCAGGGATCCACGTCCACATCAGGCGTGCCTGGGAGCTGCTCTCTAGACATGCCACCCCCTAGACATGAGGGAAAGCCGTGCTTACTTGAGGACTTGCCAAAACCCACTCCAAACGGCGTGCCTTTTCCATATCTCTGTATCTTTCTCATCCATCCATTCATTCATCCACTTAGGAAGTATGCCCTAAGTATACTAAGTATTCCTAAGTATACTTAGGAAGTATGGAACTCCCTGGGGGCGGGGCCCAGTGGGACCCTGTGAGACCCTGTGGGGAAAGGAGTGAATGGGACAGAAAAGGTCTCTGCTGGAGTTTTCACTTTGGTGGGAAAGTCCAACTAAACAATGACGAGTATCCCTAGCTGCCACCTTGGGCCCCTATGTGTGTGTCCCTGGTCTGCCCGAGACCCCCGAGTGCCAGCCCTAGTCCCTGCACAGCCCCTTTTCCACTCCAGCCAGATGGAAGAGACTCTCACGAGCCAAGAGAAACTTGCCAAACTGCAGGGATGAGTGCGCACGGCTGGGGAGGGCCTACTTGCAGAAGTGGTCACAGAACAGCTACAGCCGCTGATAAAAACTTCAGTGCTCCTTAAAAAGTTAAGGGCGAGGGCCTCCCTGGTGGCCTAGAGGTTAAGTCTGAGCATTGTCACTGCTTCAGCCTGAGTTCAATGCCCGGCCAGGGAGCGGACCCACATGGCGCAGCAGACCTCTCCTGCCTCTTCTGTTCACCCTCAGCAGTGTGTTCCAGTGGATCTGCCTGTTGCACTCCCCACTCTGCCTCTGGTGAATCCTCTCAGCTCCACACCTCTGGCCTACACCCCAGTTCTTGCATGCAAAAAAAAAAAAAGTTAGGGGTGAAGAAGTGAGCGTGTTCACAGGAGATCTACTTTAGTGAGTGCACTGTTCGGTATCTCTGGCAGCAAACACCTCCGCCATCACAGGTCACACAAAGCAGCGGGCAGAATGGCCACCCAGCACGTGAGAGCCTGAGTAGCTGTAGGAGCCTGGCTGGAGCTCTGCCCAGTCTGTCAGGGAGGAGCACCGCTTGCCCCTGCAGAGGAGGAGGGGGATGAAGAGGTTTTCATAAATGAAGCAGGCCAAACTGAGCCATCTTCTGAAGGAGATGCAACTTGAAGTTACTGGGAGTTATTTAATGCTATGGCTGACTTTTCAATTTGTGTTTCTGGATCTGCTAACTTCTAGCCCTCTATAATTTTTAGAAGATTTATTTTTATTTATTTATGCACACAAGAACTGGGGTTTAGGCCAGAGGTGCAGGGGGTGAGAGGAGTCACAGGGACAGAGTGGGGAACAGAACAGGTGGATGGACTGAATACACTGCTGAGGGGAGCAGCGGGCAGGCAGGAGAGGTCTGCTGCGCCATGCGGGTCAGCTCCCTGGCCGGGGATGGATCTCAGGCTGCTGATTTAGCCCCTAGGTCACCAGGAAGGCCAGAGACCTCTACTGTTTGTAAGCTTGAGTCCCTTGGACACCTCAGCTCATTTCGGTTCTCGCTTATATGCAAGTCATTCTTTGCAGCTAATTAAGCTGAAGAAACTTGGGAATAATGCTTGAAACAGGTGAATAAAATTCTTTGTCTAGTAAAAAAAAATGACAAAGAAATCAAACACATGCAGTTTTTATTTATCTTGTTTTGTTTTTAAATAACTCAAGTAGAGCGGCAAGAGAAAACATGCTTAGACAAGTCCTGGGAAGCGCGTGTACTTTTCGGTAAGTGTCAGAAGTAAGGAAAGCAAGCGCAGAGGGGCTGGTAGAAGAACAGGCCGCTTTTGAGTGACTGGTCAGAAATCGCCTCTGAGAATGTGATACTTCAAGTGAGACCCAACGAGTGAGGAGGGGCTAACTTTGCAAGGCTGTGCGAGTGTGTGTGTGTGCATGTTTGGGGCAAGAAGAGAGCTGTCACTCATCCCGAGAACTGCATGTTCAAAGGCCCTGAGGTCTCAGAGTGTTTAAAGAGCAGAACGTAAGACCCTGCAGCTGGAGCAGCGCCTGAGAGAGGCTGGAGATGCAGCAGTAACTTGATGAGTCCAGACTTTGTAACCGAAGCTATAAAGTATACCAAAAGATGCGCCTCCCTGGTGGCACAGCAGGTTGAGCACCACACTGTGTAGCATCGCAGCCACTGCAGCACGAGTTCGATCCCTGGCCAGGGAGGGGACCCACATGACGCAGCAGACCTCTCCTGCCTGCCCGCTGCTCCCCTCAGCAGTGTATTCAGTCCATCCACCTGTTCTGTTCCCCACTTTGTCTCTGGTGAATCCTCTCACCTCCCCACACACACCTCTGGCCTGCACCCCAGCGCTTGTATGCATAAATAAATAAATCTTTAAAAAATAAAAATAAAGTGTATCAAAAGAACTTATGGCCACATTTATGTCTTCAGAAGCTCACTCCTGTTAAGGGTATGCAAGACGTGGAGATCAGCTAAGAGATGAGGTCACCTGCAGCGAAAGGGTGTAAAGATGAAGCAAAGAGGGACTCTCGGTTTACTGCAAATGGAACTAACAGGGCTTTCTGCGGGTCGGATGGGAGCACCAGGGAAGGGAGACTCAAGGACAGCTCTTGGCTTTGATGGGAACTCTCCAAGTCAAAGGAAAAATTCGAAGATGTTCTAGAAGAGACAAGTGAGCTGGGGGTGTGTGTGAGAGCGCCCGAGCAAGTGAGTGCTTGGAACCTCTTGGTGAGAAGGGGTGAGGGGGGAAAAGAGCCAGGACAGACCCCAGGCCCCCAAGGAAGGCACATAGGCCAGAAGAGTCAGCACAAAGTCAGGCCAAGAAGGGCGAGCAGAAGAGAACGAAGACTGGAAGGTGATGCTCCGCCTGTCCCTTGAAGCGGCTGCTTTCCCAAGGAAATCCCTGGACCTTGGTGGCCTGGGCTGCGGGTCTCTTGAGCTGTGAGGTTCTAGAGGAGGGCTCTGCGCTCACACTCCTCACCCAGCCAGAAGGCGGAGCTGCGCCTCCCCGGGAGCCCATCACTCTATTGATATGCGTCTGGACTTTCCAGGCTGTTACTGCACTTGGGGGTCCAGTCTACGAATGATGGCCCCGACATGCCACAGCGAGGGCCGACGAACAACGTTCAAGCACCTCCTCTCTGCAGCTCGGCGCCGGCATCGCCACCATCACCGTGAGTTGTGCGTGCTGTGCCTCCCTCCCCCGGGGGAGGGGCAGCCAGGGTCTCGCTGTGAAGGACAGCAGGAGAGGACGCCCGCAAAGCAGAGGAACCATGGCAGGAAGAGCCTTCAATGGAGACTCGGTTTCCAGGCAGGTGTGTGGCGGCCCCTCAGCCCCTGCAAGGTCCCTGCTTCGAACATCCCATCTGGGGTAGGCTTTCTGGAGTCAGGGGTGCAGAAGAGGCCGCCTAATGGGGTCCAAGACTGTCCACACTGAGCTGGGTGGCCGCACACATTCCACCACATCAAGGGGACCTGGGCTTTCTGCTCACGTGCTGGCAAGGACTGTCCAGGAAGGGGGTGAGTGGCGCAGACCAGAGAGGTGTCCTGTGAGACAGGACTGGCGCTTCTGACCCCGAGAGCGTGCGCGGAGGCGCTGACCGGCCGGGCCCGCCGCACACGTGATCTCCACAGCCGACCATCCCACCCACAGGCCTCCGGAGACGCCTGACGGTGCAGCCCAGACTGACCGCCCTCCAGAACGCACCGTGCACACGAGAGCTAAGGAACAGCACGCTGGAGTTTTAATATTGTTTTAATGTGATTAAAAAACCCCAAATTAATTTATTTTCTTATTCTAGAAAATAGCCCAGCTCTGCCGTATTGCAATATGTGCTCGGAAGAGCAGTCTGATAAAATTCATTAGAAAAGAATTAAATTCATCGTATAAAACAGTCATTTTATTTTAAGTAGCTCCCGATTCAGAAGCCGGGGCGCTGTTTCTCCCGGTAACAGGCAGGACAGACCAGGAAGGAAGCCCCGGGCGGTCCCGGGACGCGCTGCAGTCCTGGTGCCGCCGCGGAGACTCGCTGGTCCCAGAGTCTTTCTTTTTTACTTTTAATGATTTTTTAACCAGTTTTCTTTTTAAAAAGCTTATTTATTTATGCATACAAGAGCTGGGGTGCAGGCCAGAGATGTGTAGGGGTGAGGGGGTGAGAGGATTTCACCAGAGACAGAGTGAGGAGCAGAACAGGCAGATGGACTGAAACACACTGCTGAGGGGAGCAGCGGGGAGGCAGGAGAGTCTGCTGTGCCATGTGGGTCCCCTCCCTGGCAGGGAATCGAGCTCGCGCTGCTGTGCAGCGGATGCTTCATAGTGCGGCGCTCAACCCACTGCGCCACCAGGGAGGCTCTGTCCTGGAGTCTTTGGACACATCGCGAAAGCGGAGCCTTTCCCTGGCCACCTGGACACCAAGGGCAAGTGGCGGCCCTCCCACATGCCGCCTGAGGCGAAGCTGTGAGGACACTAGTTTTTGAGTCAAACCCACCCCACTTTTCAAGATCAAGCCCAACCGCACCCCCTTTTCCAGACCTCCCCACAACGCCTCCTCCCCACCATTCCACATCCTGGCGTCCCAGGGAACTCGGTGGATTGCGCGTTCATTTCACTCCCGGTGGAAGCTCCTGCAGAAGAGGGCTGCTCCGCTGTTCCTGGGCCCTCGGCCCCCGCCCCCACTCCCGCGCCCCTGTGCTCAGCGCGCTGCTCCCAACGCTGCGTGTTTATCCACAGACCGCGGAGCCGGGCCCGCAGGGAAGAAGCTGGAGAGAGTGGACCTTGGGTCAGCGGGCTGCCCCTGAGCCCCCACCCCGAGCATGCCCAGAGCTAACTACACAGGACCCGCCGGGAGAGGAGGAGGAGGGAGGGATTTTAATCCAGATGAAATGACTGCCCGTGCCACTGCCCTTCTGACTCCCCAGAGCCCAAGGGGCGGGGGGGGGGGGGGNCCCCCCGGGGCCCAGGGGGGGGGGGGGGGGGGGGTTGGAGTCCCGCTCACTTGCGCACTCTGCAAGTCATGAGGCCAGGATTCGGTGGCAGAAGGACCTGCCTCAAACCAACTTCTAACTGTAAAAATTGCTGCACTGTCACCCACACATGCTCCTTAGGGAGAGAAGTGTTCAAAGCCCGTCTCTGCTCAGCTGCTCCACGGAGGAGACGCGGGTAGGGGTGGGGGGTGGGGGGTGGGGGTGGAGGATGGGGGCCGGGGGCGGGGGGTGGGGGTCAGTGCCCAGCCAGGCAGGACCTTCCCTAGCACAGGGCCCTGGGCCTGGTCCTGGAGCAGGAGATCCAGCTCCCTGGGCGCAGCGACAGCTGCAAGGCGGGACCAGGGGCAGCCCCTAGAGGAGTGGGCCGGCTCGGCCTGTCCTGGCGCAGCCAGAGAGGGGGTCTCTTTGGGGTCATCCTGACACAGCTCATCATCAGTGGCTCCCACGAAAACCCTTGGGGTCTGAGCAGTGGCTGATTTAGTGACTCCAATGTGGGCCTCAGGGTGCCTGGGATGGCGAACGGGGGCGTGCAGGCAGATGTGTGGTCCTGCTGTTTTCTAGTCAGGAAGGAGCACTGCAGGGCCCGTGGCTGGAAGGCTGTCTTGCCCAGTTGCCAGGCCGCTTAGGGGAAGGGGGGCTCCCCAGGCCGCAGACCCCTGGTGGCAGCTCAGCCTGCTGTTTCCAAAGTGCCCGTGGCCACAGGTGGGGGTTCTCGAGACGTTTAATTAGCTCAGAGTCTCACCTTTGCAGTGAGTGACTTGGGAGACCCAGAGAGGTGCCACCCAGCGCCCCAGAGACCCAAGCCGAAGCCGCCGAAGCAGCACAGCACTGGAGAGGGCTCCATTCTGCTGTGGACGAAACTTCCAGTCTCTGAAGATTCCAGAGAAGAGCCGTGGCCCGGCCTCTGCAGACAGCAACTCCCTCCTCCCCCACCACAGCCCGAGGGCCGGGTGCCCAGCCTGGACACCTGTCTGAAAAACGCCACGGGGCCTTGTCAGCACCTCTTGGGGTGGGGACATCCTGGGAGAGTGGGGAACCATGCCTTGCCCCAAGAGAGACTCCCCCATCTTGCCCTGTCACATGTCTCAGATATTCCACTTTTTCCAGAGAAACTGGGAACCTGGTTCGTAAGTAAAAATCTCACAGTTTTAGAATGCTTGCAACTAATTGAAGACAAAAGTGTAAATACCACACAAGCCAAACAAAACACATCTGTGAGCTGGATCCGAGTCGGGCACCCCTTCGGTCCCACCGTCCTGCCTGGGCCTCTCAGAGCCTCGCTGGGCCTCCCTCCCCTGAGCTCCACGCCTCTCGTCACCTGAGTAGCTGAGTGGCGGGAGAAGGTAGACAAGGAAGCCAGGAGCGGCATGGCCAACATTTCAGTGTTAACCAGGAGCCACAGAGGCCATCCTCGGGCCCCCCCAAGCCTCCCGAGTCAGCAGCTGCGTAGCACAGCCCCCGAAGACCTGTTTGCACAGCAGACTGAGAGGCATCTGTCTGAGGCTAAGAGTAATGGGTGGAGGGAGGGGAAGCCTCTCTGGTCTCCAGAAGATGCAGAGACGCAGACACCACTGGGTCCGCTCATTAAACCCCTTGCACCCACCTTCACCAGACTAGAAGTCCTTAGGGCTGTGAGGGCAATGGCCCTGGAGGAAGGCCAGGGAGCTTCCGGGCAGGGATCAGGAAATGGGTTTCCAAGAAAACAAGAGCTGGCTTCCACCACGGTGTGTGCAGTGAGGTCTGAACCCCAGGCCTGCACCCCAGATAAAGGTCCAGCAGCCAGAAGGCCAGGACGTGGACCCCAGGGACATTCCCTTTGGAGATGGATCTGCCATCAAAGGAGGCATTTCATGCTTCCGGCTCAGACCCCAGAGAGGCAACACTGTGGGGGGGGGGGGGAGGGTTTTGTGGGGAGTTAAGATTCCACCCCAGAGAAAAGCCCCCGTCAGGGTCAACGGAGCCTNCGGGGGGGGGGGGGGGGGGGGGTTTTGTGGGGAGTTAAGATTCCACCCCAGAGAAAAGCCCCCGTCAGGGTCAACGGAGCCTCCAAGGACATGCATGGGTCACCCCCTCACCAGCCCCCAACCCCCAGGCCTCTCAGCAGAGACACACCTATCCAGAAGGATAAATAGAACATACAGTACTGGGGCATTTCCCTCCCATTCGCGACATTTACTGGTGTCAGACTGAGTGAGCATAAATACAATTAGATTTCAGAGTTCTGTTACAAAAGCCAATAAAGTGGGCCTCAGTAGAGATTCTAAAATTACTTAACTTTTCTTTAGAAAAATATTAAAACAGTATTATCACATCAAAGAGAAGAAAAGACAGGAAGATAATAAAGTTATGTTAAACCTCCCTGTATTTACTCATGTGTGAAACAGTTATGTCTGGTCACATAATTGCAATGGTTCTGAGAAATATTTCATATTTTATAATGAACATTAAAAGAGTTTGTGGATCATTACTTTATATGAGTTCCAAAGTTATTACATAAAACCCAATAGGAATGGTTATAAATTATCGGATCCTCCGGTCTGGCCTTGGTAAACATAACATGAAGACTGAGACATTTCAGCAGACAAGATTCATGGAAGAGGTAAAATTCGCCCTGCATTTTAAGGGGAAGAGCAGACCAGAGCACTTGTAACCAGCTCTTAACATTTTTGCTTGTGTTTCAAAGAAATTCTATTGAACCACTAGCTTAAGCCTCGCACACAAAAAGCTTCCTTTAGAACAAAAGAGAACTCGCTTTCAGACTCTGCCCTCATCTTTCCATCTTTCATTATCCTATCTGTGGCCTTAAGGTCACAGCAAAATTCTTGAACTTTTCAACACAGCGTGGTTTAAAATACTGTACTTAGCCGGCTCATATAATCACCAACAATTATTTATTTTCAAAAGGAGATCCTCTCTTTGAAATCTGAAAACACAGCATCTTTACAGAAACTGGAGAGTTGATAACATTCTGAGGAATTTGGTTTGGGTCTGCAAAATAGGATGGCAGGCAGCGTTTTAATTAAAAACGGTCATTGGTGAATCACAGTTAAGAGTACAATGGCCCCTATTCTACTGACTTGTGCTTAGCCTCTTTTCTTTTTTTCTCTTTTTAATCAGAACATTCTATTTTGTTTAGAAATCACACCTGCCACTTCCTTTGCCCCCAGCTTCTGCTTGGTGAAAGAGTTAAGTATCACAAGAATAGTAGCCAGGAAAACGAAGCTAAGGACAGAGAGGCGAAGTCAAGCCCCCGTCACTGAGAGGTTTGTCATCCAACAGGCCCTTTGGAAATTCTGCCGGTGGGGAGCTCACAGGGCAAAGTTTGCATCACCTCTGAGAAGTGCAGGGCCACCCTCACCTGGGGCCCAAGCCGCACCCCACCGCCCTCTGTATTTACCCCAGAGAGGTAGAGCTGGAACTGACCGGCCTGGAGTTCTGTGCCCAACATGGGGAGGGTCTCCGACCTGCCAGCCCCCCACTTTGCTTGGGGCTCCTCCTTTCTATAGAGCAGCTGTTGGTGAGACTTTCTCAGCAAACAGATGTCTTTTGGAGAATTTAAGGCTTTGAGTTGGAGGCCAGATTCTGACTGTACTTTGAATTATGTCTGCCTCAATCATTATGCAGTCATTCACATATATTTTAGACATCAATATTGTCTTGAAATATTCTCGAGTTCTCAATGCTATTTATATGCTTCGATCCTTTCCTTTGCTTCTGCTCTGACAGTATGCTCCAGCTTCCCAGAGCCACTCAGTGCCTACACATCATTTTAATAATTTTTTTTAAACTGGGGATGGGCTTGCTATTTTATCCTAAATGATATCTCTCTGAATTGAACAGATCAGCTTCTTGCAAAGTCCAGCAACCTGGGTGACCCGCACGAATACAGAATTTACCAGCTCCGGCATTTGTTGAGGTGAAACAATGTCATTTGTTTTTTCCTACAGATAACAAGTTTTACCAACAACACAAGAAAGATTGTAAAATTGCCAACTTACAACATAGGCGAAAAGAAATACAACTCTCCTTGTTTGTTTACAGAAAAGCTAATTCGGCTAAAATATGAGTTTTGATAGACTGGAAGTTCACAGGTGAAAAAAAAGCTCAAGCAACATGTGAAAAGGGAAGAAAGCATATTTTCAGGGTTTAAGAGTGACCGGGAAATGGTGGGAATCTTGCAGTGATGTTTCAGCGCCTTTAATGTTAAGCCAAGTTTTGGATAATCTTTGTGGGACCTTCAGAACGGCTAGGCACTAGCCGAGCGGAGGCAGTTAGATTCAGTGACTCTGCTCTGGGGTAAAAAGGGGATCAGGGTCCCACTCCCTAAGGCTGACCTATCGATCATCTTGCCCTTGTTTGTAGCGGATCCTTTTGAAGTATTTTCACTATGGCCTCTAGGTGGCGCTAACACCGCATAGCTTCAGCTTTGGGGCACAATGAAAACATTAATTTGCTATGAGATAATTTTTGACGTAAATGTAAAATGGTGCCCATTCGAACTCAGTAATGAAGCATGGTGCATTTCTGCAGCTCCTAATTTGACTAGTTAAATGACTCCATTACGTGTCTAACAGACAGAAGCAAATAATTTCTGGTCAGTTGATGTTCACTTATCCGTATCATTTTGCCCTGAAAATAAAGTCTCTAATCTACAATTCCTTTGTCTTAGTTTTTTTTTTTTTTTGGGTTAAGATTATTAAAGCAAATATACTTAAATAACTCAGATTAAACCAGTACAAACTAACAATTAAAACATCAGAGCTCATGGGCAAATCAAATATACATAATTGGGAAGGCGGCCCCAGACAGCCCCTCCGGAATTACTCCAAACTTTGCCCTTTTCACCAGGTCCAGGGGTTAGGGTGGTCTTCAAAAAATCAAGAATCCATCTTTCAAGTCCATTGTCTTCTTGTGGCCAAGAGGGGGCTGCTTCCTGTTCACTTCGCCACATAACTTTGAGAAGATTTGGAAATTTTTCAGCAGGATGCATCTCACTATAGCAAAAAATGCTGCTTTAATAAATATCAAGTGATGAATAATTTTGCCCAAAGGGGAAAAAATGGTTAATATTGAATCTTAATGTTCCTCATCTAAATGCTTTTTTCTTCCTGCTAAAAACAAGTTTAGAATTAAAGCGTATCAGTTTACACATATTGCATGCATATTAGTGAGACACAGCTGTGTATGTCCCCCTCTTAAGAGCCATATGATTAAGTTATGGGATATCATATAATCCAAACTCTTTTTCTATTGGTCACCTTTCACAGACAAAAGCTTTTTAGTTTTAGGTCTATTAAATGACAGAATGTCCGATTCTGTAAATGTGCAAGTAATTATTACGAAGCACCTGTGTCTCTTATTTTCACTTACAAAGTCCATCTATAAATGGCTTTTGGAACAGCGCTCTGAGTCCATCACAGGACCGTGCTCCCTGTCTGTCCAGCTGTCTGCTGCTCTGTGTGGTAGATTAGGATTCTGGGTCCTGGGTCTTCAGAGCTTGGTGAATTATAGAATTTCATGACCAGGTCGTCCCATCCCCAAAGCGCCAGACAAAGGGAGAAACACTGACTGATAGCAGATACAGAAGTCACCCCAAAGTTTGGAGGGTGCTCCCGTGCACCCTCCCCTCTCCCCAGCTTAGGCAGTATCATCAGCCAGTCTGCAAAAAGCACAAGTTTCAAAGATCTTCATTTTTTCCCCCAAAGTAACATGTTATTTGACTCAATTAAATGCAGTTTTTGAAAGCTGGCTCAAGTGTGTGTATACACTGCCTTTATTAAGCCTTTAAACATTTCAAATCCTCTGTGGGTGCAAATTTCAGCCATCACGGGAGGAACATGGGAGGGACACGGGAGGCGGTTATGGGTCTTTTGATGTGAAAAGATGTCAAAGGGACGTATGACTCACACATACTTTGTTGAAATTTTTGACTAATGTTATTTCTGCAACTTGACCCGGGAGAGCCTCCCTCCTGCCGGGCCATGGCTGCCCAGAAGCGGGGCTTGGTCGGTGCTGCTTCCCTGCCGGAGCGCCCACCAGCCAGCAGCGGGCGCGGTGTTATGTAGGTCGAGCGGCCCAGGGGTTTATAGGGAGGATTTGGCCTTTTGATTTGGTGTAGAATTTACAACCTGAGAGCAATGTCTCAATGCGCAGATCTGGCTGTGGGCGGCTGGGAAAGGAAAAGAGGTCAGGCCAGAAGGAGCATCGCATCTAAAGAAACTTCTCAGGTCCCTGGCTCCAGCCTGGCAGCCCTGCCCTTGGGCCACCCCCTGACAGGGTGGAGCTGGCACCTGCACCCCCAGGTCACTGGGTATGCTCCTGCTGCAGGGAAGCCCTTAGGTGTCCTGGGACAGAGGCCCCAGGAAGTAGGCCCCAGGTTGAGTCTAAAATACAGCCTGAGGGCGAAGGCCTGGCAGGGACAGAGAAGCCTGGGTGGGCGGGGACTTCACGACTTAAGGGGGTGGGGGTCCAAAACGCCCTGGGGGGAAACCTGAGGACTCCCCAGAAAGGAAAGCACAGAGGAAGCAGATCCCCTTGCACTGGCGGCGGGGGCCTGAGGGTGTCTCCTTCCTCTGGAATAGTCTTGCTAGCGGAGGGTGGGCCCGGGTGGGCCCTCCCTGCCCAGATTCAAAGTCGTGGGCCCTAGGGAGAGGAAGTGCCGACTTCCGAATCTGGGGCTAAGCGAGGGGGTGCTGGCACAAAGTTTACAAGGCTCTTTCTGAAAAGGAGAGGAGACGCAGCACACACTTTATTGGAATAAAGGGTGACAACGGCTGAGGAGAATGAAAAAAAGATGGGTTGTCTTCATGTCCATAAAGGCAGGCGAGAGCAGATGCCAGAACAGACAAGCGTTTCCCAAGGAGAGGAAAATATTTCCGAAGGAAATCAGCATTACCGCAGAACAGGTGAGAAAGAAATTAGAGTGTCTGAAGACTGATAACTCCGGGACCAGATGGGAACCATCTTAGAATTTGTGCAAGAGGAGGCGAGGAAACAGGGGAATGATTAGCAAATACCTTTTAAAAACACTCTGGGAAACTGGAGAAGAACGAGTGGACCGGAGCCCTTACGCAACACCTATATTTAATAACGACTCTGAGGGAGATCGAGGAAATTAAACACCAGTAAGCTTGACTTGAGCAGTGGGGAAGATATTGGAAACGCTAATCAGGGACAAAATAGGGAAAGTTATGATTTAATTAAAGATATTCAGCATGGATTCACAAAAGGGAGATCATACGTAACAAAACTAATAGAATATTTTGAAAAAGTAACAAAAAGGAATTGAAGAGGGAAACCAGGGGTATAATTTACTGGGACTTTAAGAAAGCTTTTGATGCACTGCCTCACAAAAGGCTAATCTCCAGCGGTGGGGAGTTTGGGTATGAGTGTGCTGGGGGGTGGAGAATGAATGAAGAATTGTCTGGACCGAGGGTACTTGTGAGCATTACCATGAAGAGATTAGGATAAAGGGAGGAGACGGGCTGCTGGAATTTCCTGAGATCTGAATTTTTTTTAATTAATTTTTTTAAACATAGCGCATCAGTAACCTTGCTTCAGAAATGTGTCCAAATGTGATGAATTTCTCCTGCAGGTATCATATCAGAGGCAGGTGCTAGTTACTGCTACATGGACAGTAGCTTTGGGAAAGATGTGTTGAAATTTGACAAATGCTCCATGATTCCTAAAATACAATGGGACTGTGACCGAAGGGGGGCGCGAGGACACTCCCAGCCTGTAAATAATGAACACAAATAAAGATGGAGTATGTGGGTGGAAGGAGAACGTGGGTGAGCTGAAGCTACAGGACCTGGGTGGTTTGCACCGGCAGTGTCCCCTCATGGTTGGGGCACATCTTTACCCCTACTGTGAACACACCCACGTTCGCCTCTCAAAGGCACTCTGCACCTTGCAAAGGCATACACGTTTGTGCAACACACACCCACACACACTTTCATAACAACGGTGCACACTCGCGCCCGTGGGCATGTGTTTGCACATAGCTGTGAACATATGTGCACAAGCCCATGCATATCCCTGAGACTGCACTGAAGCAGAGAGGAGAGAATGACAGGTGTGCTGGGGAGAACATGCGATCTTCCACGAGGAGGCACATTAGGAAGAACAAAAAAGGCCCCCGTGGTCATATTACAGTAATAATAGAAGCCATGGGAATGAGAAGCAAGGCAGAGGGGCAGAGGAACCATGAGACACAAAAAGACCTTTGTTAGTACAAGCCAAACCAGATCCGAATACCTTCTCTAGAAAAAACCAGCAAGGACACAGGACTTAGGGGAAATAATGGCAGAAAAGGCCCAAAGGGCCCTCTAGAGAGGATGACCCAGATCTCGGACCTGCTGTCCCCAAGGCTCCAGTGCAAGCGGACCCAGGAGGAACCCAGTTGAGCAAGGCACAGGGGACTCTGCAGCAAACAGGTGCACTGGGATCCCAAAGGACACGTCTCCACTCTTGGTAACATGTGACATGTGTCGGATCAGAGCGACGGCCGACTGACAGAGCATCCGTGGTCTCCGGGGAGCTGCAGGCTGCAGGGCCTCACCGCGCGAGTGGGACGCAGCCAATAGTGCACAATTCCTACCGACAGGGTCAGTGCAAGTTGCGTTCCTCCTTACAAAGTTGTTGAAGCCTATGGAGGAGCCGTGTCCACCTGGGCATTAGAATAATCAGAGCACCGTTCACCGTTTGCACTATTCATGAATATTAAAATGTGACTTAAACCGTAGTCATATTTAAAAGGTCATTTAGGATGGAGAGTTGCAACATGAAGGACACATGTCTTCCTCATTAGTAACAGGAATAGGGCCCTGGGGTTATGCCCAGAAGGCAGAGGGGCCAAGGGTTCATTCAAAAAATCAGATTTTAAAAAGAAATGCCCACTAGAACCTCTGTCTTCATTTCTGTGATTTTCCCCTGGGATGTCCATGTCTTAAGTTCAATAGTTACGCATTATACTCAGAGGCGACTGTATGTGAATGACAGACGAAACAGAAGACAGACAGTCAAAGCCGATCAGAAGCTCTGTCCACCCCGCAGCAGCACGGGCCGGACAAGCTCTTCCTGGCCCACCAAAGGTACAGCATGGGAGCTGCCTGGCACCTGTGGCATCGCCCCCATCTTAAACACGTGTTTCTGAAGCCCTCACCGCCACGTGACTTGTATTTGAAGGAAATAAACACGTAACAGAGACCTCAAAAATAATGATCTTTACATTGTTCTTATTCTATCACTTCCCCTCAGTTTTTCTTTCAAAGCAAATTTGGTGATTTCGATTTTATCATCTAAAGAAAGGGCATCTTTCTTACACCCCAAGTTTATGCAGCATGGCTGAAGTCAGTTTAGAGGGGCCCGCTCGTGAAGGGGGCACAGGGTTGCCTGGGGGAGCGTCGGTCCTCTCTCATCTCAAAATTACCCCACAAGGATTAGTGATGTAAAGGAAAACTCACCTTGCCCTCCCACTGACACACACAGGTAAGGTACCTCCATCCCTGTGCTGTTCTGACAGCACCCCAGAGCAGAATAAATAAGGTTTTTCCAAGGAAAATGAAGGGTTAAAAAGTACCTGTCAGGAATGTCTCTTGAAATCAGTCACTGAGATTCATCTGTCAGTGAGACAAAATTAATTACTACGTGTAAAATGAAGAAATCAATGTAAATTAAACACTGTATAAATGGTATAAAAGTTTAGGACACCTTGATTGTTCAATAATTACTGATCCACTGAGAGATTTTCAACAAGCCCCAGTAGGGTCGTGGCTTGGGGGGGGGGGTTCCTTCCAAATCTTCCCAAAGTCAAGTCTGGTCTCTGGGTTTCTCCCTCCCACACACCCCCAGTTAAGTCTGGAGTTTGAGAAACTCCCAGAAAATACAGTAACTTGCAAAGTTCAGTGACATATTTTAGTGTTCAGCAGCCAAGGCTGGTAGGAGGATACAGCCTTAGCTGAAAGGTTAGTCTGGTGAACTCACTGAGAAAGGATGCACCCCTCCCACAGGGCCCCCGAGAATTTGGGAAATTACCCTGTGGGGACATTTTATTAATTTATGCAAAGCCAGCTTTGTCTGTGACATCAAACCAGTCGTTATAAACACTGCAGCCGGTAGCCGGGGTTATGAGCTAGGGTATGAACGCTGTCGAGTCCTGAGGCATGCCCTAGCTTCGTGGTGTGGACGTGAGAGGGGAGGAGGAAATGCCGACTCTCCTGGGGCCCCCAGGGAGGGGGTTCACCTCGCAACCCCGCTTCTTTCACTTTGGTGCTCCCTGCAAAGAGAGCCAGACCACACCTGCCTGCTCCACCTTGGGCGAACTCAGAAGCATCTGTGGGTCGTCTGTCTTACCTTCAGAGACAGCCCTTCACATCCTCAACTTAAACCCACTGTACATGGCGCAGCGCCCGTTCTCAGCGGGATTTAATCTTGCTCACACTGGTGAACCCTGCAAGCTCTTCCGATGATTAAGATTTCCCTCTAAGACATGGTCTCGGCTCTCCACCCTGCGATGGGCACACTCGGACCTTGTTTTGTCCCAGTCTCCCTATCTTTCCAAGCACCTGACACCTGTCAGTCTCCTCCAGTGTCCACGGAGCATTTCCTCCCCACTTGCGGGCCTGCGGTGATTCCATCCTGGGCAAGTGGCTGGTAGGTGAACCTCCAGCCATCAGCCCTCAGGGAGGATGGCTCAGAACCTTCTCGCACAAAACCGACAAGCCCTGGGCTGAAATGGACCTCAAGTCCCCTCTAAGCGTACTTTGCAAAAATCAATATACAAAAATAAAAAATTTACAATATACGATTTGTAAAAATTAAGGCGCTGAAGATGACTTGGGAAAGGACGATTTGCATTGCAGACAAACTTTCTGATTTATAGTCACCACGGGGAGCCTTACATGAGTCAATTTAAAATAGGATTCAGCTCACAGCGCATCCAAAATAGAATCCGGTTGCCAAAATTCTATATAGACGCCATACTGAGAACAGTCCCATCGACAGAGCCACAGCGAAGAAGAGGCACTTGGCGAACTTTATTTTACTCTTCTGGAAAGGTTTTCCTGCCAGTGCATTGTTGGCATCTACAGGCCTTCCAGTAGGATGGCAAGCGGGTCCCTTTCCATCTCCAGCTTGGACCTCACCAGTTCAGACAGGTGTCAGGTCTCAGTCAGAAGTTGCCAGGGCCTGGGCCACCGAGTCTGAGGTGGCCGTCCATTTGAGGAGGAATGCAAGGCTCGCATTACCGGAGAGCTGGGAAATGTCCTGTTCCTATCTTCGGTAATCCACCCTAAAGAAATAGCATGAAGCGGGGGCTACCTTTGTTTCAAGACACGTCTTGTATTATACGCGTAATCATAAAAAAGCTGGAAACAAACTAAATCTTCGACGGTAGAAGAAATGACTATAAAATCCTAAAAAGGATGTCTTATGAGAGTCATAAATTGCTACATGTAAAGAGTTTTCATATCATGAGAACATTTCATATTACACATATATCACATACAAAAGCTTATGTGCAGTGGATACAATTACATCACAGAGACAGGAAGAAATAGGAAAGATGAAATAAACCAACATGATACTGGGCTTTGCATTGTGAGAAATAGTTGGGAGGTTTTTTTGTTCGTTTGTTTTTTTAGTAGTCAGAAAAGAGGGGCCTCCCTGGTGGCGCAGTGGGTTAAGCAATGCACTATGAAGCAAACCGCAGCCACTGCAGCATGAGTTCGATCCCTGCCTCTGGCCAGGGAGGGGACCCACATGGCGCAGCAGACCTCTCCTGCCTCACCTGCCGCTCCCCTCAGCAGTGTGCTTCAGTAGATCTACCTGTTCTGCTCCCCACTCTGTCTCTGGTGAGTCCTCTCCACCCGTGCCTCTGGCCTACACACCAGTTCTTGTACGCATAACTAAATAAGTCTTTAAAAAAAATCAGAAAAGAAAAAAATAGAAAACTTGCTTTCATTTCAAGAAAATAGAAGTTCACTTCCATGTTTAAAAGGAAAACAAAATCAGGTTAAAAGCAGTGAAGTAAAGGGCCTCCCCGGTGGTGCAGGAGTTAAATTCTCAGCACCTTCAAGCTCTGGCAGCCACTGCAGCATGAAGTCAATCCCCAGCCAGGAGCTGACCCACAGGGCGCAGCAGACCTCTCCTGTCTCCCTGCTGCTCCCCTCAGCAGTGTTCTTCTGTAAATCTACCTGTTCTGCTTCCCACTCTGTCTCTGGTGAATCCCCCTGCACCTCTAGCCTACACCCCAGTTGCTGGATGTCAAAATAAAACTTTATTTAAAAAAAAAAAGCAGTGAATTAAAAAAAAAATACTCCGGTCAACGTTGACATTTAATGCTAGAAAGTGGAATGCCTAGGAAGGACAAAGTTCTGGGCTCTCTAACATCCTATCCTTTGGTTAGCTGCTTCGTACCTGAAACAGGGAAAGGGCCTACTCGTGGGCAGGCCCCGCCACTGAGCAGAGATAATTAACCCGGATGGAGGCTGGATTTCCCCTTCCACCCCCCCACCAGCAACATGGACGTGGGAGGAGCGGGCCTCGCGCTGCACTGTAACGCCCACAACTCTCGGCTCCTTGTGCCCCCCATAGGGCCCTGGCCGCCCACCTGCACGGCACACTGGGTGCCAGGAGATGGGCCCCATGGGTGGGGCTGGGAAGAGAACACCTTGCCACTCCCACAGGGCGTGGCGTCAGGCACATCTCAGTGAAAGCCCCTGGAGCTGCGAGTCGGAGGAATTGGTGTCCGTTCCTCGGTCGGCCTTGACGCTTGTCCAGAAAAGCACATCTCTGTCTCCAGCTGAAAGCCGGCACAGAGAGGGGCTGGAGACAGCACAGAGGGTGCGGGGTCAGCCCACCTCCCGCCGTGCAGGCCGGTGGGGCGCGCGGCCCGACGCTGCTGAGTGGACCAGGCCTGCACCTGCCAGGGTCTGGCTCTTCATGGGCACACGCTGGCCGTTGCATCTCAATTTGCCAATCCTTTAGGTCTGGCAAAAAAATAATCCTACTCCCAGGGGATTTGGGTGTGCTGAATCACAGGGAAAGATCTAAGGCTTCTTTTTGAAGGCTGAAACAGTGCTGATTGTCAAACAGAAAAATAAATAAATAAAACCAATCTGGTTTCAGTTAATTAAGAAGATGTTATTTTGCTTCCACTTCTGACTGTGGGAAAAAGGCTTGCATCAAATCAACTGCCCTATGGAAAACAACTAAGAAAACTGCATTGAAAAGTGGGGGGGAGGAGAGAGAGAGAGAGAGAGAAAGAGAGAGAGAGAGAGAGAGAGAGAGAGAGAGAGAGAGAGAGAGAGAGAGAGAGAGAGAGAGAGAGAGAGAGAGAGA
>JAGFMF010011914.1:4084940-4134906 GCA_019455555.1 Galemys pyrenaicus | reverse complement strand
GAGAGAGAGAGAGAGAGAGAGAGAGAGAGAGAGAGAGAGAGAGAGAGAGAGAGAGAGAAAGAGAGCACTATCAAGGAAACCAGGACTCCAGGTGCCAAGATTCTAACAAGAAGGGAGCACTGACCCTAACAAAAGGGGAGCATGGAGAGGTGAGTCTGTCCCCTGAGCCAGCTGTGCTCTGTGAGTGCAGCTGTTTCAAGCCTTCCAGTCCAAGGGACCATGGGACCCCAAACTGCATCCTAGGGCCTGGCAAGATGAGAGCCCCTGGGAAAACCCAACACTTTCAGCTGTGACCCCCTGCAGGAGATACTTAGGAGGAAGAACAGAGAGAAAATAGATAAACCCTTGATATTGTCTCAGTTTCTGCTCGGCTTAAGGACATCCGCCCCCAGCCTGCTGGCTCCTGGCAACAGGTCCTCCTTCTGTAAAAGGAAGCAGCACATCTGGAACCTTGATGTCCAGCTGGGCAGCCCCGGCCACACGTGGCTGCTGGGCACTGGGATGTGGCTTTGTCAGACTGTGATGTGCGGTAAGGGGAATGTGCTCCGTGAATATCTGAGAATTAATACCAAACAAATGTGTAAGCCGTCCCATTAATATTTTTATATTGGATACCTGTTCAAATAATAGTATTTTGGTATACTGCATTAAATAAGATCTAGCATTAAGATTAATCCACCTGTTTCTTTGTACTTCTTTTATATGACTACTATTATATTAAAATTATATATATCTATAAAACTCACCTTATATTACTATTTGGAAGTACTTATCTAGAGCCTAAAATTAAAGTTTTTAAAAAAGCTTGATTTCCAATGAAAAGTGACCAGGCAAACCAGGAAATGAGAACAAATGAACAAAAACCAGGATAAGAAATGAGACAACAGGTAACAGAAAGATCCACAGAAGTTTAGAGAACAAGGTCAGGAGTGATAGACTCTAAATAACAGTAATAAATACATGTTAGGAAAAGATGGTAAGGTAGACAGTTTTGACAGAAAATTGAATTCTGTAAAAAAAAAAAAAAGGAAAATTCTAGAATTAAAAATGCCTTCTCTGAAATGAAAAACTAGATAGGTTGGATATACCTGAAAAAAGAATTAGTGAAGAAGAAAAGCTCCAACTTGCTATATGTATTATCTACCCTCTTCTTGAGCCTAAAGATACGTGACAAGGGCCTCCCTGGTGGCACAGGGGTTAAGGCTCACAGCACTATGAAGCATCTGCAGCCACTGGGCCCTGAGTTCAATCCCCGGCCAGGGAGCTGACCCACAGGGCGCAGCAGACCTCTCCTGTCTCCCCCGCTGCTCCCCCTCAGCAGTGTAATTCAGTCAGTCCACCTGTTGTGTTCCCACCCTGTCTCTGGTGAGTCCTCTCACCCCCTGTACCTCTGGCCTACACCCCAGCTCTTATATGCATAAATAAATAAATCTTTAAAAAAGTAGATAAAGACATGTGTCATTTGCACTCGTGCTCACCTGGCCCCTGGTTATCTTCCAGATCTCGAAGGCGCCTGCAAGATGTGCCCCCCAGAGGGTGGGAGAGCCAAGGAGTACTGCAGCTTAGGGTCCTAAAGAGCCTGAGGCCAGCCGCAGGGGACACACTTAAATAGCGAGGAGGTCTGAGTAGGGTCCAGACCGAGCACGCGGCCAGCGTGTTCTCCCGTCTGGCCTCAGTGGAACCCAGAGAGGAGGAGCAGCATCGGCATGAGAACCTGGGGTTGGGGCAAGGTCATCTGCCTGGGACATTCAGAAGACTCTGGGCTTTGCAAAGGCTCCTCGGGGTGGTGCAGGAAGAAGCCCTGCAGATGTTTATATTACACTGTGTTGTTCTAAACATCCAGAAGAAGAGAGACAGAGCGAAGAGGACGTTTATTTTGTAACACTGGTTACACAAAACCTTTGGCAGTACCTGGCTGTCTGGTGAACTCTCACTGTAAAGACAGGCACAGCCATCCCCAGACAAGCAAGCGAGAGGCCATACACTCGCTTTTGCACACGTCCCAGTTATTATTACTGACAAACAAACTCTGCTCTCATGAAGGATCAAAACAGAAGGGGCTGGGATATGATTCTAGAAAAAGAGATAGGGGTTTGGATTCTAAGAAGAGTTTCCTAATGTTGGTCAAGTGAAGCAGGATGATAAAATGCGTGCTTCTTTTGCTCTTAAGACAGAAGCTCCAGGGCCTCCCTGGTGGCACAAGGGGTTAAGTCTCAGCACTGGGAAGCTATCGGCAGTCATGGCAGCATGAGTTTGAATCCAGGCCAGGGAGCTGACCCCTGTGGTGTGGCAGACCTCTCCTGTCTTATCCATTGCTCCCCTCAGCAATGTATTTCAGTAGATCCACCTCTTCTGCTCCCCACTCTGTCTCTGGTGAATCCTTTCACCCCTGCACCTCTAGTCTACACCCCGGCTCTTGTATGCAGAAATAAATAAATCTTTAAAAAACAGAAAAAAGATAGAAGCTCCAAACCACCCACCCACAAAGCAAAAGGGATGGACGCTTGCTTCATGCAAAGTGAGATGCTGGCACGGCAGTGCCCTAACCCCAGGCTAGCACCCAGACTTTAGAAGGCAGAGCAGAGGAGCTCTTTGGAGAGATGGGTGGTGTGTGACCACCAACCATGCTTCCATGGCAGGGGAAAGAGGGGTTGTGTCCCCCATCTCGAGCTTAGTGACTAGATCCTCAAAGTAAGTCATGCCCCTTGGTGTCTTAGGGCTTGAAGTCACTGTGGGCCCAGCTTAGAGAAGCCCAAGGCTGTGAAGCTTGATGGCAGCCTGAGGGGCGGCACTGAGTGGGGCATGGCCCCTCCTCTGGAGATCTGGGGGACAATGAGTTGTTTCCCAACATCTACTTGTGGGTCACTGCAGAAGGGACCCCCTATATAAAATCACTGTAGGACAGTCTGTTCCAGAGATCCCTGGAAGCATGACACGGCCTCAACAGGAAGAGACAACGCAGTGTCTGCGGGGCCAGCCATGGGCACAGCAGCTGAAGCCGTGCCTGACAGAACACTGGAGAAGCCAGCAGAGGGATCCAGAAAACACCCAGCCCAGGATGAACCTCCTGTTATCACCCTATGTCCAGCCTTGACTTGTCTGGCCTCTCCAGGTCCCATCCAACCCCTGCCCCCTCCTCCACCACCACCATGGTCCCTCAGGCCCAAGGCAGGCTTGCAGCAGCTGGGAGAAGCTCCTCTCTCCGTGAAGTCTGGGGTTTTGACTCTGGATGGAAAGCAGTTTTGACAACTGAATGGAGGCTCTTCAATGACTCGGAGGCACACAGGAGCCCTGTGTTGTTTAAGGAGCCAAAAATGCCGGGGACCTCTCCTTCGTAAGTGAGTGGGGCCAACCTAACCCCATAAAATGGATTCAAACAAGCAGAAAGAGTCGTGTTCTGTGCCTCCATCCGGTGGAGTTTCCTCTTTACACATAAAGGTGATAAAGTGTCCTGTGAATGTATTAAGAGGGAAAGCTCCTTGCTTGAAGAACATGTGGCATCTCCCCCCTTTCTGGTCCTCAATTCTGTCCAGAGCCTGCCACCTTCTCCCCACTTCACCAGAGGGAAGACACCCACCTTCTCACCTTCTGGCCACTCTCCCACCTTCTCAGCTCTGTGAACGGGACTATCTCACTTCCTCTATCATTAAAATACTGTCCGCCCCCAAAAGAAAAAGCCAGTTCCTATTAGTTGGTCCCCGTTTTTAATAGCTGGCCACCATTTTGAAGGGAGTGGCTCCACCCGGCAGAGCCCCAAGGGCCAGAGGTCCCTGGGTGAGAAAATGTACTTCGGCTGTGCTTGTTCTCAACACCAACTTTCAGGAGGCCCTTCTGGAAAATTCTGCAGCCGCTGGCTGCACAATGCAGGGGCCCGGGGCAGGGCTCCACCCATCATCTGGGTTGCCCAGAAGGAGTCCGAAGCCACCAGCTCGGAAGGCACCACATGGCAGGGAGCTGGGTTTCCAGCAGGCAGAGGAGGAGGCACACGCGCTCCGCAGTGTCCTGCTGTGTCTGGAAACCCCATCCAAGAGGCAGCGTATGGATCTGTGTGTGGATCTGCTGTCGCGTAATGAAATGGTAATGGGAGGCAGTCCGGAGCTCCTCTTTACACAGCCACCAACGCATGCCATCCACAAGGAGGGCAGCTGCTCCTCCAATCTGCCCTGCTTTTTCAAGTCAGCACTCCCTTTGGAGACCAAGGCCACCCTCCGCCACGCCCAGGATCTCTCTTTGCCTCAAAGAACCATCTGCACTTAGATGCTCTCCGTGAGCCCTCCGGGTGCTCCCTGCTCTCAGCCGCGGCCCCCGGAAGCGCCGCCATCCATCCGGGGTATGCAGGAGTGCACCTCCCCAGGCCGGCTCCAGGCGCAGGCAGGGAGCCATCTTGGAGAGCAGCTGTACCGTAGCCCAGTTCTGTGAACTGCGCTCGCTCCTCTCTTTGTTAAGATAATCATAAACACAAAGCAAAGACAACAGCGACAACAAAATCCAAATACATGATAAGCTCCAAAAAGAGCAGGATGGAACCGTCGTCTTTTCCAGATACCTGTTCGCCACGGCGGACGGCCTGTGCCAGCGCTGAGCCCTCTCCAATACACGCCATATGCCTGTTTCTTTACTTAGCCTTGTTTGGGAGGGGAATCCTTCAGAGAATGGAAGGTCCCCACGTATTTGGCAAGCCAGACAAGGACACCAGCCGAATATGCTCAGCGCTGGTGTGTTCCTCAATGCGGGCTTGTGTGCGTGCGCGCGCACACACAAACACACACACACACTGCGCGTCTCCCCCAGACTGTAACTTCACTCATGAGTTGCTTTTTCTGTGAGCAGGATCCAAATGAAAATAAACTCAGTACTAGGAAATCAGAGCAAATGTAGACTGGCTCTGTCCCCCTTCTGCTGGGATCATAGAGTCGAGAGTTTGGTCAAGAGTGCAGGGGACACACGTGCACTCAGATACACACACCACACCCACCTACCCACGCTGGGAAATCACCCGGCGGGGGCCCTGGAGATTCAAAAGTGGTGAGCTGTGCTCCTGAGCTGAAGATTCAGGAGCTTCATCTCCTGGTTGGATTGCTCGACGTGGTGCTGTGGCCGGAGGTGGGTCTTGGCCTCATTCGCACACTCAGAGGCTGCATCTAGTGGCATTAAGTGGAAGGAACCGGAGCCGGAACAGACACAAACCAACAGGAAATCAATGGCGTTTTATCATTTCCGGACCTTTGATTATGCTGGTTGTCAGCAGGGGGTCTGCTTGGCCGGGCTGCCACATGGCCCAGGTGCCTGGCAGACCATCCTGGGCAGGATGGACCCTGGCTAACCCCAGCGTGGTAGGTGGTCGCTCCAGGAAATGGTCTCTCCTTTCCTCTAGGAAACAAGCAACTGGAAATATGGCAAGAACCTCCCAAGGGTAGTCGTTTTTCCTGACTGGTATCTTAAGCTTGTCAAGTTCTTAGCCAGAGCTTTCCAAGGCGAGTTTGGAAGAAGCATATGGTGCTCGCCCAGTCCATATGACTGGCTGAGCGTCGACCACTACTGTTGATACAATATATCACTTTTTTCTCAATATTATGACAGCATTTGTCAATGAAAATTAAATTACTGTCAAACTTATCCTGCTAACTTACGGCACAGCCATCAGAGAAAGCCAGCACCGCGCCTTAAGCCAATGGGACCTCATCTTTATGCTCAACCAAGATGTGGGGGAGAGAGACATTTGGGACTCAGTGCAGCTGGGGTGGACTGCCAAGCCAGCACAGGGCAGAGACACACTCTACCTCTTGCAGCCCCAGCTCCTGGGAGGGGGTCGGCGGTGGGCGGGGCCGGAGGAGCGTCAGCCTGGACGCAGAAGTGAGAAGGCAACACTTTGGGGGAAATAGCACCACATGTTACACGTACGTGCTGGCTGAAAGGGGGGCAGAGATTATATCTTTAAAATCAAAGATCCTCGAGGTATGTTTAAAATGTAATATCGACATACTGAAGCCATCATATGGGAACATTTAAAAGTTGGATTATGTCTGAAACTGATATCAGCTTCTTCTGTACCTTTGAACAACCTCACCTTTCATGCCAGCACCTAAGATGAAAGACTTTCTTGGTGTATTTTCCCACAAAGGAAGTGTATTAATTATGAACTTTTAAAAGTTTCCCAAAATTCAACATGATAATCAAGCATTTTCCTCTTCGATCACATTATTGGGAAGTGTCGGGGAGGAAAAGGAAGATGGTGGCAGGCAGGATAGTGGAGGGTCAGCTAAAAACCACAGCGTCTGTGACATAACGGGGCTCCCCTTTGATTGCTAGCCCCACCCCCCAGCCCCTCTTCATGTCCAGTGTCCAGGCGTTCAACCTCCCCATCATCCAACTCATCCTTGGGTATGAGACCATCATCCAACTCATCCTTGGGTATGAGACCATCATCCAACTCATCCTTGGGTATGAGACCATCATACAACTCATCCTTGGGTATGAGACCATCATACAACTCATCCTTGGGTATGAGACCAAGCGAGCACATCAAAATTGGGATTTGACTCTTTTTTTGATCTTCTCTCTGAACTTTCAGGAACAATCTCGCACTCGTTTCAGCCCACATGGCTCAGAGGAATCGTCACGATTAGCCCTGGCAAAGCTGATTGGAAAGAGTAGGTGCACCAAGATTGGGGTCTGGGCAGGACCTCTTGCTTCAGTAAAACTATTTCTTCATGTAAGAACATTCCAGAATAATAGCCACAGCTAAGCTAGAAAGAGGACTAGAGAACACATCCCCAAAACATATAAGAACATCTCTGTCCCTGATAAGCTCATGCTAAGCGATGGAAACAATAAAAGGAGATTGTTTGCAAAGAACTCATAGTTTAATAGTCTGGAACAGAACCCCATTCTTTTCTTTTTAAGGTCTTCCAAGACCTTTTGTCTTGGACCTATTCCAGCCAAGGAATTCTACAAATGCAGTACCCCGGGGGGCCCTGGCAGACAGGAGGGGAGGCTACCCTGCCTGGGGGAAGTGGCATCAGGGGCTGAGTTACACAGGCCCAAAAGCAAACAAAATCATCTCACAGGTCCATGGCATCAGCAGAGTCCTCGATGACTCAGGCAACAAACTGTCTTCTCTCAAGAGGAGCAGCCTGTCAGCCCTGCACGGGAAGGCACAGAGCACCCGAAGGGAGTTTCAATAATGTGGGTTCCCACGTGGCCATCAAGACACTCAGTTTGGGACAGCAGATGGGACCCATCTCTGGAGAAGTTTGGGGAGCCTTCCTTTCGTGTACCCCCTTCACTGTGATTCCCAGAATCACCCCTTGAACAGTCACGACTCCCCGGGCACGCCGTGGTGGGGGGCGCAGACCATTCTCCTTATGAAGCCAAGGTGGAGACACAGAGGCGATGGCTCTTGTCCTGGACAGCAGGCCCACACATCTGAGACCTGCTGCCCACCTGGCTGAAGAGAACATCCGAGAAGCATCCTCACTTGGCTCTTGGAAGTCCCCACTGTTCACTCAAGACTTGTCCACCGCCCTGTGGGAGGGTGGGTGGGGCTGGAGGCCGGTCGAGGCCGCAAGATCTTGAGGCAGCCGGAGAGCTCGGTCCCGGCAGTCAGGTTTCCGGCCCGAACTGTTCTCACCAGCACAAAGAGGGGCAGCCTGGCCACGTAACAAAAGCCAGTGTGGGTGGCAAGGTGACTGCACATTTCAGCTTGGATGCTCCGGTGTGGGGCTCGCACCTGATCACCAGATGCTTCAAGCAGATGGCCAGGGAGGGGAGCCGGCTCCTGGTTGCTTCTGAGGGCGGCAGGAGAACCAGTCCAGAGAGTCGGCCGGAGGCGCCCGGCTGCCCAGTCCATGAGCCCCTGCAGGATGGAGCCCGGAGCCTCTGATTCCAGGGGAGGCTTCCAAATACCCAGCAACACACCTCCAGCGAGCGCTCCAACAAAAGGGGGCTCGCCCAACTGGTGTCCTTTTGTCCACGAAGCTTTTAGGATTTCTTCTCTGGATGGGCTTCTGGAACAGGCCAGGCTGCATCTGTTATCTGATCCAGAAGGTCTCCGTAAATGTGATTCATTTGCAAATTAATTTTTCAGCAAGTGACTGGGTGAGCAATAAAAAGGAGCCTCCCCGCGGTGCGGTGCCCAGCCTAACCCGCCACGGTCAGGGGTGGGCACCTCCTCTGACCTTGGCCCGGTAGTGGCCAGTCCTGACAATGACCTCGGCCAAGCGGGAAGGCAGAAGCAGCCCCTCAGACAGGAAGAGAGAGCAGACAGAAGGGAGGAAGGCCGTGCCAAGGAGCGCTTTCTGGAGAACAGAGGATTTTTTAAAGCTTCCTCTCAGCAGAAGCTTCTGGCAGGGTCTGCAGGCCAGGCTGAAAGGGAGGCTCAGCCCACTCTTGTTCCTGCCTGGGGTCTCCTTTTTCTTCCAGGAAACCCCATGTTCTTGTATGTGCAGGCACACATGGCCACACACGCACAGGCGACATCCAGGCACATGTACGCACACATGTGTTTCTTTTTTTTTAATTTTTTTTTTAGATTTTATTTATTTATGCACACAAGAGCTGGGGTACAGGCCAGAGTCGAGGGAGGTGAGAGGATTCACCAGACAGAGGGGAGCAGAACAGGCAGACTGACTGAAACACACTGCTGAGGGCAGCAGCGGGCGAGGCAGGAGAGGTCTGCTGTGCCATGTGGGTCCCCTCCCTGGCTGGCAGCAGGGATCAAACTCATGCTGCAGTGGCTGCAGTTTGCTTCATAGTGCGTTGCCCAACCCACTGCGCCACCAGGGAGGGCCAACACACGTGTTTCTTGAATGAGAACATGGGTCCAGGCTGTTTTATTTACCAGCGTGCTCCCCAGCCAGAAATGGCCTGAGATCTACAAGGTCCTCAATAAATACGATGCAATGAATACAAGGACCAGTGACCGGAGTTTCAACCAAGCCCCTCCCCTGTTTGTTCCTTCATACACACTGTCACACACGCACTACCGCTCGAGACGGTCTTGTGTACCTGTTTGTGTATTCACGACTTCTGGTCTAGTTCCCCCCACCCTCTGCCATGAATGTGAGTTTCGTAGGGGCAAGCTGACCAGCTTCCCGGGAGTGCCCTATGGCACCCACCGCTGGGCACTGGTAAGTATGCAGTGTTTGTTGAGTGAATGTGTGAATGAATGCACAGCCCTTTCCCAGCCTTTCCCCTGCCCTGTGCACAGCTCAGGTGGCAGCAAACGCCCCCACTGCCCTCGGGCCGGAGGTGTCTCCCCACTCTGCTCTAAATGTGTATTTCTCGAGCCCACGCTTCCTCACAGCCCCCATAGGGCTGAGCCGGGCCCTCCTCTCGGCAGGCCACATCCCCACAGTGGCGGGACACAGAGCCTGCCCACTCACTGGGGGTCTCTCCAGTTTGTGCGGGTCCACTGGATGAGCAGGGACCATTGTGCCTGCGCCCTTGTGAGCACCTGGACAGAGGCGCCCTCATTCCCTGTGGCCCTGGCATCCCTCTGCGGGCCCTGGGGCTGGGGTTGTGTGAGCGCCGGTAGGTAGGTGCGCTGGTTCACGCACGCGTGGCACAGGAGTGCTGGTGGGGAGAGAGAAACGCCCAGCGAACTCCAGGCTGCAAGCAGGCCCAGAGCCCATGAGGGTGGGGCAGGCGGCAGCACCCCCATCCCCTCTGCTGCTGGCAAGTAGGCTCCTATGCAGCCTGCAACCTCGGGCCAGTTACCTGACTTCTCCAAGCGTCAGTCTTTCATTTACAAAATAGAGATCATAAGATGCCCACTTCACAGGCTAGTTTTAGGACCTGAAGGTAATTTCTGTTGGTGCCCAGTTCAGTGCCTGGGACCCATCAAGCTTTCAGTGGCAACCTCTTAGCCAGTGCCCTCCCTTGCCAGGCACCATCTGAGCATCTTCCTTAGCAGTTGCTGAGGACCCTGGTCTCCTCTTTCTCTGATATCTGCCCCTGCCACAGTATGGGTATTCAGCAGGTGCTTACGAGGTGCTCCTGTGTGGCCTGGAGCCCTGTGGTAAGTCGAGTTCTGCGCCACTTGGATGCAGGGGTGGCGGTTTGGTGTCTGGGAGGCTCTGGGAGGGAGTGGAGAGGGCGGTGTTGGGCAGGCGGGAGCCCCCGGGCCCTGCGACCGTGCAGGGCTGCCGGGCCAGCGGTAACAGGCGGCCATGACTGGTGGCAGACCCTCCAGCCCCAGGCTCTCCTACAAAGGCAAGGATTAGCCCTGCTGCCCTGGCCAGCGGCCAGCGCAGATCATTTCATTTGGCCTACTTAGCGTTCCCCCAGGGGTGCTGGGAGGAGATGATTCATCACTGTCTGGGGCACCCTCATGCAGAGAGGCTTCCACCCCAGAGAGGCTGTGTCCCTGTCAGCATGTGTGACATGACAGGCACGCTCCCCAGGCCCTCCTGCGGGAAGCCAAGGTGGGCAAGGGCGACACGGGTTTGGGTGGAGATGCCAGGGGTGCTCAGAAAATCAGCAGAGAGACGAGAATCCCGCACCCCTCCTGTGGCACAGCTCAGCCTCCCGGCTGGGAGGCCACCGGTCACATCTGCTGAGCCACGTGGGGATAATGCTCTCCGTACCATGTCTTCTTGTTTTCCTCCCACCTGTCTCAGGCCACCTGGAGAGGCAGGCAGAGTTGGGGGGTGGGGGCGAGGAAGGAAAGCAAGGGAAGCCTGGTCTCTGTCAGCTCAGAGCTGTACAGAATCTGAGAGCCCAAAGGACTGTGGACTCCTGTTCCCTCCAAATGACCTGCAAATCCTTATTGAAGTGGGGGCCAGAGCCCAGAGTGGTGAGGTAACCCGTACAAGTTCACACAGCACAACAGGACCCAGTGCTCCTGTCTTCCCGCCCAGCCGGACACTGCCCCTCTGGCATCTGGCACATAACAACTACCCAGAAGCCCAGACTGGTCCAAGGGCTCACAGGGAGACTGATGGGGGAGCGGTGAGGGCTCCCAGGCCGCCTCTCAGGAAGGGGGCTGGGGTAGGGTATGGGGAGCACTCTCAGCTCCATGAATTAGCACAGACGACGCTGAGGGACCCAAGACCTGGACGTGTTACAGCCAGGCTGATCATTCTGCCTCTCTTCTCATATTTCAGGAGCTCGACCCAAGCTTTCAATACCCACAGGCCCAACTGAACAAAAGAAGAA
Source organism: Galemys pyrenaicus (assembly GCA_019455555.1). Taxonomy (NCBI): domain Eukaryota; kingdom Metazoa; phylum Chordata; class Mammalia; order Eulipotyphla; family Talpidae; genus Galemys; species Galemys pyrenaicus. The sequence goes on along the minus strand of JAGFMF010011914.1, from coordinate 4,123,749 downwards.
CGGGGTGGGGAGGACAGGAAGGTGGGGGCGGGGGCTTCAGCGCAGAGCCGGCCAGGCGGCTGCGGGCTGGCATCGGGCACCTCCGCCCGCGTTACCTTCCCTTCTGCACAAGTAATTAAGAAACACCTGTGTTTCTCCGTCAGGCTGCGCGTTGGGGAGCGTCCCCCTGGCGCCAGGTAGGGGCCCAGGCGCCCCCAAGCCCCCTCCCCTGGGGCGGGCTGATGGTCTCCTTCAGAGGCTCTGTGGGGATGTGGGAGGCCGGGGAAGCCAGAGGCGCCCCAAACCTGCTTCAAAATGGCCGAAGCCCCCACAGAACTTTGAAATCAGGATCCACTCCTCACGCGCCTCCTGCCAACACTCACGCCTATGCCAGCTTTCTCACAAACGAACAGCTTGTATCCCCATGAAAATCAATGGATGGAACAAATTGTATTAAATTATGTAAAATGATACTAAAGAGCACATTCTACCAGTGAAAAGGAAAAAAAAAAAGTAACCCCCCAGAAAATCTTATTTTAATAAATCTGGCAAAATTATAGAAGACAATGAGGAGGAAAAAATGCTCAATTTTTATGACACTTAAAGACACATCTCTCGGCCACAAGCGGAGGTGCGGGCTTCACCGCGCGGTCACGCGTGTTCTGTGTGCAGCGGCCACCTGCCCCCTCGCGCTGCAGCCACACCCGCCTGGCGCGGGGGACCCCCAGACCGTGCGGAAACAAGCTCACGGATTTGGGAACCAAAATTTCCTTCCCTTTCACATGGATTTTTTTTTTCTTGGTAAATAACTGTAATTAGCTTTGAACTTGCAATATAACCTCTTGCCTATATGTGGGGAAAAATCATTTAAAAATATTTTCGCCACTTCCATCCTTTCAATTTCCTAGCACAGCTGCCATTTAGAAAAAAATAAATCAGGAAGGTTCGAAGACATGGTGTTTAATAGGTCAGGGACCTCTCTCGGCCCCCATTCTTCCAGGCCGCGCTCCCAGCCCCGGAAGGGCCTGTCATTTGCCGCAGGGGTCTGTTACCTGCCTGCTTTACGCAAAAGCAGAGCAACGTGGAGACAGCCGTGCGGTCCAGAGCAGGGTCGTGTCTAGAAACAGATTAAACAGACTGGGGAGACTCTAAAAGACGCTGCATCTGGAGGGGGTGACTTTCAACCTTGCTCTCCCCACCTCTGGACTGTGTGACCTGAAACTCACTTTTAGGTCTGCAGGCTGGGTGCAAGAATGCCAAGTTTGCCAAATTCCTATGAAGACGGAAGTCACTCGCATAATGCCAAACTGCACAATTGCTAGCCTGGCACAAAGGCAGTTTTCCTTACGAGTCGCTACTAGTAGTTTAAAAATTGTTATAATATTGACATATGATAGACAATAATTACCTGCGTTAATTTAACAATATTCTTTATAATAATAATAATAGCCTTCTAGTTGTTTCTAACAGTAATGATCATTTTTCCTGGTTGTGACATGCATAGGGCCAGCGTGTTGAGCTGACTTTTCTCTCAGACCAATCATAAAAGCGCTGCTGCTTGGAAATCCAAATGTGCCTTTTCTGAGTGGAGCGAGGATCATGCGCCGAACTATCCTGTCACACGAGAGCACACGTCACAGTGCCTGGTGACCTGTGTTCACCTCAGACCTCACCTGGGCTCCTCCCTCCCTCCCCCGGCCCACGGGGCCTGGCGTCCAGAGAACAGAGCCGATGGCTCGGCCGCGGTCAGTCACTCCATGATAAAGCCAAGCTTCAGCACGTCCTCAGACGTACTTACATCACATCTTAAATAATAATGCGCCTTATAATAGAGATCAGGTTATTTTTTTGTCCCCCCAGAGATGGCCCATTATATAGTTGGTAGTATTTTGAGTTCAACAATAATAAGAACACATGATAACAGAACGGAACACCAAGGCAGCGTTGCCATCTATGCTAAGTACATTCCTACCACTCTAGATCATCACGGCTTTGGTTCAGATTCAGTGTGGGAGGTCGTTGAGGCTCAAGAGTCTCTGACACCCCTGAAGGGGCTTTCACAGGTTATCTGCTTGGGAAGGAGTGTATCTGAGGAACTGATTAAATAGTTGGGAACTGACGGGGCCAGCTCAAGAGTTCATCAGGGGTTTACACCAGAGGTGAGGAGACCTTGTCCTCACTGCTCTACTATTGCCGGGGCTCCCATAGTGCACCCCCAGATTAGAGCACACTTTGGAGTGTTTCCAATAAAACCCCCATCCTGTTTGAGTCATTTTCCAAAGGGAGAAAGCAGTCATGGCCACTGCCCAGTCTTATTGCAAAGCCCTTTCCAACAAGCTATCCAACCTGTCTAAACCACAAAACACGGGGATTCCTTGAAGTTAGTTCATTCATTCATTCATTCATTCATTCACTCATAAACTGCACCGAGGACACACAGCGTCAGGCACTATTCCAAGTGCTAGTGGTCTCGCTACAAACCAGGCAGTCAACACCCCACCCTCGCAGGGTCAGAGCACAGATAGCACTGGGTGTGTGATGGACAGGTGGGTATAAAGGCACAGAGACAAACTACACAGAAAGGGGCAGCAGGGAATTCTAGGGCAGAAGATGATTCAAACTTTCAATGGGGGCTCACGGGAGATCTCACTGGGAGGTAACTGTTGAGCAAAGTCCTAGAGGAGGTGAGGGAGCCAACCACACAGTTATGTGCAGTAATTGTGTGGAGTGCTGCAGAAGGCACAGCCAGTGCAAAGGTCCTGTGGCAGGAGCCTGGCCAGCTGAGCACAGCAGCAAAGCCAGTGTGGCCAAGACAGCAGGTGCATTGTAGAGGATGGCATGATCTGGGATCAGGCAGGGGCATGCTGGTGGGTCAGGGCGTGTGGCCCTTGCATTCACTTCAAGAGACACGGGGAATCCCTGGGACTCTGAAGAAAGCAGTGATGAGATCTGATGGAGCACTGTAAGAGGATTAGTCTGGCCAGTGTGTCCACTCTAGGAGGCAGGGAGTGGGCAGAAGAATACTGACCAGTCAGGAGACTGTTGATAACGTGGTCTGATCCGAGGTGGCTGCAGTGTGCATGGAGAGAAGGGAAAGGGGATGCTTTCTGCATGTTTTAAAGGGAGAGTCTACAGACTGGCTGATGGAGTGCAAGTGGGGTGGGAGGCAGGGAAGGAACAAAAAGGCACCAAGATTTTTGGTCTGAATTATGAATGGATGGCGTTTGGATGAGTTCCTTTCAGAGAGGTGGCGAAGACCAGTTTCCGGGGCAAGGTTGGGGCAGGAGCAGTCTCTGTTGTGCCCTGAGGGCGTGCATCTGCACAATGAGGTACTTGGGGGCGCAGATATCACAGGGAACCAATGAGGGTCCGCCTGAGCCAGGTGGTGAGTTGAAGTGATCTGATAAATTGCTCAGAAAAGGGTCCTCCTTGCTGGGCCAAAGTCTCAACACTATGACGCTATCAAAAGCCACTGCAGCATGAGTTCGATCCCAGCCAGGGAGCTGACCTACATGGCACAGCAGACCTCTCCTGTCTTGCCAGCTGCTCCCAACAGTGGTGTATTTCAGTGAATCTACCTGTTCTGCTCCCCCACTCTGTCTGGTGAATCCGCTCACCACTTCCCCTCTGTCCTATACTCCAGCTCTTGCATGCATAAGTAAATAAAATAAATCTTAAAAAAAAAAAAGACATGCAAATATATCACCCTGGTTTGCTGGCCCTCCTTCCAGCCCCCGAGGGTCCCTCCCACCTGCCGCTCCTCCCAGCACCACCTCAAACGCCCCGCCTCCTCCTCACTCCCAGGGGACTCCCACAGCCACCCTAGTGACTGCAACCCTATCAGCGTAGTGGGTGAAGCAAGAGAGATGAAAATCCTCCCCAAACAATCTGAAAATACAGAGGTGTAAAACGCTGCATCCTAAAAAAGCCTCCCGCTAGAGGGACTATTTTTAAAAAGACTTTTAAGAGGTGTGAAAGTGAAGCTGTCTATTATGTTTCTCCAGCAAGGCTCCAGAGCTTAGGTTTTCTAACAACGATCCAGAGCGGCCACTTCTGGTCTGTGGGGGGCTCATGGCCGCAAGCCAAGCAGGTCCCCGGGGGGAAATGATGGACCTCTGTGCATTAGGCTGCCCGAACAATCCAGACGAAAATTGAACTCTCCTAAACACTGTTGGTTCATAGAACCTGAATTAAGCTTGAACTTTGCTGATGTCTCTGAGATTTTGCTCCCGCTAAACACCATTTAAATCTGCATTATTAGCCCCCTTCCTCGGGAAAGTACAGCTGCGCCTGTACTTACAGCTTTTATATACAGCAAATTGCCAAAAACACCCAAATAAATAACAGGGAATCTATTCTTCCCGTCTGCTTAAGGGTCAGTTGAAAGCCAATGGAAATAACTAACTCGCTTGCATCAGCAGGAGAAATGGGCATTTCAAGTTGAGAAGCTGGTGGGGAGCTAGTTTTGGTTACTAAAGGTTTCCGTTTAAAAGCAGACGCCAGAAACTTATTTTTAATCTTCTGTTTGAGGAGCGTGGATCTGAACTGAAGGGCACTGCAAGCTGCTTTAGTTTAAAACTCGGATTAATCAAGGAGAGGAGACTTGGAGGAGAGAGTTCCAACCCAGAGGAGGATCCTGGAGTGATACTGTGGGGGTCCCACCAAAGCCCCCCACCCCAGCCCCCCACAAGAGCCCCCAACCTTGCAGCCCAAGGCTCCACTGCCACAGCTTTATGTCTGTCATAACTTTACATGCTGTCAGGTTTCAAACAAAACATAGTTCCATTATCACGCTGCATTACGGCTGGCCGTGGTAAAGGCAGTGTTTTTAGGTCTGTCGCTTAGAGGCCGCCCTGGACAGCTTTCAAAGAAAATGGCGGTCTCCCGGGCTCAGATTTCATCTACCAGGGACTGCTTGATGAGTCTGGACAGAGAAAAAGATACTTGATTCTGGTCTGAGTGCCCCCACCAAGAAGCAGCTCTGCATCCCGCACTGGTAATTGGGGAGACCCACTGTCACCTCCACCCTACTCTCCTCTGGCTCTCGTGAGAAGCCTGGCGTCTCTAGTGCCGGGGTCCGCTCCCCCAGAAAGGCCTTTGAATTATCCATAATGATCATAAAAGAAGAAAATCTAATCAAACCTAGCTGCTTCTTTGTTGGTGAAAATCCTGCTTTTTAACCTAACATCTCCAACCTCAACTGTCTTCCTGCACTTGCCCTTACTATCATATTAGATGCTGTTCTTCAAACCTTAACTAAAAATATTTTCGGAAGACAAATGTGATATTCTAAATGTCACCACAGAAGACGATAGGAACCGTTATTTTCTATTTATCACAAATATTGTCTGATGCTACGTATCTGAAGAATACTCTTGATTAGAAAGGCCCTTCCTTTTGTTCAGTGCTTCTAAAAATATAAAGACTATCATAAAAAAAAATAAAATCCTAGTACAGGTGACACAAATCTTTCCTATCAGACTTTTTAATTTTTTTTTTGAGGTGCCAGAATTGGGATAGCACATTATGATGAGGATTCAAAAAGAATAATTAAAGTTCTACACGGACACAGATCTGCCTGAGGGAGGACCTTTTATGTTGTTTTGCATTTCGTGTGTCATTCAAAAGGTTTGCAACTGGGAAATGATGTTGAACTAAAATAAGACAAGAACACATTGACTGAAATTATACCCTGTCCAATGAGTTGACACCCCTTTAGACAGCTCTCCATGATGGCTCTGGAGCCACCACTGCTCTGCATATGGGTGACATTTAGACTCTGCTCAGGGGCCCAGGGAGGAGCCGTCTTGAGGTGGGGAGAGAGCACACGGTTCCTGGGTGGCAGAAGGGAAAGGAGAGGACCACCTGGCACCTGCGTGGCTCTGCTCGCTGGCTGAAGGGGAATTACAGCTGAGCGGTCCCCTGGCCATTCTGCGACCCGGTGCATTTGGTTTGGTTTTACCACATAGTTTGGTGTTTGTCGGTTAATATTTAGCCATGATGGAGTAACACGTAACGATCCAGATGTTTGGCTTCCTTTTAAAAATTGGCAGTTGTGGTAACGCTGGTCCAGATTTCCCTTACAGTGACAATGAAGGAGCAAAGTGGAGGCTGCCTTTTTATTTTTTTAAAAAGATTTATTTATTTATGTATACAAGCACTGGGGTACAGGCTAGAGGTATGGGGTGGGTGAGAGGATTCACCACAGACATAGCAGGGAGCAGATCAGGCAAACTAACAGAAGTGCACTGCTGAGGGGAGCAGCAGACAAGGCAGGAGAGGTCTGCTGCGCCATGTGGGTCCCCTCCCTGGCCGGCAGCAGGGATCGAACTTGTGCTGCAGTGGTTGTGGTTTGCTTCATAGTGCATTGCTTAACCCACTGAGCCACCAGGGAGGCCCGAGGCTGCCTTTTTAAGCAGGACATTTGTGCTCTCGCTTTCTGTAATCCCTACCACGCCCTACTGTGTCTCATCATTGAGACTGTTGATCAGCATTTACCCTTTCATTAGCAGTATTCATCTGTTATAGCAAAGACACATTTCTGCATATCTATAATCTCATTTTTTTTTCTTTAAAGAGAAAGGAAAGGATAGAAAAAAGGTAGATTGAGTCAGTATTGATTAAAATACAACAAGGAACTCTGCGAAAGTGAAAAATACCCCACAGCTTTATGTGTAAACATTAGGCCCATATCATCCATGCATGACATTATGAGGTATCTGTGAGCATTTATTTATTCAAGAACTGTTATTGAACGCCCATTATCTGTCAGGCACTGTTCTAAATACCAAGAATACAACAACTAGCAAAGCAAAGAAAATTTTCTGCAGCCATGGAACTTGACTTTTTTAAGGAAAAGCCAAGAAATTAAAAACTACATAGACATGAGAAAAGATTCCTGTGTAAGGTGAAAAATGATATAGAGGACAAAGGGAATAGCATATGGAGCATATGGAGCAGGAAAAGAATATTGGGATGTATGGACTTTCAATATATATTTAATATTGTGAGCTCTGGACTTTGTTGCTTCTTCTCCTGTGACCCTTACTGAATCTTCCTCCTGCAGGAAGCCTTCCATGACTACCTTCTCTGTCACAAACCTCTCCTTTTTCTTTTCTCTGGAAAACAATGGCAGTAACTAAAGGTCACAGATGCTTGGGTTCTAACAAAAAAACATATTTTGAGATAGTTTGGGGTTCTGGTTCTTATACTTGGCAAGGAACAATCTGATTTAAGGATGAAACAAGTACATGAATAACTCTTAGAGTAAGTAAAAAATACTGAGGGTGATAAAAGAGATAGAGAAAAAAATACTATCCAAAGTTCAGAGGGGAAAGCATTACCTACAGCTGTAGTATGAGGGGAGAGTGGTGTTTGCCTCAAGGGGCTTTTTGTAAGTTCACTGTCCCACTCAGCCTGGTCCTTGACTCCCACCCCAGCAAGAGGCAGTAGGGGCTCCTCAATCTGCATTCAAGGCCTCAGCCTCTTTGCAACCCAATTTCTCCAGTCTCATTTTCTCCAGTCATTTCCTTCTGTAAATGTCTCTGCTAATGCCAACACCAGAATAAAAGGCGTAACTACCAAAAATTGAGGAGGGTGAGAAGAATACATATCAACAGAGAAATTTCTCCAGGAACGGATAGAAGCATGTCAGAACATGTCATGAGATAATGCTTCCCTTGCAAATATAATAAAGGAAATGGAAACTCTTAAGACAGACCATAAACAAGAGATTCAAAAAATCAAAACATAGATGTTCCAACAGAAAGACTCAGGAAGCAATGGAAGAAATAAATAAAACTACTTTGCCACAAAATAAATAAAGTCACCTTTTAGAAATAAAAGTCCCAGTAGAAGGAGACTAATTTCAGTAGTCTCTGCTGACAACACAGAGCTGTAAGACAAGAGTTTGAGAAAACCAAGCACTCCAATAAATGAACAAAAAAGTAGGGAAGACAAAGTAAATTCAACATATATAGAGATGGTGTAGTGAAGTAAAGAATATTTTTAAAATAACAAAAAAATCAAAGATATAATAAAAGAAAACTGCCCTCAATAAAGACATACAGTCCTTGGATTGAAACAGTATCCAGAATTATAGGAAGCCCTGATGCATTTGAAATTTTAAGAAGAAAGAAAACTATGGATTCCATATTAAAGCAAAGAACAAGTAAACAGACATGTAAATTGAACAAAAAGATAGCAAATCAACAAAAATTTTGAGAATATCATTAATTATAAGATACAAGAAAGTAACTACTAGACTTTTGAAAACACTACTTTTCCATACCACCAGTGGAAAAGTATACACAAGACAAACAAAGCTCAGATCATATAACAGGAGACAGAGAACACAAGAAAAGAAAGTAAAATCAAAGTATTAGAATCAACTTTATTTTTAACACTAATAAGTAGAAATGTACTTTGAATGATAAAAGTAAAACAAAACATTATTCTGGTTATGTGACTCATTGATTCAGAAAGATTAAAATTATGATGACTGGCGAAGATATAACATGAGCAGATACTTAATATAAAAGAAAGTAGAGTTTTGATCATTTTATCAGGTACAGTTATGTTTAAGGCAATAGCAGTTAACCAGACCAAGCTAGACAGATCACGATCAACACAACAATCTTACTAGATGATTTTGTAACAAAAATATCACAAAATAAACATCACAACAAACTACTTTCAGGAAAGGTAATATGACCAAAAATAGCGATAAGAGACTTTGAGTCACGTTCATTTCATCACAAACCAAATAGATATAATTAGGAAGGATGTGAAAAATACGTGTAGTGCCATTGATAAGGTAAATCTAATAGAGATCTATCCAAGTTCATTCACTTAAAATAGAAAATGGGAACTCCTTTCAAATCTCTATAAAATACAAATGCAGCCATTGATCACAGCAAAAAGCTTGAAATAGAGCACAGTCTCTGAGATGTGTGTGTGTGTGTGTGTGTACATTTGGGCTTAGACATTAACACCTAAAACAGAAAAGAAAACAAAACCAAAACACATCAAAAAATGAAAACCTTTATAAAAAGAAAATTGCTCCAGGATAAAGTGAAAGTTAAAGGGAAAATGTAGAATCTCTGGTTAAAAGGAATTATTGTAAGGCAAGAGAGTTAAAGATATAATAGGGGGGAAGCATGACCCTTGAAACCTAGGTTATTCAATAAGAAAACAAGAAAATCAGTAAACCAAGCTTTGAATCCACAGTGAAGATAAAGAGGAACCAATATATCTTACCAAAGCAAGAAAGAATATTAAAGTAACAGCAGAAATGAATGAAAAACATCTAATGAACATATTTTTATGTAGGGGGAAGTATAATAAAGTAATAAAGCTCTGTCTCTGTGGCTTCACTAGGGGTGATTTCCTCTAATCAGGTGACATCTGGCAGTGTCTACAGATGGTTTTGCTTGTCTCAGTTTGGGGGTTGCAGGGGACCTAGTGGGAGTGACTGCCGGGGCTGCTGCTACCCCCACAGTGCCCAGGACAGCCTCACAGCAAAGAGCACCCGAACTAAAATGCCAGTGAAAGGGCCTCCCTAGTGGTGCAAGGGGTAAGTCTCAGCATTATGAAGCTATCCACAGTCACTGAGTCACTGGCAGCACGAGTTCAATCCCTGGCCAGGGAGGCGATGCACATGGTGTGGCAAACCTCTTGTGTCTCACCCACTGCTCCCCTCAACAGTGTATTTTAGTCAACCCACTTTTTCTGCTCCCCACTCTGTCTCTGGTGAATCATCTCACCCCTGTACCTCTGGCCTGCATCCCCATCTTGTATGCATAAACAAATAAATCTTTAAAAAAAAAATTCCAGAGAAGCTGTGGTTGAGACACTCCAACTATCTTTTATATATGTATGTGTCTCTCTCTACATATATCCATATACACTTTTTTTTATGCATACAAAAACTGGCTGTAGGCCATAAGTGTGGGGTGGGGTTCGTAAGAGGATGAATCAGAGACAGAGTGGAGAACAAAACAGGCAAGTCTACTGAAATACACTGCTGAGGGGAGCAGCGGGCAAGACAGGAGAGGTCTGCTGTGCCATGTGGGTCCCCTCCCTGGCCAGTAATCGAACTCAGGCTCCAGTGGTGATAGTGCTGAAACTTAACCCCTGCACCACCAGGGAGTCCCCACTCTAACTATCTTAATAAAGACACAGGAGGAAAATATAAATTTATAACATTAGAATTTATAATATGGATATGGCCACAGATAAAATAAATGTTCAAGTATATGTAAAATGCATTATTTCATTTTGTGCAAATAATTTTAAGGTGATAACATGAGACATTTTTATGAAGGTAAAAATTACCGAAGTTGAGCACAGGAAAGAAAGATTTTAACAGGTCAATTACAGGCAAGAGATACGACCCTGAGAGAGGATTGTCAGAGCTATCGCAAAAGACAAGGACCAGGTATTGCCACAGGTTAATTCTATCAATCCTTCAACAGGAAGATGAAACCAAGGCTATTTTAAGTGTTCAAGGACTTAGAATATTCCTTGACCATTTTTGAACATGGTATCTGACATTGATATCAAAACCTGACAAAGATATAAAAAAAGAAAAGCATGTATCAATCACACTTTTGAATAGAAATGCCACAAATCCCAAATAATGTTTAAAGTTCGGTAATCAGGGTCCTCCCTGGTGGCGCAGTGGTTTAAGCAACACTCTATGAAGCAAACACAGTCACTGCACCACAAGTTCAATCCCTGCTGCTGGCCAGGGGCGGTGATCCACATGGCACAGCAGACCTCTCCTGCCTCACCCGCTGCTCCCTTCAGCAGTGTATTTCAGTCATCTGCCTGTTCTGTTCCCCACTCTATTTCTTTTTTTTTTTTAAGATTTATTTATTTATGCATACAAGCACTGGGGTACAAGCCAGAGGTGTGGGGGGTGAGAGGATTCACCACAGACAGAGCGGGGAGCAGAACAGGCAGATCAACTGAAGTACACTACTGAGGGGAGCAGCAGGCACAGCAGGAGAGGTCTGCTGCACCATGTGGGTCCCCTCTCTGGCCGGCAGCAGGGATCAAACTTGTGCTGCAGTGGCTGTGGTCTGCTTCATAGTGTGTTGCTTAACCCACTGCGCCAACAGAGAGGCCCTCCCCACTCTATTTCTGGTGAATCCTCTCATTCCCCCATACCTCTGGCCTGTACTCCAGTTCTTGTATGCATAAATAAATAAATCTTTTAAAAAAAAAGTTCAATAATCTGTTTGGTTTCTCTGTTACCTCTGTGAAGAGATTTTCTGAATTGGGAGAAGACTTTGCTTTTAATTCTATTTCTCCATCAAGGTTCATTATTTCATTCTTTGTAATGTAATATAAAAGTATTTTAAATAAGTATTTGTAAAAAAGAAATTAGATTTCAGCAATAGTAACTTAAAAACAGGCCTCTATCAAATGGAGTTGATTCCTTAAAGATGTTTCAATATAGGGAACTCTATTAATTTGTTCTTATGATGCATTTTTTAATATTTTAATATATCAAACAGAGAAAAATATTTGATGATGTCCACAAATGTATGCGGCATGTTTCAATCTAAACACAAATCCCTGATTAAAATAAATAAACATGGGCCTCCCTGGTGGCTTAGAGGTTAAGTCTCAGGGCTATCGTCTCTAAGGCCTGCAATCCATCCCGGCCAGGGAGCTGGCCTACATATGGTGTAGCAGACCTCTCCTATCTCCCCGCTGCTATTTCAGTAGATTGGCCTGTTCTGCCCCCCACTCTGTCTCTGGTGAATCCTCTCATGCCCCATACCTCTGGCCTATCTGTACCCCAGTCCTTCCACGCAAAAAAAAAAAAAAAAAGAAGAAGCAACAGGACAATTCAGCAAGGTGGCCAGTTGTAAAATGAATGCACAAAAATCAGAAAAATCAGTTTCTATTAACCCTTATTATTACTATAATATATAATAATTAATATATAATAATATATTCTTACTTTATATAATTTATATAAACTTATATGTTTATAAATATTTATATATAAATAATACACTGATATTATTTATATAATTATATAAAATATAATAATATTATTACTATTAAAAGTAATAATGACAAAAACATAATTAAAGAAAAGATTTGATCTACAATGTAATACAATGTGAGGGAGAAAGGGAGAGTGAGAGAAGGAGAGAAGATACTGAGAAATAAGCCTCAATATTAATCTTAGGTCCTAAATAAAAAAGTAAACTGCTTAGAATGACTAAGCAATGTAGCTAGAAAGCACCATTTTGTAGTTCAACATAAGACTCCAAGTCATAATAACCTCACTAATCCCTATATGTTTATGAATCATGTGTATTTCCTCATCCTTCCCTAAATTCTGCTATGTTGTGGGTACCATAATGTTAAGCTAAGACTAAAGGTCATATGTAAATAAATATGAAACTCATCCGGTAATAAGAACAGTTTTACCAGAGACTATACTGAAATATACATGTCTGGAGAGAGAGAGGGGGAGAGAGAGAGAGAGTTTGGAATAGATGCAGAAATAACAGACAAGTCAGTTGAGTAAAATAGAGGACAGAAATGAACATAAAGGCATATGAAAATCTGGTTAGTGAGAAAGATGCTTTTATCCCCCCAAAGATGCCTTTTTAGTCAGTGAAAGAAAAGAAAAGGAATTATTTAATAAATGCCATGACATGAACTGGCTGGAGCTCCTGTGTTCTCCAAAATAAAATTAAGATGATTAAGCATTTAAAGACCAAAAACTAAGATAATGATAAAAGATAACGTTCCTATGAAATCTAGGAGTATGTCATAGACGTCATAATATGACAGATAAATCGAAGTGTAAAAAAACCTCACTATGATAAAAAATTACAAACAAAATCAAAAAGCATATGACAAACTGGGAAAAATATTTATAACACAAATGACAGAAAGGGGCTAATTTCCTTAATATATAATAAGCTCTTGCAAATCAGTGAGAAAGATATCAATCATTCAATAGAAAAAAAAATGGCAAACGATATAAAAAGGCAATTCACAGAGAAAGAAACATAAATGACTTATAAACATATGGAACGATGTTCAGTGTCACTCATAATTAAAAACATGCAAATAAAAACAATGGGAGACCGTTCCGAGAGGCAAAGGTTTGCAGCTTTGACTGAACAGTTCCATTACTTGGAAATTGTCCTGTAGAAATTCTCTTTCTCACACTCATCCACGGGGACAAGTTACAGAAGAGAGAGGATAGATAGATAGACAGACAGACAGATATTGGATCTATCTGTACACGTATATCTCTGTACATACTCATCGATTATTATTCATCAACAGGGTCTGGTCAAGAAAAGGATGGTTAAGCTCCACGAAGGAACTAGAAATTCTCTGCAATTATTAGCAACAATATGGATGATGTGAAAAATATGCATTATCTACTGATAAGTAACAAAGCAAGATAAAAAGTGCATATATTGTGTCTCAGTTTGTGCTTAAAAATTTTTTTAAAGATTTATTTATTTATGCATACAGGAGCTGGGGTACAGGCCAGAGTCGTGGGAAGTGAGAGGATTCACCAGAGGCAGAGTGGGGAGCAGAACAGGCAGACTGACTAAAACACGCTGCTGAGGGGAGCATTGGGTGAGGCAGGAGAGGTCTGCTGCACCCTGTGGGTCCCCTCCTTGGCCAGGGATCAAACTTGCCCTGCTGTGCTGTGGATGGGATGCTTCACAGTGGGGTGCTCAACCCACTGGGCCACCAGGAAGGCCCCATTGTGTTTAAAATTAAAATGCATACTCGTGCATTTGCATACTAGGCATCCAGAAATGTGCTGGGCTGAAAATCAGTGGCGCTGAGTTTAGAGAAGAGGAAGACTCACTTTTTATTAAACAGACAGACCTGTCGTACAGGTTGAATACTTCCCATGTGCCTGTCTTGCAATGAGCACAAACCCTTCCTACATTTTTGAAAAATGAGGGAGTCGCATCAAAAGCACCAGGGGATCAATTTGAAGGTGTGTTCAATGACCCAAACTGTGCAAATCTGAAAGACAAAATACTGATAGATTTATAACCCATGATTAAAATAAATATTAGTGAGTCCACAGTGATAAGGAAGCAACTGAATCATGAATAACTCATAAGAGAGAAGGACAACTTTTCCTTTCGGGAGAATTGTAATTTAAGAAATGTACAAGGAGTGAGGGAAATCAAAAATCACAATTAGAACATCGTAGTAATAATTGTTACAGGTAAAAATCAGTGGGCAAATCCATGGAAGTAAACAGCACGTTTGCCTTGTCTCAAAGTAGCCCCCATAAGGACACTTTCATTACAAAGGAAAAAAAATAATAACTGCAGCTGAGAAACCTGGATGACACCACCTTAGCCAGGGAGGCAGGAGCCAACCTTCTGCTCGTCAGAGTCGTTGTCAAGGAGACAGTGGCCCCCAAACACTGGGCAGTCAGGAACAGAAATGCTTGCTGGGTAGCCTCAAGAGTCTGCTGAGCTTTAGTCTTGAACCTGAAGACCTGGAGCCTGGATCTCAGCGTCTCCAGGGTCTGGAGAACAGAGCAGATTCTAAAAACACCGCCTCTATATGTGCCTAGGCTTAGAAATTGACTGACGCATGCGCAGTTTCCCGTTTCTCACTGTGCGATCTGGTGGCCCACCCTCGGGAGGAGCTAGTCATCGCCCAGCACCGAGACCCTCGCTCAGGCCAAAGAGCACGCCAGGCTGTTGAAACCAGCATTCCAAAATGCCCGGGACCAAACCGCAGAAAAAGGCTGGTGCCTTCGAGCCCTGACTCCTGGCTCCCAGGGCCGCCACTGGTTCACGCTTAAAAGATGAAAATTATTTTGAAAACCAAGGCCAAAGGCCACAGGCATATATTTGCAGCATATTATTGACACGAGTGTGCCATGGACCTAGCCAATCAGAAAGTAATTTTATAAACACTGTTATTAAACAGAAGGGCAATTACTTTAAGTACTGGAAAAATGTCAGGGTCATACATGAATTTTGTGGGTATCACATTTTATTTGACACTCAGTGGATCAATGACTCCAAGGAAATTTATTCAGAAATAATATGCACCGTGTCACCAACCTTCAAGCTAAACCTCCCCTGTACAGATTGTCCAAATTTGGAGAGAGGGATAATTTCTGATTTATTCAATTTACTAAGTATCCAGAAATGCATTCAGAGCTCTTTAGACATAAAAGTATGGAAGTAATTAAGGATTATGTGGTAAGTGTACAAACATGGTTTATACGACTGCATTTTAGAAAGGAACCTTTTTATTTCTGTCAATTGTCAGTTGAACAAGCCAGGGTCCTAATGCACTGTAATAAGACGTGTAAGAAGGGTCCGAGGGCAGCTTTTCTGCGAGCCTGTCTGGAACTGAGTGGCCATGAGCACCTCTGCTCCACGCTCTCCCACACTGCAGGTTCCCGCTGGAGCCACTTGCGTGGCTGCCCCGTGAATGACGGTCACATATGTGCACACGGCGGAGACACAGAGACTTCAGGAGCCAGTATGGTCATACCACCCTGAACGCGCCCGATCTCGTCTGATCTCGGAAGCTAAGCAGGGTCGGGCCTGGTTAGTACTTGGATGGGAGGCCAGTGCTGCTTTGAAGGGCAGATTTCCTATGGGATCCAGCGGCCAGATAGATTATTCCACCCAACAGAGTTCCTCCCCACTCCCAGCAATGGCGGTTTCATTTTTCACGGGGTCTGCGTATCAGCAGAGAGTAGGCCCTCAATAAAAAAGCAGTTAACAAAGCAGCGATCACCGAGGTCTTTGAAGCCAGAAAATACAGCAAGAGCAAATACTAAGGATCCTTTAAAAAATAAAAACGACTTTGGTAGAGACTGTGTTTGGATGAATTTCACAAGAATGCATCACCTGGGGCGTGATCTGCCTTCTTGGGGCTGGAGGCAGCGCCCTCTGGGTGCAGTCTTGCTTATGTATATCCTCACCAGCATTCCGTGCAAAGGTGGTGGGCACACAGACCTGTCCTTGGTTCAACGAGAAGTGTTCAGCCCTCCAGCAAGCAACAGCTAGGCAATCACTGGGGGAGTTATGACCGAAGGGATGCAACCCCAAATATTGAGTTTCTCTTAAAAGTTGAGTTAACATGAAAGTGTTTCTTGCTGTTTCAACAGCTAAACTTCCATTCTGTTGCTGATTACACCGAAACGCTCCATTCTGGGATCAGCTTGAGTTAGGGCAAGTCTAACGCAACACGTGGTTTCTGAGCAGCCATCACTAGACCCCTGGATTTCCCCAGCCCCGGAGGGGGAGAGCAGCACAGTGACTGACCCAGCAGGCCAATGAGGGGGTGCCCTGGGAGCCCCATATGTGTCAGTCTAGTCCCAGGGCAGACCAGCTTTGCCAGCATCTTGAAATTTTCCTGCCAGATGGAGATGGTTGCCCATCCCAGCACTGCACAAAAAGTACTTATCATTTAGGTCCATTTTCTAGATCTAAATAAATCAGAAATATTTTGGTTTCAGTTTAAAAAGGAGAAAATGTATTACAATATTCACTATACTTGTTTCTTTCCCCACTAGAAAGAAGCCTAGGAGGGGTTGGGAATATGCTTCTGTCTTTCATCTTTTTATCCATAATGCCTAGAACATTAGGCATTCAAGATATATTTGTGGTATAAATGGGTAGATGAATGGCTGAACGAATAAATGAATGGATGACTGGAAGGATGAATGAATGCATGGATGGATGGGTGAATTACTGAGTAAACGAATGGCTAGGATGGGTGGGTGGGTGGGTGGATGGATGGATGAGTGAATGGGTGGGTGGATGGTGGATAGATGGATGCCTTGAGGCATTTAAGTTACTTGGTATTGTAACAAACTGGTTCTACAGTTATCAGCACTAATGACAAAATAACTACACAAGCCTCATCTCAGGCCACTACCATGAGCCTCTTCCTCATTGTCAAAGCTTTAAAATCAAGAAAACACCTTTCTTTATCATGTTTTGTTGGGCCCTTCAAGAGCTGTCTGCCAGAAAGACCTGGCAAGAATCATTTTGCCATTTGATAGCGTCAAAAACTGACAAAGATCTGAAGGCATAGTCACACAGCTGTAAAGAAGCAGACAGGAGTAGAACTTAGTTATGCCAAAATACACTGAAGTTCCTAATACAAAAACTTACAAAATAAATTAAGTGTTGTATAGGAAAAGCATGAGCGGTATTGAGTATTGATGAATCATAACCTTGATCATGTTTCCATTTTTGCATTGACTGCTGGGAGGCTCAGATCCCAATTTGAATCCTATACATAATGGAAGGCAAGGCATTTTGTTTTGATTTTGTTAGTTGCCTTAATTATTTCTCAGCACAGAGATAGAACAGGGGCTGATGGTCTGTTTGTGGAGAACAATGGAATATAAAAGGAAATATACTATTATGATCTAAAAGCAGTCTTGTTCCTATCAATGGGATTTGTTCTATCCATTGAACTCAACAAGCAGCTACTATGCTGGAGTGTGCAAGCCAAGAGCAAGCCAGACAAAGATGGGGCCTTTTTCACCAACCTTCTCCACTTAGGTGACCGAGCCAGCCTCCAACATAAGAGTCAGTGCATCTCCCAATGGGCCACATGATAGCTTAAGTTTGTGTTCCAAGGTGACACTGCAGTTTTGATGTCCACCCCTGAGGCAAGGCAACTGGCCACTATGTCAAGACAGTTGTGGTTCCCCTTCTTTGGAGAGGATGACAAGAGCTTTCAATAACAAAATCATCCCTACGGTATATAAGGGGGCCTCTTGGAATACCACAAAGAGAACAGTGGTGATCAAGCTACTGGACCCCAGCTCCTTAGAGCCAAACATCATACCTGGCCTGACCAGGTACTAATTACCATCTTCCAGAACCCTCTGATCATCACCTAGCCCGGTCCACTCTGAATCACAGACAGGAGTCATTTAATTCCAACAAGGTCAACAGCTGGCACTTTTACATGCTCCAGCATGACTACATCTTTCCTGCCAAGTGAGAGACCCAATCACTCATTCCCATAGGACCCTCTTGGGTCTCTTGTACCAGCCGATGCCCAAGAAAGTCTTTGCCTTCTCATTACCCAAGGAAATGTTAACCTGCCTAAAAATGTCCCTGGTAAATATTTCCTAGAAATCCATTTCGTCTGTTTATAATTGTCTTGGTCAGGCTTCAAGCTTCCTTCCGGTTTGACAGCTGATGAAAAAGTTCATTTTCACGTGAGCTGTATCATTTCCATTTAAGATTTTATAAATATTGTTCCCAATAAATGGCTTAAAAATCAATTATAATTTCTCTTCTATGAATTCACACACAAATGCGATTGTACAAGATATGCGATGTGGTTGAAATAACAGAAACTCACAGCAACCTAACATCCTCTGTGGATAGTCCAGTTATATAAATTTCTGCAGAGAGTATTATAGAATACTATGCAGCTGGGAACAAGATAACTGGGGACTAAAGTCAATACCTCTCCATTCCCTTCATTTTAAGTGCAGAAGATACCCATTGTTGAATGGCTATTGTGTGATCATATTTACCAATGGAGAATAGGATGCCATGGTAATAAACATAGATATTTCTACTGTATTATATGCAGGTGTGCAATGAATTTTTTTCTGAGAACATATGCTATTATTTTTTAAAAATAGTTATTGAAATATGAGGGGATGTAAATGAAAGCTATCGATGAACAAAGGGGTATTTAATTGAAATTCACAACGAAAATAATCATAGAAGTATCTCCATCACAAAATATCAATACAAGCCCTCATTGTGCCCTTTGTAAAGCAAAACAAATTATTCCTAAATTCAAAAAGATCATTTGAGAGTAGGTTTACTGCACTTAGCCACAAGGAAACCTGTAGGAAAGGATCTAAGGGTGTTTGGCAAAAATCATTATATCCTGGAGCTTCGAAGAAATGAGGGGCTACTTGATTCAATAAGCTCAGTTTGCAGGTGAGGGTGAAATCCTGGTCTGTGCAGAGACAGGGGGGATGGCTTGGCCCAGGGTCTGGATGTCCCCCATCCTGGCACCAGAACAGTTCTGTCTCCTCTCTTCCTGTTTTCTCCCTTTCCCTGCCAGTGGCCCACCTTCTCTGGCTTATTTCAGCTCATCTCTGGGCACCCCCCCAACAGCCACCACCGTGTGTGCAGAACACCTGCCAGACCCGGCAGTGGCCAGCACCTTACAGGGACCCTCTTCCTACCCAGCCACTCCTCCGTGGAAGGAACGGTGCTTTTAGCAGAGGATGAAACCCAGGCACAGAGAGACTGACTTTCCCCAGAGCAGGGCAGAGGGGCGGGGTGGCGAAGGCTCAGGCCTCAGGCCGGCTGGATGCACAATGCCACCGCCCTCCCCTTCACACTCAGGAACATCCCTCCAGCTTCCTCCCCACACGGCAGTGCAGTCTTGGATTTCAGCCTCGTAATAAAGGAGAGAACTCTCTTGCCTTCGAATAGAACCTTAGCTAAAATTCTGCCTGCTGACTTGTCGCACTTCCGTGCCCCAACACCAGGCAGGGTCAACCAGCTAACTGCTTCCTGCCTCGGCAGACCCTCCCCTGCCACCGGGTGGTGCCGAAACCAGGCTCACACTCTGCGACCATGAGCGCCAAAGGGCCACAGCAGGCCCGACAGCGGAAGGCACTTGAAAACAGGAGGGGCACCTCTAATGGGCCCTGAGGGATGTCAGCATGTCCTCGTTGGCACATTGTCCTCGTCACATCCTCCCTTTCCACATGTGGCAACCTGGGTGTGATCTGAGCTTTCTTTTCCCTCCTCAGTAGCAGCCTGACTCCTTCCAAACATGAAACTACCAGGGCCTGTCTGAACCTTCTGAACTTGCCCTCTTGCAGAGAAAGCATGAGGCGGGACGCTAGCAATGGCAGCCGTCTGCCTGCCTGCCTGCCTGCCTGCCTGCCTGCCTGCCTGCCTGCCTGCCTGCCTGCCTGCCTGCCTGCCTGCCAGGCATTCTGATGGCAAAAAGCATCCTTCGACATCGGCCTGGACTTCCCTGCAGCAGCTGCAGCCAAATGCAGAACCACCAGGTGCAAAGACATTTCCTCATCTGCAAAATGGGCGCATCGGAGGATCAGAGGCCCACCCCACAGAGTGAGGACTAACAAGGTCCTTACAATGCCTAAGAAGGTGACCACGGCACCAGCATGGGCAGAAGGCAGGACTCCTCCCTAGGAGCCTCTGTCTGTGGGGGACATCCCTTGGTCTGTTCGCTCTTCTGTGACCCAAAGTCCCGCCATGCAAAGCCACTCCTGCCCGGAGGACTGGGGACCAGAACATCCTGACTCTGCCCCGTGCTGCCTGAGCAACCTCAGACTGGGACTCATCCTCTCTGAACCTTCGTTTCTTCCTGTGGAAGATAAAGGTGCTAGTTGAGTTACCCGAGTGGCTCGGCACTTGTGAGTCAACAGCACCCCACAAATTCAAACTTGTTGACAGATTTTGTCTGCAAAGAAAAGGAAACTTCACTCATTGCCCCATGTTCGCTCATCAGAGGCACCTGTAGTGACCCAGCAGTGATGTAGAAAGAAGAAACTGACGAATCCTATGCAAAGCATTCTTGCCAAAACATTTGCCATTTCCATAGTGCCCTAGTTTTTAATCTTTATTTATGTATTATTTTTTATTGTCTCTGTGTTTTAAATGTTTCATATTTTTTTACATTTGCATTTTTTATTTTTTCCCAGTTGTTCTTATCATGTATGTACAGATGTTTTAAGAGTATTAGGTTCCCTCCTCACCCCCAAATGCTTCTTTTTAAAGCCACGTAGTTAATATTGTAGTTAATATTTTCCAGAATGAAAAGATATTCCTCATATTATAAATGTAAAATAGCGCTCATTAGCAAATATAATATATGTGTATACTCTCCAGGGGAGGAGGAGAAAGTATACACTGTACAACAATGAAAAATGTTGTAAAATATATAAAATAAAATATGTGTATAAGGTGACCTGGGATGTAGTTCAAGTTTCCACGTTTACGTAAATATTACAAACGTACATATTTTAACAAAGAGAGGAATGCTACCAAATATATGTTCTGTAACTTTACAAAAGTAAGAACACTGTATTGGCAACCTCCACATTTATCCACAGAAAGCATTTTTCAGTTTTAGGGCCTTATCAGGTCCCCAGCCAGGCCCCGGCCCTGGTGTCTGGGTTGTCTTCATGCTCTCACTCTTGCATACGACATTGTGTTGAACATCCTTGTGGCTTACTCTGGGCACATATTTAATTATTTACTTAGTATTCATGTCTAGAAGTGGAATTGATGCTTCAAATCACATGTATACTGTTTTATGAAACCGCCCTGTGCAAATTAACATACTAAATTCTACTCCCATCATCAGTACACCATACTGGTGGCATCTTCTTATTTTCTTTTCAAAATTATATATTTAATATCTATGAAATAATATCCAAAATGATGAATAAGATGATACAGTAATAAAATGAATTTCTGGGTACTTTCCACCTGGTTTAAGATCCAGACTCTGTTTTTCCTTTAGGGTAATCATGAGGCTTTGATTTCTTTATTTCAATGACTTGAAAAGTCCTGCAGAATTTGTTCGTCTCCATAAGGCCACCCTATGGGGTTGGAGAAGACGGTTGGGCACCAGAAGTTTTGACAATCCTGTAGCCACCAAATGCTGTCCTTGTCCATCCGTCCATCCTGTCTAGCTCACTCATCTCTACTGAGTCTGTTTTTGCTCTTGCGAGCCCTGGAGCTGGAGGAATAGTCAGAGCAGGCACAGCCGTGCCCTCCCCAGTCTAGACCCTGGGTAGGCAGTGGCCGCTGGCACTGTGGGGTTCTGGGTGTCTCTCTGGAACAAGGGCCAGAGGGCAGAAGGATAAGCCTGAACACCAGCAGGTCCACGGCCATGGACACCTAACCCACATCTGATGTGGCTTCTGCCCACTCTTGTTTGTCTGGGGCCAGGGACGGATGCTCAGCTTCTCCCACCCCCTGCAAAGATTTACTTAGTGGTGTTATTTTTTAGCAGCTTTGCAGAGGCAACACTGAGGCCTGGCGGCACCCAGCCAGCAGCTTGCGCCCCATGTCCCAGGTCCCAGCCGCCACATTTCACCCAGAGCAGCCCTCTCTGCCTCTGCACAGAGCTGATGCCATGCCGGTCTTGGACCTCCACCCCTCCACCCACCTGCCCTCACCCTGAGCCCCTGGGAGCAGGTCCCTGAGCCAGGGAGGCGAAGGCTGTACACAGGCTTGGGGGGACCAAGGGGCGCCTGTGCTTTGCCCACGGGGAATACTGCGCAGCAGGGACAGCACAGCACACACCTAGTCGTGGCTTCGAGATGCCCCGCCAATTTGGTTGTGAGGGCTCTAAGCGTAGCTCTCGCTATAAGCAGATGCCCCTGAGCTGCGCCCGCGGGCCCGTCAGGCACACAGGGTGGGTGGCACGCGGCGGGGACTCCAGCTGCTGCTGCTCTGTCTGACCTCCACCGGCCCCAACAGAGCCCGGCACAGCAGATCCCCAAAAAGTTCAGAGGGAAGAGGGAATGCACTTAGACCTCTGACCCCAAGCAGAAGCCAACAGCCACCTGCCTTCCCGTGCCCTCACTGCATCTCAGTGAGAAGCCAGGGCCGGGCCCTCCACCCCACGCTGTGTTCAGCAGCACCGCAGCTGAAAGGCACCAGCAGAGGGGACTTTGCCAACAGAAATGCGCATGCGCACCGTGGGCATCTCCTTCCTGCTGGACGGTGAGTGGACCCCACTTCCTGATGACCACGGAGAGGTGACATTTCAGGCACGGCTGTGCCTGCTCTGACTATTCCCAGGTCAGTTCTCCACTGGCTAGCTAGCTCTGGCATGGCGCTTCTGAATTTGTCAGGCTAAGCGGCCCGTGCACCACACACGGCAGAACCCTGCCTTCCGGGCTCCATTGCTTTCCGGTGAAGGCTGCTGGATAAGGACTCCCGGGGGCCCTGCTCTGACGCCAACGGCCACGCGCCCCTTCAGGGGACGCAGAGGCTGCAGCACGTTATATTTCTAAGTCAGTGATGGGTCCAGGAACTGGCTCTCAGGTCTTCCAAAAGGCCGGCGCCCATTGGAGGACCTGGTGGCCGCTGTGCGTTCTTGCCTACCCAAGAGGTGAGCATATCCTAGTTTACATTCAACTTCAGGGGGCTCCTGCAATCCCTGAAACCACACTGGGGCCCTTCCCGGCTAGGGCAGGGGATACTTCTCTGGAGCTGTGTCCCAAGGGCTGAGGGGAAGGATCCCCGATTGTTTACTGTATGTGCTACCTATACTCCCTGACACGTGACTTTCTAGAACACAGCCCTTCGGCACCTCAGAGAGTGGGGGGTGGTAGGCCCGCCCACAAGCTCGCTGCCGGAGCCCCAGCATCCAGACTGATGTCTGTCCCCAGGCAAGCTCAGCAAGTGCTGCTTTGTGAATGGCAATGCAGTAAACTACTGTACCCCCAGCCTCAGTTTCCCCAATGTCAAATGGAAGCTTATATCTAGGTGGGTTCTCACGTACCGCAGAGCTCCTCAGAGTTCATCATTTTAGATTCTAATGCCCTCACTCAGGGGATACAGAAAATCTGGGGGACTTTCCCTCTTTGGCCCCACTTGTACCTCATCCCTGTCCAGGCAGTTAGTATAGACTCGTTAGCCAGAGACTTTTGCCCAGAAACTAGAATCTAAATGCCAACTGCACCCCACTTCAAATAAACTCCATTTATAAAAATCAGAAAGTGGTTTTCCAATCCACAACACAACAACAGATAGAACATTTACAAGAGTCCCTGGAACAGAAGATGCGTTTTAAACGGGTCCATCTTCGGAGCTTGGCAGGGCAGCGCGAAGTCACAGTGTCTGGCGCCTGAGCGTTACAGCGGCCCCTGCAAGGTGTCCGCCTGCTGGCAGCCGCTGCAGAGCAAGGGGCACACAGACTGGGGCTCAAGTCTCACCCCTGAATGTGTGAGCCCCCCGGGGGCTGACACCAGCTGGCCTGTTGGGGGTGCCATGCTGTGCCTCCTCCAGGGCCCCATCTGCTGACCTGCAGCACACGGGCCACCCTGGCTCCCTCCCCTGCACCCCGAGTGTGTGATCAGTACATCAGTACACAGGGAGGACACGTGGGGACTGAGGCCTGGAGGAACAGGGTGAGAGGCTTGGTGGCGGAGCCCCGGATGCTGATCCCGTCGTCCCCTCAGCTCTAGGTATGTAAGCTCGGACGGCACACCCGATCCCATCAGGGACTTGCAGTTTTGAAAAACTGTGACCGATAAACAGGCATATTTTAGACTCTGACAGGTCTGAGTCACAACTTCTTCTCCGGCGACATTTAAGGAAATGGTCCTATCACAAGCATGGCACGCTCAAGCTGTGGCCAAGAAGCAGGTCCAGACTGGGGATTTGTCACTTACTGTCTGAGGACAGCCGAGGGCTTTTAGGGAAACCAAAGATGAAAGTCCTGTTAGTCCACACAGCGGCCCATGAATAGGGCAAAATGCCTCGAGGTTGCCAGGGAAAACCAAGACAAATGTGCTTTGTGAAATTTATAGAACCTCTTCGGGTCCTCGTCTGTCCTGCCATTGTTGTCCAAATTCAATGCATGGCTTGTAACTCTCATTTTTCATATGAGTAGGAAAGAATCTAGAATTTCTTCCTTGTCTGGTGGAGGACGCAACAGCACCGGTGTGAGGGCGCATCAGTCCATTTTGCAGGCTAGGTCTGGCGCCCACGCTAAATTGGCAAAAGTTCACTGAGCGGATAAAGGAAAGAGTAAACAAAGACACGAGGGTGGAAAGATGGAAGGAAAGAGAGGGAGGAAGGGAGGAGGGTGGGAGGGAAGGCATTTTTCCTGCAGAAAAATAACTAGAAAACTAAGGGGACAAACCGCTCCTATTTTAAATATATTTTAAATATAAAACACGGTATTCGTAAATTAGAATTTCAGATTAAAGTTTTGTTGGTTTATCACAATGAATCATAGAAAATAATGTTCCACTGTGTAAAATCATTGTGTTTACCCAGATCAAAACATGGTAGAGTGAACAATTTTTCTGTGGATGGGAGTCGTCTCCATAGATGGAGAGGATAATTATGCTTCCTCCTCCCTCCCCCACACCTAACCATTTGTTTTGCTTTAATTTTGCCTTAATTACCCAGAAAATTAAGAAGAAAGTAGAGTCTCTAGGCTTTTGAATAACCCAAACGAGGATATAGATTTAGTGTGACTCTACAAGGAGGTTTTCAAGATTCTCTCGTGGCTCAGGAAGGAGCGCTCTCTCGGGCTGGGGCGTGCGCGCCCGGTGCGCTGAGGGGCGCTCTGGTGCTGTCCTCTGCTTTCTCCAGCTCCCCTACTGAGGGAGGTTCTGGAGCGGGCTCTTCTCTCTGATCATGAGGAAGGGATGTGTCTTGCGGTCTACCCCACTTCTGGCCAGGGCATCCCAGAAAGCAAGCCCAGGGGTACCGCATTCAGTGTCGCCTCAAGGGGCGGCAGCGTTGGAAGTGTGAGGGGGCGAGGGAAAGATACTTGAGGTCCATGAGGAGCATGGGACGCCTAGAGCGGCTACACTGGAAGTGATGTCTACACCGGAAGTGATGTCGGCCCATCCACAGCCATCTCCTTTTCATTAGAATCAAGTACAGAGGGCCTCCCTGGTGGCGCAGCGGGTGAGCATCTCACTGTGAAGCATCCTCCGCATAGCAGCATGAGTTCAATCCCCAGCAGGCAAGGGAGGGGACCCACGTGGCACAGCAGACCTCTCCTGCCTCACCCGCTGCTCCCCTCAGCAGTGTATCTCAATCAGTCTGCCTGTTCTGCTCCCCTCTCTGTCTCAGGTGAATCCTCTCACCTTCCACGACTCTGGCCTGTACCCCAGCTCTTGTGTGCATAGATAAATAAAGCAGGTGTTGTCTGTTCTATTAGCTGCCTGCTGCTCTCAGCACACGTGGGATCCCCAGTGTGCTCCTCAGACCCAGACTCCCCTCCTTGGTGAGGGCCCCTGCCTCACTGTGCATCTGACTTGACCACAGGAGCTCTGGGCTTTGAGACAACAGCCCGAGAACAAGGAGGGCCCGGGGTCCCACGATTCAGGGCTGTCTTTGATTTTTCCAGACAGAAAACAGGTGGGAATGTCATCAGCTCTAGGAAGGAAGCCTGCTCCGTGTCCACACCTGTTCTGAGACCTCATGCCTAGATGCGCGGCACTACCAACGGCTCCGTTATTGGGCACTTACTGTGTATTTTACATACACGATTTCAGTCGACTGGTGAGGGCCACTATGACCACGTTTAGAAATGGAGTCAACGACAAGAACTCTTCTAAATCACACAGCTACAATGCAGGATTGCCAGGTGTCAGGTGGGGGTGCGGGTCCCCAAAATCTATACTGCTTCCATGTGTGTAAGCCAAAGACAAGGTCAGCTTTGAGGTTCTGAGCAGCACCCAGGGGGCTAAGCCCTGCGTTGTTGGCTTCCCCCAATCACGCCACAAAGCCCCTTGCCTCTCAGGGCACCCAGGTGGGCAGCACTAACCCTGTCTTCTAGAAAGGAAACCCAAGCCGGTCAGGGCCGCACGAGCCGTCTGTTTCCAGAACGCGTGTCGCTCCCCCACATGAGTGGATGTTCTTGTGTACCCTGTGGCAAACTCGGGGAGATCAGACCTCACACACAGCAAAACTGTGAACCTCCAGCCTGGGGGTGCTCTCTGTCCTGGGTGCACCCTACCATGGGGTGACCGGTCCAGAAACTAAAGCCTTCCAGGAATGGAGGAGGCCTGAATAGGTCAGCTGAGGAAAGGGAGGGGTTTAGGCCACAGTGGAAAGAGTACCCCCCTTTTACTTCGGCAAAATGCCTGTAGTCGGAAGGACTCGCTGCTTGCCCAGAAAGTGATGAGGCTGGATGAGAAGCCGGCCCGGTAACGGGGCAGGCGTCTGTGGCAAAAAGTTTTATTTTTTAGTAGCTCAAAAAAAAAAAAAAAAAAATGCAACCGAGAGAGAGAAGACAGCTCGTGAAGTCGTCTCCCTCTCACCACCTCATCTAACCCATGTGGTCATCAGACCCAAAAAAAAGTTTCCCTAAATATTGCACGATGGAGAACTCGCAGCCTCTTCTTCCCCACAGAACAGTACTACTTTTTTTTTTCCTTTTTGCAGCTTTAGAAAAATAGATAATTACTTCAGTTAATTTCAGCAAAACAGTTCAAACTCATCAGGGCTGAACAAGTATAATTTACTGCTCCTTCTGACTTATTGTTGTGACTAGATGTGGATTGATGATTAAAGTGGTAAACAGTAACATTTCTGTAAAATGCCTGACTCGGCTGCCAGCGTGTCAGGGGAGACACCTGCCCCGCTGGCTGTGCCGGGATTGTGCCTCAGCGCACGGCTGTCAACAAAGAATATAAGTATTTGACAAGGTGTTATCTAATTGTGTTTTTAAAAGCCACGATACATACATCTTTTAATGTGTCACTTTAAGCAGCCAGAGAATTTCTTTTATTAAAAAGTACAAAGGAAAAATGAATGCCTTGCATTTTCTCCCCCCTCCACCCTCTCTCTGTTATTTTTCTTTTCTTTTCTTTTCTTTTTTTCCCTTTCCAAGCTCTGCCCTTTTGCCGTCATTCAGTGGAATATATTTTGCTCTTTAGTCAAATTAGCTTTTATTTAAATGGTTGCCCAAAATAGCTCAGCCACATTAGGTCTATAAGAAGAAAGAACAGTAGGTCCCGCAGACAATCTCTGCTCTGGTCCTGGCAGGAACCAGCCCGCAGTCCAGAAGGCAAAGAACAAACCCCCTGCAAGGGGGTGGTGGCGGAGGGGGCTTCCTTAAGACTGGGGCCCTTGGAGACGCCCTCCTGCTTCTCATCCCTGGGCTCCTCTTGCCCTCGCTCGGTCCCCTCACCCGAACCCTTGCCCGCCTTGCCGCAGAGCACACTGAGCTCCACAGAATGGGGTGTCCACATTTCTTCCCACTCCCTGGGAAGTGGCCATGGAGAGGCAGGTCCTCAGCTCACCCAGCACAACTACAAAGTCAAGTGCGCCTGCAGAGCTGAAATCTTGAAAGTGCCAGAAAGAGGATTCTGTCCATGAAAACCGCGTGGGAAAGGATACTGAAGAGATCCACGGCCACAGTCCATCAGAAACAGGTGCTGGGGGCCAGCATGGTCCTGAGGTCCCAGGGCCGGCCACAGGGCCCCGCTCACCCCTCACCAACATCAGCCACGCCGAGGCCTGGGGTCACGCAGAGCAGACACCGGCCCAGCTCTTCAGCCGGGGCTGCGTTTGACTCCCACAGCCCTGGCTCCCTGGCCCAATTTGGGGAGCTGTGTCTTGCCTTGAGGTTCCCATCTCCCCTGGGTCTTCTTGCCCAAGTGGGAAGTGTGCAGGAACCTTCTGGAAGGACCTTCCACCCACAGGCCACAGCGAACACATATACACGGCTCCTCGGTGGCTACTTTTGGGCACTAGGGGCAGAGACACTTCTAGGGAAACACCTGGGAGGGCAGGGGAGCCTCAAACCCCAGAGCTCAAATCCACCCCAGCTCCTCTCCACTGCTCCTCCCTGCAGGACAGCCCCTACACTGGCTTCTGGTCTCACTGGATGGAATGCGACTCTCGGTGCTTTCTCTCCTGAGGGAGACGGAGGAACAAATGGGGAGGGAAGGACAGGCTGCCACCACTGGGGAGGGAAGGACAGGCTGCCACCGGGGAGGGGAGCAGCACTCCCCAATCCAAGAGGGCCTGAGTGTGCCCCCTGCATCCCTCCAGCAGGCCCCAGCAGGCATCCTGGGGACGAGGGCCTAATGATCTGGTCAAGGCAGCTATTTAATCCATCATAGTCAGTGTCATGCGGTGACTCAAGCAATTTGTTACCAGTTATGCAAAGAAGGCAGCAGCCAGTGACGGGAGCGGCAGGGAGGAAGGTGCAGGCAGGCACAGAGTCCAGCCGAAGAAGGTGAGAAGGGGGGTTCGGGGGATGGGAGACCTCCAGGCTGTCTCACAGATGCCCAGGCCTCGGCCCAGAGGCAGCTCCAGAGACCCGATGTACAGGGCCCTGCCTTCCGCACGTGCCCCTGGCTCACCATGGATGCTGTAAGGAGCAGTGGAGCAGGCCGTGCTGTGACAGACACTGTGAGGCTAGGTCAAACGGGCAGACTGACAGCGGTGGGGACAGATGAGGTCGGGGGACAGTGATCCTTTGAGAACTCCCCCAAATTGAGTGCTTACTGATTGCTCTTCTGGAGAGATGTAGGGGAGGACTTAGGTCCTAAGTGGACCTTGATATTTGCCTCGTGGGCGGGACTGTGTGGCGCAGACATAGCTGGTGACCAAGACAAGGTGACCAGGGCCGAACCCCAGGTGGCCTGCTCCAGGACACCAGCCATCGCTCCAAGTCCTGCCTGCTGTTTCTTCTCAGAGTGCCCAGAGCTCTTCTTTGAAAGGCTCCCTCCATGCAGTTCTCCCTCGCCCCCTCACCTGGCTGTGCGGGCCTGCCAGGTTGGCGCCCCGACCCCAAGACCAAGGTGACACCTAGGGGTGAGGAAACGACCAGCCCTTGACTTGAAAGTGGCTCCTTCTCAGAGCTTGGAACCGCAAGCTATGCTGGGTGCGCAGGCAGCGGGAGACAGCAGCACGCTCTCCGGGGGCCAGGCTGGCCTCGCCGCACACAGGCAGCATCTCACTTCGTCAAAGTCACAGCGAGTTTTTCTGCGGACCAACCATTTTAGGAGCGCTCCCTTTCCCGATGGTGAGCTCTGAGCCTTCACGCCTCGGGCCAGGGAGCCAGTCTGCAGCTGGGCCGTGAGCACGGAGGGTTAGGGACAGGCCCTGAGACTCCTCCCATTGGGAACACGGGGTGTCATCAGTACTCGGCCAGATGCCCTTTTGTCAAGACTCCTTATAAAGACCCCTCCCTGCTGCCCACAGCCCAACGGGGTCCTCCCTGGAGCTTCAAGTTTGGGGGAGGGAGCACCCAGTGGAATAGCGTGGGCTGGGAAGAGGCCCGACACCAAAAGCAGAAACTCAGCAGGCCGGAGGCCAGGGGCCTAAGGGTTAAATCACAGGCTATCAACATGGCAGCACGAGTTCGATCCCCGGCCAGGGAGGGGACCCACATGGCACAGCAGACCTCTCCTGCCTCGCCGCTGCTATACTCAGCAGTGTGTTTCAGCAGATCTGCCTGTTCTGCTCTGGTGAATCTTCTCACCCCCTGCACCTCTGGCCTACACCCCAGATCTTGTGTGCAAAAAAAAAAAAAAAAAAAGTAAATGAAAAGAGAAGCGAGCAGGAGTCGTCTCCCACATCTGGACGACTCTCACCAGTTCCTGCTTCCACATGGACCACGCAGCGCGCTGTGACTTTTGTTTTTCGCAGGCATCTTCCTCCGATCGCCGGGCTGCAGCTATAAATACTTGATAGCGCTTCGCGAAGGGATCTTTTTACAACAGGTTTAATGAAGGGTCTGCTCCAGATAGATGGGCGAAGATGCTAAACCTGATGACGGCTTCTAAATGGTATGAATGTGAAAAACCTCAGCAAATAATAAACGCATTTCAAGCTTTATACCTGTTTATTTCACACTTTCTTTAATATACCAATTATTCTTGTAACACCTAACTGAGAAATGTGTTATATCTAGCAATCACTTATAAGAATTTGCAAAACAGCAGCACAGTGGATGTGTCCATCACCCGATCATTTATCATTCCTCTATAACCATGAACTTGCTGGCAAATGGGGGGTAAAGTTGATTTAATCTTTGGGTTTGGAAAAAAAAAAAACCCAGAAGATATTTGTGATTATGAGACATTTGCTTTTCATTTCCACAGCCAGTTAGGATTCACAAACATGAAAATCCATTATGGAATGGTGTATAAAGTGTGACCGCGTCTTGTTCAGTCAATTAGTGCGCTCAGCCTCGGCGTGCTGTTTGTCCGACAATCTGCATCTTAGTCTGACAAAAGTAAAGAAGATATTCAAAGCCATGAGCTCTGGTCGAAGCAGCCCCTCAGACCCCCCAGAAATGTGCCCGCATGACCATACCCCCTACACCTCACAGCCTAAGTACGGGCCAGAAGGAAGAAGGGGGTCAGACAACGAAGGGTATTGGGCACCCCTGATTGAAACAGTCTCTCTGAGTTCTGCTCCTTGAAATCCTCTGTGCCCCTTGACACCTTTCTCCACACCAGTGGATAATTTATCCCAAAACGGATGCTATTTTTGCTTTGCAAGAATTTGATGCGTAGTGACTTGCACATGGAAATTGCCCTGCACATCTGTATTCTGATTATGATATTTAGTGCAAGGGTCATGAATAATAATATTGCTAAATATGCTTATTGCCATCTATAAATAAAGGTTATCAAACCAGAGAAGGTTTTGTTTTGGAGTGGCAGAACAAGGCAGGTTAGTTGCAAGACAATAGAGCTTTAATTTTAATATGAAAATAAATACTTAAATTTATAAATATGCAAATGCGCTCTAAAGAGCAGGAAAGACACATCCATACCGCACAGCAGTGAGCGCTCAGCGTTCCAAACCCACTGAGAAAGTTTGCCAAGGCCACCTTGTTCAGTGGAGAACAAACTCTGAAGGGCACCGCCCGTCTCCAGAAGGTATTTCTTGGACACCTGAATTAACACCAGTCTGCCTGTGAAAGCCCAAGACTGCCTACCGTCCCTCCTCCAATCACCCAGCAACCCATGGGGCTGGCTGTGCCTGGAGGTGTCCTCTGAGGGACAGTAGAACAGGGTGGCTGGGGAGGGCACAGGAGGCGGCCATCCCCCTCACAGGCCAAGCAGTAAGATCCCCCCCAGACCCCCGCCTTCACTTTGCAAACCCAGCGCCACCTTTGCGAGAAGGTCGTGGCATCTCCTTTGCGGTTTCTGCTCTGAATTCTCTTGCCCCAAGTGGGTAGGAGCTTGACCCCCCGCAGTGCATTATCTGAGGCCTGCAGGCGCTGATCCATCACCTGGGAAGCTGGCCCAGCTGTGTGGGCCCCACCGCGCACATCTGGCCCTGCATATGCAGGCCGGCAGGACACGCCGGCGTCCTCGAAGTCCTTGTCCCTGCTGCCTGGGGAGGTTTTCATCATCCCCACGGATGGGCCATCTCCCCCAGACAGCCGCAAGGAAGCTGTGACTGCTGGCTGCGGGGAATCACAGAAGGCAGACGCCAGCCTGCAAGGGTCCTCTGAGACACTCACACCAAGCCCCTCACTCTCAGCCCCAGGGAGCACAGGGGCCGTGCGGGGAAGGTGGCGCGTGAGGCCAGTCTCCGCTCTTCCTGGGCTGAGATGTCCAGCAGAAGGAGGGCTGCCGACTTCTGCTCTGCAAGGGGGTGTGGATGGCCTCGCAGCTGACAGCACGGACCAGACAGAAGTTCCAAACCTTCCATGGGGACAGAGACCACATAAAAAACAAAGCTGCAAGCTCTCACTGCCCGGATACGAAGGCCTGGAGCCCAAAAAGTCACGCTGGAAAGCTTCAAGCCGCAAAGGTCATGGCACCACTCTCCATGGCCCAAGGTGCCCCGCGAGGAGGGCCCCAAACTTTGACCATGAGACACTTGATGCATTAAGGGTTGGGGGTGGTTTGCTCTCAAACAGCAAATCAAAGCACCTTGAAGAAAACCCAAAGCATGAGGCGCCCCACGTCAGGCCTGCCCAGCCCTGCAGGAGAAGGCGTGGGGCCCACTCTGCTGAGTGGGCTGCTCAGACACAGCCAGCTCCTCACCATCTTGCACAACCCTTTGTGACTGATGCCAAGAGCACTGCACCCACAGCCCCCCTCGGGCACCTCTGCCCCCACAGACAGCTGAGGGAGAATGCCTGCGAACTGCTGTCGGAGGACAGCTTTGGGGCGTCAACAGGTTCGGCCTACAAGCCAGGCCCGCTGCAGTGCCACAGGACTCGCCTGCTGTAAAGCTGCTAATCCCAAAGGAGAGGCAGGTTCAGTCTCTGGCACCTGCCCGAGCTCTGGGGCACGTGGCGGGCTGCCTCCAGGGCCCAGCTCCCCACCACGGACCCTCCCGCCCTGCCTCCTTCCTCACCCTGCCCTCTCATCTGAGATGCCCTCCACTTGCAGCAGATTCTCAGACATCCCAGCCTGGGGACTGGCCCCAGAAGCAGATGTGGTACCAGGAATTTCCTTCAACAGCAGCGTTCGTCAAGGTCAACCAAGGGCTGTGTTTGGACCGTTCAGTTTCCCAGGAAAACAACGGCCTTGACTCTGCTACCAGCTCCCCAGCTCCGACAGAAAAGTCAAACACATCGCCCCCCGTGTTCTGCGGGGGCAGCCTGCAGAGTCTGGGGTTGCATGGTCTCACCAGGGCAGCGCCGCCCTTGACACAGCTGGGGCTCGCAAAGAGCACCCCACACCCTTCCTTCCATGCACCTGCCCGAGCGGGAAGGAGCCAAGCTACCAGCGGATCTGGATCTGGATCTGTGGTCCCCCCGTTTCCCACTGGGCCCAGCCTGAGGTCCCTTTGGGGTCGCCAGCATATCCATGGCATTACCACCGCCACCCCGTTGTCCATACTTGGACAGGCCCCTGAACACCCCATCTCCAGCGCCTCTCTCCCCAGACGCCAGGGGAGGCTCATTGACTCGGTGCTTCTCGGCGTCGGCTTACAGCACCCGTATCGTACTTTTAAAAAATGAACTCTTCACTTTCTCAGACATTATTCCAAAAGAAAACTTATGGCAGAACCATAAGTGCAACCCAGCGCTCTTGACACGAGTGGGACAGTCACCCTCAGGAAGCAGTGAAAATAGGAGTGACTTCATCCCAGCTAGACTCCATCGCCGGCAGAGACTCTGGGACCAGATCTCCCCTTCTGCCTCTGCGTTAAAATTAGCCAGCATCGCAGGGACACTGGAGACACGGCAGCACCAAACTGATATCTTCGTCTTGATTTTAATCAGAAAGATCAGAAGAGAGTTGGCAAGGGACTTCATTTCCCATAGTGCTCCTGTGGGCCACAGGTTGGCTGGAGCTACAGTCCGGCGCCCTGGGTGGTGTGTCCACAGGGGGAGCTGCCCCTGTGTGCAGCTCAGGGCTCCGCTCCAATCAGGTCTCTCCTCGGCTGACCTCCAGCCTGTCAACCTCCCCCCAAAGGAGGCATCTGGGGCCACACAGGTGACAGCTGGTCCCACTGCTGACCATGGTGACCTGGCACTGAGCTTCTGTTGATGGGGTCGTGACCACATCAGGGTCTCAAGGGTCCTGGGCTCAAGGCCTGGCTTGGTGTGCCATGGCCATGGTGATACCCATGCTCCGGTGCCAGGACGCCCAGCTTGCTCTGCCTGGCCACTGTCGCCAGAATGGCCTCAAGTTGCTGCCTGAGCAGAAAAGGATTGGCCCTCAAGCAGCCTGACCTCCAGCCCGGCAGGTGCGTCTGCAATTGAAGGCACAGCTGCCACCCAAGGGAGCGTCCCAAGCGGCCACCCAATGCTACAGGATGAAGATTGAATGCACCTTGCAGCTGGGGCCTCCGAGACCCGGGGGGCTCCCCCAGGAGGACGCAAAGTGCCACAAGTGGCAAGGCCACACCTGCACCACCCAACCAACCAACTGCAGTAAGTACTTTTTAATGCGCCAATTATAGAGCGACTTAACCCTGGAAACCTTGGAGTTTTTGCTGCAGCCACAAGTTTAGTGGGGAGCAAGCGGAT
The DNA here is from genome assembly GCA_019455555.1 of Galemys pyrenaicus. Classification (NCBI taxonomy): domain Eukaryota; kingdom Metazoa; phylum Chordata; class Mammalia; order Eulipotyphla; family Talpidae; genus Galemys; species Galemys pyrenaicus. The sequence continues at coordinate 4,089,081 of JAGFMF010011914.1, read as the reverse complement.
CGGGGAAGGGGGTGTAGCATGCATGTGCAGGGGGACCCCCCCATTCTTGTAACAGTGGAAGCCCCTCACCCACAGTCATCCTTCTGGACAATGGAGGCCCCCCTCCCCCAATGCTGCCACCTAAAACCCAGTTTATTGGTTCAGGGAGTGGATTCTCCAGGCGATGAGGCTGAAGATCAATAGCTCAATTGACAATAACAGATGCAAGTGACAGCACGCTGGAGGGGGCGGCCCGCGACAGTCTGGCAGGGCCCTTCCCTTGCGCCTTGCACCTGCCAAGCCCGTGATGCCCAAGGTAGATGCCGAGGGTGCCACTCAGCGCACGCACCTCAAGGATCGCACAACGGGCAACAGAAAACACACTTGCTGTAGCCGAGAGACTTAGAGAATGGGAGAGTAATGGCAACTGATTCGGATTTACTTAGGAAAAAGGCAGCCTATCATTGTTGTTAACTACTAAAGTCGTTTCAGCCCTTCTGAAAATTGATCTAACATCAGGTTGCTTTGAAGGTTTGATATGTCTTGTAATCCATAGATTATTGAAGTTAATTTCTCTACTGAGATCCTGCTATCAGTGAAATTGCATGCATACTGAAAAATGGAAAAGGAAAAAAAAGAGAAAGATTTTTAATTGCATTTCTGCTATGTCTCAGTCCAGAAAAGTAGCAATGGTAAAATTGAGGATCTAGAAAGAATGGGTATCCTAACTATTTCCAAATCTCGTCCCGATATGTGTGTGAACAGAGCAGTGTTATTTGCACACAATTTGTCCTCCATTTACTTAGAAATCTGTTTTGGTTGTTGTTATAGGCTCCCTTATAGGATAAGATAAAGCAGGCAATAACAGTGTGCTGATTTATATCATGGTGAATCATTTTTTTCCATACTTTAAATTAATTTTAATTGAATCTCATCCTCCTGACTTTCATTTACTTTTAAATGAGTTTCAGTTGTAGAGTTAGAATACAACTGACTCCAAGAGTTGACAAGTTTTAGTGTTTTGATCATAGATTATTATATAATGTTGACAAATGTTTTTTGGACTATGATACTGCATATTAAACACTGTACAATACTCCTGGTACTCTCCATCCACACAGTATTTTACAGGTAGGCAAAAAACAGACTAACTGTGTTAAAAAGGTAATTAATTTTCAGAAGGTACAATTGCCTGAAGAAGTGATTGCAAATAATTTAGCAGTTTATGACCAGCCTCTAGAAGTTGGCTAGCCAGGAGAGCCTTTTTAAAAATGATATTCAATATTGGAGATGATACCAAGAGACAGCAGGAGAAAGGTAGGGAGGGAGGAAGGGGAAACGGTATGCTTTCTGGACTGGTTTTCCAGCAGACACCATACCAGCTATTTCTCCAGCTCCGTGAATCGGTCCACTTGGCTCTGAACTTCCCTCGTGTCCCTCCCTGGAAGGTTGCTTCTGGCACTGAGTCTAGAAAAGCCCTGTGTGCATGTGAGGGAACCTGGGGCCTAGGTATTCTTGCCAACCAGTCCAGGCTGGGACCAGTCATGGACTTCCAACCTCCCTTATTGTTTCAAGAGACACTGAACATTGCTGTAGCCCAGAAACCCCCCAGAATCTCTTATCCTTCAGGGTAAGCTGATAAGCAGAGAGCTTTTGCATTCACCAAAGCTGGGCAGAGTTAGGCCCAGTGCACTGTGTATTTCATTTCTCCCCTTGTAACAACCCTTTGAGAGAGACGTGGTTGTCAGCTCTGTGTTATGGATGATAAAACTCAGTCTTTGAAATATCTTATAACTAGCCTAAAGACACACTGTTACTTAATGGTAGAACTGGGATCCAAACTGATTAAGTGTAAACTCCAGGACAGCAGGGATTTTTGAGGGGAGGGAGAAGAGTAGGGGGGCTTGTCGTGTTGACTAATATTTCCCAAGTGCCCATCACAGTGCCTGGAAGAACTCAATACAAAACTCTTGAATACAGAAATTATCCCTAACACTTTCCACTGCGGAGTCACAAATGCTGAAGTTGATGTTTCAAATGTCAAGCTCTGTGGTGCAGACAATGAGAGAATGTTCTATGATCGTCAAGTGGGTGAAGACGTGTGTTGCCCAGGGTCAACAAGAAAGACTTTCTGGAGGATGTGAGACTTGACATGGACCCAGGCTAGTGGGTAGGTGGTAAGGAGAGCGGGGCATCCCATGTGGAGAATAACTGGGGAGACCTGTTGGGGGGGGTTGCAGAAATGACGATGCAAAGGGAGGATGTTGTGATGGGGGTGAGACTGAACTACTTGGAACAGGGGACTTAGGGTGAGCTGGCACTGAGTCTCATGGGTGGCTGGGTCACAGCAAGCCACTCCAACTCAGTGGGCACTCTGTGAGTGAGACAGCGGCTTCCTGAGTGTCCAGTAATAGTCTCCAAAACCTCTTAACCATTCTTGTGCAGCAGAGCCAATAATCATTGCTCCAAAGTCCACATCAATAGCCAAATTGAACAAACCTCAAGAGTCATTTGCTCATTCGTTTGCTCATTTGTTTGTCCATCCATCCAGAATACAATCTTTCCAAGGGCCCCTGCCCAGGAAGCACCACTTTCTGTTCCTGCTTATACCAGGACGCTGTAACTAACTGAGGGGTTTCAGCTTATCTCTTGGGCATTCTCATTCCCTTTAGACTAGATATTTAAGGTAGTGTTGATCTGAGAGAAAAGACGAACTTCTAGACTGCAGGCAAAGGAAGACACACAAAGAGGCAAGTTCTCCAAGGTGCAGACCTGGGAAGTTATGTGGAGTCAGGCAGGAGGAGGCCTGTTTGGTTCTGGAAGCCCTGATTAAAGAACAGAAAAAGTAGGTTAATCCTGAGGGCTGTTCGTGGATTGGCAGAGGGAGCTGGAGGGTGTTCTGGGCTGAGTTTCCGGTGGCTTCCAGCACCGTCTGATCTGAACGCTACATAATTGTGGCTCCTCATGGAGAGACGCTGGCACCCTCCTGAATGGGGAATGCTGTTACAGCACCATGGCAGGGACGCAGGAGAGGCCACGTTTTCCGCAACACCCAGGCTAAACACACAGCACCTTCACCAACAGCTTTCTTACCACTGATCCCTTATCCTCCTGCTGCAGGGGATTTGAGAGTGTAAATAACATGGAGGCTAAGAGGCGTTATCTGTCTGAATCCCAGAGGAGCAGCAGACCAGGCCCTCCAGCTGCTGGAACTGAACAGGCAGGCACCAGTCCGGGTGCCAGCCCTGTCCAGGGTCCCGGTTCTGGAAGGAAGCATCCCCTTGCACTAAGCAAGCTCCAGATGTGAGGCACCATCCAGCTGCTGGACACCACACAGACCCCCCCCCACCCCGAGCTTCCGTCTTCCTCCAGGAAGGCCTATTGCCACATACACCCAGCACCTGCCTGCAGCCTGGCCCCCTGAGCGGCCTCTGCACAGGCGTGGCTTCAAGAGACAGAAAGACCTTGGTCAGGGCCCCAGTGGCGCCCCCACAAAGGCTCAGAGAAGGGCCGGAGCTGCTGAGCCCCTTCCTCACCATGCCATCACCCAGCGTGACCCTGGCCTGTCTGGAGACCCCATTGTGCCACCGCCCCACTCCTGCCGCAGGAAAGCCACTTAGTGGTTAGGACATTCTTCCAACAGTCCCCGTGACCAGTGGTGTCCCAGGACCCTTGGGACCACCTAGGTGCTCCCCTCATGGCACATTCGGAAACTGCAGCCTGTAGAGGGTCTGAGACTCACCCAATCCAATCAAAGCATCAGTAAGCGAACCCATGTCATCCGACGTTAGAACCTTGGAGGACAAGTAAATACATCGTTTTCCATTGTTTTGGCGCCAGAACCTCCTCCCGACTCACTCCCTGGGCACTGGAGCCCTAAAAGCTCAGCTGCCCTCTAGTTTTCTGGGTGCTTGCCCACTGGGCCTCCCTGCCTCTGCTCCCCTGAGCTGCCAGGGGCGTTTCCCCAGGCCTCAGCTTTCCTCAGCCAAAGCGTTTGGAGCTGATGTCGGCCATCACAGAGCGGTCTCAGGCTGCCCAGCCCCTGACCATGGGCAGGAGCTTCCCTGCTCTCTCCTCTCCTCAGAGAACGCACTTGGGTCCTGTGAAACCATCTCATGGGCAGGAGCTTCCCTGCTCTCTCCTCTCCTCAGAGAACGCACTT
>JAGFMF010011914.1:4064726-4084284 GCA_019455555.1 Galemys pyrenaicus | reverse complement strand
TCATGGGCAGGAGCTTCCCTGCTCTCTCCTCTCCTCAGAGAACGCACTTGGGTCCTGTGAAGCCATCTCATGGGCAGGAGCTTCCCTGCTCTCTCCTCTCCTCAGAGAACGCACTTGGGTCCTATGAAACCATCTCATGGGCAGGAGCTTCCCTGTTCTCTCCTCCCCTCAGAGAACGCACTTGGGTCCTGTGAAACCATCTCTCGGACCAGCTGCTCAGTCCTTTGCCATCCCGCCTCCTGTCTCGAGAGGCCCAGAGGGCGATCTGGGGAGGAGCACAGCCCTGTCGCTGCTGCCGGCCTCTCTGTGGCCCTGGGAATGCCATCTCTGGCTTCCAACGCGGATCTCTACCCATGACCAGCCACTGAAAGTTTCCGTTATAAACGTACAGAAGGGGAAGCTAGTTGAATTTATTACTTGGTTATTATTTTTTTCCTTATGGAAACTTGCCCTCACAGAGGCTTTTGTAAGTTCTGCTCTCTGAGTTCAGCTGGACTCTCAGGTTAGGGAGGTCTGCGCTCATAATTCCAGAAGCTACAACAGACAGTCCAGGAAGCCGTTCATGCACTGAAAGAGGGCTGGTGGGTGCACACGGGTCTGGGAACACACTGAGCTGCCCACTTCCTTGGGGCTGCATGGCCCTGGGCTCCAGGGAGGGTGCCCCAGCGGGGGCTTGCTGAGGGGACCAGGCTACAGGAGATGGGATTGCTCTGGGCATCCCAGGAGAATGTCCCCAGAGGGAGGAAGGAAAAAGCAACCTGGTCTGGGAGCAGGGGTAAGCTGGGATTTCCCGTTTCTCAGCTCCCCACAGAGTCCTAGGTATCTGAAGACAGGGCTGTGTGAGGGCTTCACCACTCAGGTGCATGTGAGCTCAGAAACAGCCACTCCTCAGGCTCCGGGGCCATCCCAGCCCTTCTCCAGAGGAGCGGATGAGGGGTCTGCTTGCCAGGTCTGCCCCGTATGCCGCAGGCACACACACGTGCATGGAGCTGCAGAGTTCCCACTGTGCACACGCTGGGGCTCCCACTGGTGCTGCTGCGTGGGTGTCTGGCGCCCGTCGCCCCAGTGCAGCTGCTCTCCCGAGTCAGCCACTGACACCAGTTCTGGAAGATGTCATTCCCCACCATCCTGGAAAGGAGGTGCATTCTAGGGACTCATGGTGAGAATCAAGGTCTCTTAAAAACTGGCCCTTTACTGCAGCTCAAACCTCAAATGTACAAGCAGAATTAGGGATTAAATGGGGCTGTGGCAGAGAGAGGCGGGTGGCCAACGGGCTGGCTGGCCAGTGGGGAGCTAGGATGCCTCAGTCCCAGAAGCCTTGGACTTGGGTGCTCCTGAGGAAGGGACCGGGGGGAAGAGAAAACCAACAAGGACTGAGAGGAAGGGGAGACAGCTGCAGACTCAGCAGCCGCAGTGCCCAAATTTGACCACGTGTCTTTAGAAGTCGGGAAACCTCAAAAGCTTTCCAAGATCATATTTTTAAAAAGAAAGTCACCAGCAGAAAGAAGAAAAGCATTTCCTTCAAGGGAAGAATGGGTCCAGTGGTGCAAGGCAAACCAGTGCAAGAAGGACCTCAGAACATTCCAGAAAAGCAGAAGGGACAATCTCCGTGGCATGCCCTGAGGCTGAAGAAATTGAAATACCTCCTGAGATATTTGATTCCAACCCGTTCACCGTCCACACCACTCAGTGTTCCCTTGGGGACTTGGGAACAAAAATAATTGACTGATTGATTGATTGACTGATTCATTCATTCACTCATTCATTGCACTCATGGCTGCAATTTCCAAACCTCTTTGCTCCTCCCCCTTCACTGACTCTGCGCTCGGCCACGTGGTGTCGAGATGATAGTAATTTGATGCAAGTATCACCCAGCGAGGCAGATGTGCCATTACATTTGCTCTTGAACCCAGGATGCTGACGGGAGAACCAGCCTGGAGCAGCCTGCCCGAGGATGGCAGATGCTTTGGGCAGAAGCAGGCAGCCCCACCTAGGCCAGCCTAGACCAGCGGGGCCCCACCCTAGACCAACTACTGGCCAGTTTGGAAACATGAACAAGTCCCGTTGACAAGCCCGGCCTGGATCAGCAGAACCACACCACCGACCCAGAGACCTATGAGAATAATGACCCAGTGCTATCTCTTTAACCATGTGGGGTGGTTTGTTACCTAGTCGAAGCTAACAGCCGCAGCTAGAGTGAAAAATACTTATTAGCGGTGCCGTCGGGGCTAAAACACTTGTTTTAGCTAAGTTGTCTTGCCCTGCAAGAAAGGAACTTAGCTAGTGATTTTCTGGCTATAATTAAAAGAACAACTAATAGTGATGGAGGCGGCCACCGTCGCAGCCCGCAGCTCGCGCCTAGTGATGGGTCAGCAGCCCAGACACGTGCTAAGGCCTCTCCCGGCAGGCTCTGAGTCAGGACAGGTACCGAGCAGCAACGTCCACATGAATCTGAAGCTCCAACTGCAGCCGGCCAAGGTGACAGTTCCGTGTGAGGACCGGGACACAAACTCGTAGCTGCTGGTCCTGTATGCAGTGCCCCGAGGCAGGAGGCGCTGCCCCCGAGCACCGCTGGCTGACAAATGCCAAAGCTTAAGACATGATGGAAAAGCCCCTCTGTCAGGAAGTGGGACCTGTTGGGAGTCACATCCAAAGCACACAGGGTCACCTCGGGGTGCTGCTGGGAAAAGGATGACTCGCCAGCCCACATGCTTCCTCCTGGGGACCCTGTAACATCAGCAGCTCCACTCCCCAGGCAGCGCCTGAGGCCAGGAGAGACCTTGCTCATGCCCCACAATCTCCCACAATCCGGCATCTTATCAGAGGACCAGCCTGACCCCCCCGAGAAGAGAGGGGGGCCCCCTTCTCAGCACTCACTTGGGGCCAAGAAACAGGCGAGGTTCCTACAGCCCAGAAAGAATCTGAAGCGAAGACCTGAGACCTGGCCCTTAGAAAAGTGGGGCACCCCCAGTGGTGGCCGCAGCTCCCCGAAGCACAGGACACCCCTCAAGCGCCTGGGTTTCTAGACTCTCAGGGCTCCGAAACAATGAAGGGTTTTAAGAAATCTGGAACCGCAGGGCAGATTTTACGGGTTTCCCCCAGAAGCCCCTTCAGCTTCCACTTCTGAACTTTAAAACAACAATTTTATTTAGCAAGCTGATTTATTCATAAGTAAATAGGATACAGTGTGGGTGAAGGCAAAGGAAGCAGCAGGCAGCGACTGGGTTTGTCAGCACAAAAGCCACACTGTTGCCGGCAAGGCTCCCGTCCCTGTACCTTTCAAAACTAATATGTAACCATATCTGTTTTAAAAGAGTGATTCATTTTCCTCCCATTGCCTGCAAACTCTCTTCATCCCCACCACAGGAAACTTGAGTCTGATTTTAATGAGCTTCAATTGGAATGTGGCCTTTGAAAAGTAGTGCATTTGAAAAGATGGAACATTAAATTTTGTAATGATGTAAAACATCTTCAATTTTTGACAGGACAATGGTGCTTATTGTACTTTATGAGTCCACTGGCGATTCAAAGGTCACTTTGTATATGACTCCACAGACAGGGGCAGCACGGAATGAAAATTAGGTTACATGTGATCAGCTTTATTATTAATCAGACGAAAATGGATTTTTAACATTTTTCTAATGAGCAACAGAGAAGGAAGAAAATACCACGGATAAAACGACAGAAGAACCAGAACGACCCAGGCTAAAAATGCACCACGGCCAGATCTAAAAACGCACTTTAAATCTGAAATACTTAAATACTATCTCAAGGAATAAAATGCAGCTGCATATTTTGGTGTCATAAATACATAGAAAACTGCTGAAATACCTTCTCTAATTTACTATCTCGCTCCTTTGTTTATAACTAACTAATGAACTGATTTCTCCGCACAGTATATCACCACGGGCCCCAAGAATACCAGACTGGGTGAGGCTGTGTCACTATTTCCATGATAAATCCTGTTTTTCAGGGGTTTATAACTCAGCTGTAAACACGTAATTCAGACTGAAACTTGGCACACAAGGCCTCGGCCAGGAAGCAAATTTACGCCATGATCTCTACGCTACCCCATCCAATTTTTTAAGACTTTTCTCTGTGTGATATTTTGGAATTGAAGAGATAGGGTATTGAAAGAGAGGGGGAAAAGGAAACAATAAATAAAAGCTGAAGAGTTGGTGATTTTTTTTCACTTCTTACTTAAATCAAAAGGTTTTTTTGAGCTACTCAGTGAGCATATCAAGGTATTATGAAATAGCTTCCACACCCCAAGCAAAATGCAAGTACGACTAGGCATCATTACAATGGAGCTCTGAGGAACGTGCAATCAGGGAAACTGAGGCAGGGTGTGCAGGGTTGGGGTGCACTTTCCCCCCAAAATGGTCAAACCCTCTCTTCTGACTGCTGGCATAGAGAGAACGCTGAGCTACAAGACACAGGCCTAACCCCTACGCAGACCAAGTAGTTCTGAGGGCAGCAAACCCCTAAATTGGGCCACCGGTGACCGTGAGCCACAGAGGGCAGTGGGGGGGGGGGGCAGCGGGAGAGGGTAGGTGACGCTGCTGAGCAGGTCCCCATGGCTGTGACAGACCTGGGAATCTACCCCACAGTGTTCAGTATGACATGGTCAGCATGGATGCTGCCTTCTGGATAAGAGCAACACCCCTGGACAACTTCCTCTGTCTCCAAGAGGAAAGGAAGCAGAAGGCCAAGAAGACACAAGGAAGAGAAGTTAAGGAAAGAACTAGAACTCCCAGGGCAGGGGCAGAGTTGGGGAGAAGGAGGACCCAGGTCAGATCCTCCCCTGTGACAACGGTGGGGACAGAGGAGGGAGGGGCGCCAGGAAGGGGCGGGGGGTCCTGTGAGCAGCGTTAGCAAGGGCCGTTCCAGCCACTGGCTTCCTGTGCCCACTCCCTCCAAGTCCGCAGTGCTGCCCTCTCCTGCACTGGCCCCCCGTTCTGCCAGCTTTGACCCCCAAGCCCCACTCCCAGCAGCAAACAGGGTCTAAGTAGGCTCCACGCTGCTCACACCCTCCAGATGCAAAATCTGGGGTCGGGACCACACCCTAACTTGTGGGGTCCACTGCAAAAGTAAAACACCATTAAGATTTTAAAGACAGTAACGGCGGAGCCTTGCACTGGCCCCGGGGCTTGCACTGAGCTCCAGGACTGGGGGCCGCGGGGATCTGAGTCCCCGTGGAGTCATGAGCTGAACCCCCTTTCCAGTTTGGTCTTCAGGGCGCCTCTAACTGTCCGAGCAATCTCAGGGCCTTGGCCCTTGCTGTTCCCTCTCCTCAAAGGTGCTGCCCAGGTGCTCCTGTGAACTCACTGACCTCTTGAGAGCCACCTCTGGGGCTTGCTCCACGCACCCCGTGTAAAGCGGATGCCTGGGCACTCCCCAACTTTGTTCCTCCACATCTTCCAAATGACTAGGCATTCAATCCGTCCATTGCCCACCAGCCCAGCCCTACACTCGAGCTCCCTAAGACGGGCTGGGCTGTCTCTTTGCTTAACTGTTGAGGGCCCAGTGCCTGGGGAAGGAGGTGGCCACCGGCGCCTCCAGGGAGCATTTGCTGAATGAACAAACAGGAAGACAGGGCTGCTCTGCAACCTTGTTCCTGGCGCCGTGACAGGTGACGTGCAGCGGGGACATCGGGACCCAGTGGGTCACTGACAGAGCAGGGCTCGGGCTCCGTTCCGCTGCTGCACTGGGCCGAGTGGGTCTTCGCGACCTGGCGACATGGGCCTAACTCGTGACCTGCTGCCAGGAACCAAGAGCCCTGGCTCTGCCGGAAACCGGGACGCCCTGTCTGGTCTGGGCCCCGCTTCTAGTAGGGCCGTGGGGTCTGAGCTCCGGCAGCGCTCACAGGAGCAGCTCCCCGGTGAGAGCCAGCCGTGCACCTGGGTCACGACGCCCTGGGGGGCTCCCACAGACTGGCCTCCTCAAGGCCAGGGGGGCCAGCGGGGAGCCGTGCCCAGCAGCCCCCACTCCCCAGTCTTAGGTCACACGGACCCCAGTGACCACCGCAAACCACCCTTGTGCGGAGCCGTCACGGGCAAGGGGAGGAGCGCTGTCCCCTGGCTGTCTCCCTCTGGGGCTCTGGTCCCCCTTCACCCGCTCACGTGGGAGGCCGCGTCGCAGCTAACACGAAAGGTGGGCCCCCGCTGATCTCCCACGGAGGCCAGGCGGCACGAGACACGGACGAGATCACAACCAGCTGAGAGAAGAAACGCTAAAAAAAAAAGCATCCCAAAATAGCTCTTGGTTTGAGAGCAGTTTGCCCAGACGAGAACAGGGACGCTGAGAGAGCGCAGCAGCCTGACGCGGCCGGCCGTGGCTCCGAGCACCCTGGGGTTGGCCTCGCCACATGGCCCCCCCCAAACCTGAGCGGGAGGGTGAGGGGCCTCACGGCCCAGGGCTGGCCTGGGCACTGGCACAGGGGAGCTTGACCCCGGTGTCCAGGGGCTGCATCCATTTTCCAGGAGACTGTTGGGGTGGACGTAGAGACTTGACCGGTTCGAGCTCTCTCCATGGGGTCACTTAAAGGAGAACCGGGACTGCCATGGGCACATCGACTCCACTGGCCTGTGGGGTCGAGACTCTTGCTGGACGAGAGGTGCACCCGTCTCTCAAGGGCCACGTTCCCAAGGTCATGTGACCGTCTCTGTCGGTTTCAGCTGTTACCCTGTGGGGTCTTTCCCCAGCGGAGAGGTTAGAGTGCAGGTTGTCTGGTGCACCCTGCCCCCATAATCAGAGTCCTCAGCAGGCTGGGGACTTGCAGGAAGCGCGTGACCTTCCTGCAGCAGGCGGGCGCTGCCGGATGCAGCCCAGGCCCTCAGTCCTGCCATCATGGTCTACCCTCTGAGCCCCCGTCTCTCATCTGCAGCCTGGGCAGAGAGTGCCAGCCGCAGCTCTGATGACCATGCAGGGCTGTGGAGAAGCCGGAGTGAAATCTCTGCCTGGGGAACCTCGGCAGACGCTAGTCACGTACACCGAAGTACAGGCCCGGGAGCCAACAGCCCCCCACGCCTGGTGCTTTCCCATCTCAGGGTCTTTCCTGTCCCCCTTGCTGGGAACATGTACCCCCTAACCTCATGGCTGACCCTGGTCACCCAGGATGCCCTCCAATGTCAGCTCCTCAGAAAGTCGCCTCCTTCCGTGTTCCCCCTTCTCCGTATACCATCTCCATCTCTATTTGTTTTGGTTTTTTTAAAGATTTATTTATTTATGCACACAAGAGCTGGGGGTACACGCCAGAGTCACCCAAGGTGAGGGGATTCACCAGAGACAGAGCGGGGAGCAGAACAGGCAGACTGACTGAAACACACTGCTAGGGGGAGCAGCAGGTAAGGCAGGAGAGGTCACCATGTGGGTCACCATGTGGGTCAGCTCCCTGGCTGGGGATCGAACTCGCGCTACAGTGCCGCGGATGCTTCACAGTGCGGTGCTCAACCCGCTGCGTCACCAGGGAGGCCCTTCCTCTCTATTTGTTTTACTGTTGCCAGCATCCCCAGAAAAAAGTGAGCCCACGAGGCCCATCACCTGCATTGTTAGGTCTATGACAATCTCCCAGTTCCCTGGAACAATGTGACACGTGTTGTTCACATGATACGTGATAAATGAACAGATGACCTCTCTCATTGCCTACCACAGCATTTTCTCCTCCCCAGAAGGTTTGGAGATAATGTTTTTTCCCACAGAAAAACCAGTGGGGGGGGGGGTGGTTCAAGGGTAGAGGCCAGGGAGCCCTTCAGAGTCTCCTCCACACGGCAAGAGATCTACCCCCGCCATCTACTCCCTCTGCCTTTCCCCTTTGTCTCCTTATTCCTACCTGACAGTCTGCTCTTGGGACAGGGGCCTGGCACCCAGTGTGAGCCTCAGTCCCCGAGTGCCCTGTGCAGGGGCGTGTGCCCGGGAACTGCCCTCCCAATGCAGGCTGCACACCTGGGCCCCAGGGAGAAGGCAGCCTCAAGGAAGCAGGAGACAGATTTTGTTTCCCAAAAAAGGCCTCTTCTCAGCACTTTCATGCCAGTGGTGCCAGCTCCTAGCCAAATGCACAGCCCACTTGGAGCCAGAGCTTCTGGAAACTGAAGACACCTGCATCCTACCTGTGTATCTGAAGTGGCCAGGCCCTCTGCAGGGGAGGGGAGTAGTGAAAAATGACCCAAAGTGTGGGGACAAGATGCAGGAACACCTCCCTGCTAAACACAGGTCCACACAAGAGATAGGCGGCCTCGGGCTTCTTGGTGACAGAATGGCGGCCAGGTGCAGGGCCTGCCGGCACCTGGTGACAGCACCTTGTCGCTGGTTTACCAACCGAGGGCAAGGCCTCCCCCCAGGCCGCATCCTGGGGATGACTTCTGACCTGCAAGTCTCATCTGAGAGTCTAGGCTTCATTTCATGATGGAGGGAACAATTGAGCCTCACTGAGCTCTAAAACCAGTGCGGGACCACCAAGCTACTATGGGGAAGTGGACCTGAGATTGGATGAAGCTGACGCTGGAGCCACACTGACCAAACAGCATGGGGCACCAGGGGTGGAGGCCCCAGGGAGAAAGGAGAGGAGTGTGGAGCTGGGGCCAGTGAGGTGGCGTGGACAGGAGAGGGTTCTCGCGCGTTGCCCACTGTCCCACATTCGCTATGGTGGACACTGTCATTCATGGTCCTCTCTGAAGAAGGCCTTGGCCGTTCTGACCCTGCCCATGTGCCACACACAGCACCCTGGGCTTTCTTCTTCGAGGTGCCCAGCTCTGGGCCTTGTCAGCGTCCAGAGCGGACCTCACAGACATCCTGTCTTCAGCTCACTGGCCACTGCAAAGCCCCCGGTACTGTCCCCAAGGGCAAGGAACTCCAGTCTGCTGGGGCCACAGCTTGAACCCAAATCTGGAGAGATCCACCTCAGCCGTTCGAGCTTCCCTCTGCGGGGACTACGCTCAGGCAAGCAGCTATGCGGCTTCTTAAAGAGCGAAATGCGCTAAGACGTGAAAAAGCCAGAACCGAAATAACCGGAAAGGCAACCGAACAGAACCTGCAGCTGACAAGCCTGGCGGACGGGACGGGAGTAGGGCCCGGCGGCCCAGCGGGAGCTCTTGGGCCTCTTTAGAGAGAAGAGGGCAGCTGACCGATTGCCCATGGAGGTGTTCTGGTAACTCCCAGAAGCGAGGATGTTTCAGGGAGAGTAATCAGGCATGACCCTCCTCCTGTCTTAGAGCAACGGGCAGTCCCCACAGCTGCCCCTTATTTGGTCCCATCAGCGACAAATGCTATTTTCATGGCCAGTTTATTAAAGACGCCATGTTTTTGAGGGGATGTCACGAACACAAAAAGGGGTATATTTATTGATATGTTTAAAATATAGGTTTTTAACTCGATGCCTTAGCCCTTAAAAACAAAGTAAAGAGATAGACAGATACAATTATGTTCTGACTAGTTTCCGCCAACTTGCCCAATGGGAACGTTTGTATATAGTTCTCAGTGGCGCTGAAATCTGCTTAGGAAAGCAACAAGTCCTTTGTTCTGTTGACAACAGTTATTACAATTAATTCATTTTGTGATTGGTACTTGCGCTGAGTGACAAGGTGTTATTTTACCTCAGTAAAGTTAAAGTGGTAATACCTACGTGCACGGCCCTCTGCAGGCCTGCCTTCACTCACGGGGAGAAGAAAGGCTGGCTTCCGGCTGTCTGCTCAGCCGTGCCCTCCCCACGCCCACTGCCAGTTTGAGTTGGAGGGGGTGTGCTGAGTTACTCTGCTCGAAGTTTCTGCCTCCCAACCCAAGCCCTTGTTTTTTGCAAGGTTTGCCATAAAAGTATGAAGATCCAAAGGCAGGCAGGCTTCTTGGGAAGGTGTCCAGGGAAGCAAGCGTGTCGGGTGGTGAATCTCGCCACCTCTTTGGTGCCTGCAGTGCACAGGCAGGCTCACTGTGGATTTGAGCGGGCCAATAAAGGAGAGCCCCGGAGCCCTCAATGGATTTTCCAGACTTCGATGCTCTCCCGGGGAGCCAGGTGCACAGGCACGCCAGGCACGGAGGCTCCCAGTCCCCCCTGAATCTTTGCTCTTTCTCTGGGCCCTCTCATGGTTGTCCTCTTCTGTGGTCACTTATCCTCTCATAGTGTCCTCCGGCAGCTGTCCTCTGAGTGACGCTGCCCTTATGTCCCTGGCCTCTAGGCTCGGGTGTGCACACTGATGCATGCCCACGCCCCATACTCTAGGTGTCTGCCATCAGGCACACATGCCCCCCACATACACTACAAGCACCTTCTGCATGAATGCAATCAAGGCCGCAGGTGACAGCCACAGGAGCCAGTGGCCCAAAAAGCCTGACTCATTTATCCTCCACCTGACTTGGTATTCCATTTGGCGGTCTGGTTCTTCTACCTGGATTTCCTCACTCCGGCCTGCCCTGTGCATGGTAGAATGGTCAGCGGCCTCTGGGGCTTCTGCCCACCGGACAGTGGGTACCCCAGCGTCTGCAGAGATTACCAGATGTCCCTGGAGAAGAAGAGCCTGTGGAGTTGCACGCCACTGCCGTCCACGCACCATAAGGGCGGCGCAGGAGTAGGGGCTTCCGAGGCCCTCCTCTGACTGACCCTCTCTTACAGCCGCCAGAGGCCAGAAGGCCCACCTGGCCAGGGGCAGAGCGCTCATCCAGGAAGGACGAAACCCGGAAGGAAAGGGCACCAGCGGACAATGGACCTTTTGTACAACGCAGAGCGTGTGGGTGAAAGAGTGAGGTGGAATAGGGAAACTCAAGGCTGGGGTCGGAATGTGGCCACAGAGACATTTTTCCTAGGGGGCCCGGACTTCAGCCAGGACGACCAAGAAAGGGCATTTTCTGGCTATCGGGCCTTCTCCCCTCATCAGGATCTTCAAAGATTTACAATAGAGTCGCACTTCAGCAGTCCCCTCTTATCTGAGGGGTTGTGTCCCAGGACCACAGAGGATGTGCAAAGTTCCCAGCACGATGTATGCACACCTGGGACAGGTTGGGATTTATGAATTAGCACTGAAAGATTAACGACTTTCATTAATAATAGAACAATTTTAATATTACTCTGTAATGAAAGTTGGGTGAACCCTCTCTCTCTTTCTCTTACACACACACACGTACATGCAGTGCTGTAAGTGACACTCTTGAGCCACAGGTGACCACATGTATGGAAACTAAGCAAAGCACAGCTCGGATGAGGACAGGGCTACCTACCCTAGCGCAGAAATAAGCTTCACACACCCCGTCGCCCCTCATTACCATGAACCTCCATCATTACACAGCAAGCAGGTGCTGGAAAACTGACTCTCTGAGAGCCCCAGATTCTGGAGAAGGTGGACTTCCTCTCCGCTCACTTATTCCTGCCGTCGATAGTCTGGCTCCCTATTTCACAGTCGGGTGGAAGAAGGGGTGCGGGTCTGGGAGGGGCTGGCCTGGACCTGGCCGGGACATTTTCAGGGAAGACTTAGATGTCTGAAGGAGCAGAGCTGTCAGGCCAGCTCCTGAGACCTGTCGCCGCCACCTCCTTCCTCAGAGCAGCGAGGCAGGGTTTCTGTAGCAGAGACACAACGGCCAAGCCTGGGTCCCAAGGGCCTGTGGTCTCAGCCACCCCCTGCACAGCAGGAGGCAGACAGAGGCCCCGCCAGTCCAGGTCCTTTCCAGAAGGAGCAACTCACCAAGCTGGACTTGCTCTGTGTGTCTGCCCCGGGAAGCCATTGACAGGAGTCATGGAAATTCTCCCGATTTTTTTTTTTTATTAGCAGTATTTATCACCTTCTCAAAATCAATTGCATATTTTAAATGAAAACAAATGACTTTTTCTAGACTAATCAATACTTGCATCTTTGCCTTTTAAAAAGTAGAAAGTTTAAAGAAATCCTTATCTTTGCTCCCATCAATCCAATTTTCATATAATTCAATATTTAATAAATATAATCCTCTTTGTCTGTGCAGAACAACGTCATAAAAAATGCAGACAATTTCATGGCATCCTAGACCTCTTGGAAAATGTCGCCTCTTCCCCAGAACCCCAGGCTCTCTGCCCGCCTCCCCCTCCCAGTAGTGAAGGCTGTTTATTCCTATTAAGTCTAAAGAAAAGGGTTTATATATTTAATGATTCTAAAACCAAAATGCTACCTACTATCTGCACAATTGCCATTTTATCTCTTTAAACTTCTCTGGCTTGACGTTTTTAAAAGGGCAAAAGCAGAAAACCCTTATATAATACCTAATTTGTACATCTGCGGTTTCCCTCTGACTGGCACAGGCTCCATATGTTTTTAATTATCATAATAGCCCTAAAGAACCTGTTCGGTGGGAAACACATATGATCCTTTTATTACTGGTTGGTAATTTAAACAGTTTTAACAGAAAAGGTCTGCCTATAGGGGAGTGACAGGCCCCGAGCCCTGACATCCGGTCACCCACCTCTGCAAGCTCAAGTTCAGATCCCACCCACCGAGGCAGAACCTCTTCCCCC
This sequence comes from Galemys pyrenaicus, assembly GCA_019455555.1. Lineage (NCBI taxonomy): Eukaryota > Metazoa > Chordata > Mammalia > Eulipotyphla > Talpidae > Galemys > Galemys pyrenaicus. The sequence continues at coordinate 4,071,818 of JAGFMF010011914.1, read as the reverse complement.
TGCTTGACAGAGGTAATTGGTCACATGTGACGCGGCTCCGTGGGACCTTAAAAGACTTCATCTGTGATCTCCAGTGACGCCGGCTTTGGGTCAGCGTCTGACACAATGAGAATAAGGTTGATAAATATTATCCCAGTGTGACCTCTGCTGCCTTCGCAGCTGGGGCTGGGACTGCGGCTGTGCTGGCCACAGGGCCCGCTTGGGTCTGGGGCCACCCACTTGCCGCCCCTCTCCCCCACCCGGACCCCAGGGGACAAACGCAGAGCGAGGGGTCAGGTTTCCTTGAGACCCTCTCCCTTGGGGCGGGGGCGGGGGGTAGGTGAAGAGATGATTGTTTTTCCCAAGGCTGCGAGGTGCCTGGAAGAGTCTAGGCCCCGGAACAAGGGCTTCCACATGGGGAGAGGGAAGGCCCGGGCGCCCCACTGGCTCTGTCACTTATAAAGATGTGCGGACACTGAGGGGGCACGGAGAGATAACCTCTGGGGGTCACACCGCAAGTGGCAAGCCAGCTGGGTCCCACAGAGCACCCCTGGCCTGCACCCACATTCTGGGCTTCCTGAACCCACACCCCAAGCCCCAGTCTCTGTAACTGGAACCCCTTCTCCTGAGACCCAGAGCTACAAGCTGGTGAGAACGGGCTGTTTTTATGTATGTATGTGTGCTGTGGCTTATTTTTGCAGCACCCAAGGGTCAAAGGTGTGGGGAGCAGCGGCAAAGGAGAGAGCAGAGCGGCCAGTTCCGGGCTCAGGCGGCTCCAGGACCTGGTTCCGAACCTCAGAACCTCTACCACCTCCCTGACGTGCTGAGTCCCCTGGGAGGAGCTGAAAAGGGTCTCTGTGCCTCCACTTCCTCGCGTGTAAAATGGGAAGGAGAATCACATCCAGCTCAAGGGGTTTTTATGAGAATTAAGTGAAAGGATCTCATTTGCATTATCATCTATGAAGTACTTAGAAGGGAGTTGGCCCTGGCACTTAGCAAGTATTTATTATCTAAAAATATACTTGGCAGATGGAGGGACAGCGCGGAGCACCAGACCCTGCTGCTGGAGCTCAGGGGTCATCCCGGGGCCATGGGGAGATGAGGGGGAAACAGTCCTGTCCCTTGAACAAGGAGCCAGCATGCTGGGCAGTGAACGGAACAAAACCTCCGGTCAGCGCTGATGTCGGGTGACTGCGTACAGGCGTGGGGCGTCTGGGCGGGCAGAGGCGCGGTCCCCTGAACCTCCTTCCCCCTCAGCCCCTCAGTGGCCCTGGATGCGTCTCTTTTTCCCTGCTGGTTGGGTTGAGCATCCAAAGTGACTCTATGAGATTTTACTTCTTTGATTTTGGGGGGCGGGGGTAACAGCCTGACATTGCATTGTTGGATTTTATATATTGTGTTATATGCATGGGGTCGCTCAGCCCCAGACACAACGTCACCCCTGATGCTGCAGGATAGTTGTCCTCTGCCCCCAACTCAGAAGGCCAAGTTGGGGTTCAGCGAGCCCCTTATCACGAGATGGTCACAACTTGAGCAGCTGAAGGCTTTCCCATTGGGTAGAGACATTACCTGGGGCAAGTCCCCTCAGGTCTTCTGGCCTCCCTATTAGAATGGTTTGATGAGGGGCTAAAGAAGGATCAGCTGGCTTCGGGGCTCTCCGTAAATGGAGGGAGCCCCTGGGGTGGCCTTCCTAGGGGGTAGGGTGAGGCTGGGGGTAGCAACTCTGACTTCCTGTGCTGCCCATCATCCCTCCTTCAAGACAAGCTCCCTCTGATCCTCTGATGGAGAGCGCCCTGGGTGCGCCCCGCCCTCACAGAGGCTGAGGGAGTCTGCCACGCAGACCTGGTCCCCTAAGTGACCCCAGAAGACCAGGAAGAAGCTCTCTGGTAAGTTAAAAAAGGGGGGGCCTACAAAAGCCCCATCCAGGGGGTTGTTCCTTCCTTTGGCAAGAAGAGGTCCAGATGGCCGCCCTCATTTGAGATGTCAGCAGTGACCTGTGGACTGAAGAACTAGCAAGTGCATCTTAATCAGCGCTCCTTCCTGCCCACCAGACAAGGCGATTGCACCGGCCCGCCCCTCGAGGAAGCGAGACCTTCTTAATCACAGGCTGCCTCCAAGGGCCAGAGGAGGCCCAGAGGCCCCGGCCCACAGCTCGCAGTGACCGTACCCTCCCACCCCGCCACCCCAGCTCCGTGGCCTGGCCAAGCCCAGGCTGGGATGAGTTTCCAATCCTGGGAATAATAACTCACATTACTTGGATCCCATCTGCACCCAGCGAAGGCAGAGCAGGGAAAAGAGCATAAAACACAAAGTTCCCACAGACAACATCTGTCTTAGTGCAAACAATGGACCATTATCTTGTAAATAATTCTGATTAAGCTGCAGCATTTCCTCCTGAAACTGGTGGTGGGGAGCACGGGGGAGGAGGCTGCCGCTAGAGTGCCAGCCCAGGGCCCCTTCAGCCTCCTCAGAGAGCCTTGAGCCCCACCAGCACCATCTGCCCGGCCCCTGGATCAGCTCATCACCCCCAGGCCCTGCCCTGCAGGAGCCTCCCCTATGACTCCATCCCCACTGCTGCTGGGCTCGCTTCCCTGCCTCACTCTCTTTCCTCAGCAATTCCCTCGCCCCACATGCTCTCTCTAAGTCATTTTTCTTTCTTTTAATTTTGCCTACAACTGGAGTACAGGTCAAAGGTGCGAGGATTCACCAGAGACACAGCAGGGAGCATAACAGGTGGATTCACTGAGGTACACTGCTGAGGGAGCAGCAGGCGAGACAGGAGAGGTCTGCTGCGCCAGGTGGGTCCCCTCCCTGGCCGGTGGGGGTCGAACTCAGGCCATAGAGAACTAAGGCATTGAGACTTAGCCTCTCGGCCACCAGGGAGACCTCTTTATCATTTTTCATTTATTCTGTCCCTACTTGTTTTCTCTCCTCTTACCTTCTCCCTTTCTTCAATTTTATTTTTTATTTTTTTAATGATTTATTTATTTATGCACACAAGAGCTGGGGGACAGGCCAGAGTCCAAGGAAGTGAGAGGAGACAGAGACAGAGCAGGGAGCAGAACAGGCAGACTGATTGAAACACACTGCTGAGGGGAGCAGCAGGCGAGGCAGGAGAGGTCTGCTGCGCCAAGTGTGTCCCTCCCTGGCCGGGGATCGAACTGGCGCTGCTGTGCCATGGATGCTTCATAGTGTGGTGCTCAACCCGCTGCGCCACCACCTAGGTCTCCAACCTTTTCTTTTTTTGTTCATATTTTTCTATTCTTTCCATCTCTCTCCCTCTCTTTATCCACTTCTGGGACTTTGAGCAATTTGTCCTGCTCTCATTCTCTGGTCTCTTTCTCTCTTATCCCTGCTCCCAGGAATGCCCTAGGGCTACACCCCTTCCAGCCTGCCCCAGGGCACCCCAAGCTGGTAGGAACAGTGACCAGTCTGGGGCTGCTGAGGCCCACAGGCCACACACTGTGCCCTGTCTCTCTCGGGCTTGTCAGGACTGGGGAAGGTCAACCGGACACGCTGGACCCACAGTGATCCTCTCTGCACCACTGGGAGGGGCCCCCGTGGCTGGCCCCAAATCCAGAGGCCCCACCTCCTCTCTAATCTTCCGAGATCCAGGTCACTGCCTTCCTCACTCCTGCTTCTTCACCTGGCTCCTGGGTCTCGGGTTGAAAATCCCGCCATCGTGGGGGCCTTCCTGGTGGTGTAGGGGTTGAGTCTCAGCACTATCACTGCTGTGACGTGAGTTCGATCCCCAACCAGGGAGGGGACCCACATGGCTCAGCAGACCTCTCCCACCTCGCCCTCTGCTCCCCTCAGCAGTGTGTTTCAGTCCATCCGCCTGTTCTGCTCCCCACTCTGTCTCTGGTGAGTCCTCTCACCCCTCACACCTCTGGCCTGCACCCTAACTCTTCTACACTAAATAAATTTTTAAAAAAATTAAATTTAAAAAATCCTGGAAACCCCACGGTCGTTGAAAGGGCCTGGGAAGTCACAAAACCCGCTCACGCCAGGGAAGTCAGGGCTTCCGCTGTGAAGTCGGGGCACTTACTCCCTCGTAGGGCCTCCGAAAGGGCCTCAGGAAAATGCCCCTTGTGTTTCAAATCAGTTGTCTGCGTGTGACTTAGAGACCACAGTGGAAGGGCCCAGGTCAAGTAAACGGCTTTGCGCCAGAGTTCTGCTCCTGATTCTCTTGCTGAAACAACACCACTTTGGATCTCCTGCTCTCTGCTGCTACAAATTCCTTTGTAGGAAACGGGACATCCGCTCACATCTGCTCAGCTGCAGCCAGTGGGTGTTTCCTGCATTCCCCAGAGTTGTTCCCCCAGATCAGGGGAACCCCAGATGGGCAGTGCAGACCGAGGCCTGCAGGTGCCGAGGACGCACTGGTGAGGATGGGCCCAGATTCGATACGTCCTACCCAGAGTCTCGGCCCGTTTGGCCTGGTATTCATAGGTTCTGAGTTTTCATGGGGGATCTCTTGGGGAGACTCATTCCAAAATGAGTGAAATGTGGGTGATTTGCCAGCCTCTAGGTTACCCGGTGACGTTTATGTCGTTCTCTGGAGAGGGCGTGCGGCTGTGCCAGGTGATGGCTGACAAAGCTGAGGCACTCAAGCTACACGGATCAAAAGTGAAAAGTCAAGCAATTGAGGGGTTCACATCTGAAAACAGCACATACTGCCCTGAAGTGGGGGCTTGCTAGCCAGCTGTGAGCCGGAGTGGCCAAGGGAACCGCAAGGATGACAGAGCGGGAAGGCCATATTGTCCCTGCACCCACACTTGATGACGGAGGATGGGGTGAGCTTGTCTCCGGGCCCCCCTTCACTCCCTGGATTATAGAATAAGGGTGTTGGGTGAGGAGGGGAATATGCACCCCAGGGCGGCACCTCGGTGACAGATTGGTATTTGGGCTTGAAGAAACCTCAACCGTCATAAAAAACACTCTCTTCTCCAGCTCAGCTGTGAATGTAACAGGTTGAAAACGAAATTATAACAAGAAGGGATTTTGTTTGCACTTCTATGAACCCCCAAATCTAGTTTTATTGACTTCTTACTTTAAAAATATATAAATGGACTGACTTCTAGAATTTAAAGAGAAATTCCTCAGTGCCCTTCTTATGACTTAATAAAGACGTCTCCTTTGAGGCACGATCCCCAGGTCCAGTCGCCATAAGGACTCGCACAAACCGAAATCCCACGGGCCGTGCATCTGTGGAAACGCCAGCTTGGTCCCACATCCGGGACCTGCTGGAATGGAGGCTTCAAGGACTGACCGGATCCAATGATGACCTGGGAAGTCCAGGCTAGAAGAGCCCCGCCTAGAGCCTCCAAGCCCCCGAGGAGACCTCGAGGGCCCCCCAGCCCTTTTCTGTGAGGAGAAGGTGCCCACAGAGGAGAGGCGTCAAGTTCCCTGAGCACTACTGGGGCAGCACCGCGGCCTCCCGATTTCCTCCCAACCCCTCCAACCTCCGGTAAACCAGTCGAGGGACCACGTTTCTCAGTTTTTAAAACTGCAGTTCACTTCCCACAGGGAAGCTGCCACGGCACACCAAGGGCGTAAAACACGCTCCCCAAGGTCCCACTTACACAGGCGCCTCACCCACACCCTCTGGCTCCCTGCTGTGCCAGCGGCCCCTGGTTCCCGGGCCATATGAAGACCTCAGCCAGGCGGGAAGTGAGGAGGAGCTGGAGTGACCTCGACTGACGAGAACTTCCAGCTGGCGGGTCGACACCCCACTTCTGCAGGGATGGCTGATTCTGAGATGAACCTGGGCAGTAGCTTAGAAATCCCTGGAGAGATTGGGCTGACCCTCAAAGTGGATGACTATTAACACACCTGTGTGAGTTCTCTGTCTCCCTGCCCATGTGCTCCCCGAGGGGGCCCCTCACGTAAACTGCCTGGATCCAGGCCCTTATGTCAGGGTTAGCTTTGGGGAGACCAGAACTAGGTTTGCAGCAGCATCTCAGAAGACTGAGGAGATGAACGGACCCTCTCCTCAATGAGAAAGAACTCAACATACCGTGAACCTCCCCGCACCTCCAAGGTCACAGCATCAGGCCAAAACATTCACCTCTGCCCTGCCCCAGATTCAGGGGGCCCTTCCCAGGGGGCCCATCCTCATGGTCTGCCCCAGCCCTCTCCCCGGACGTGCAAACACTTGAGTCAAAAGAGAAAAGCCACTTGTCCATCATATGAAAAGAGCAATAATTTAGCAAATTAATTGCAAATTTGTTTTCCCTGCTTGGTTGCCTTTCTCCTTTTATGTGGATAATTGAGAGCATATTATATCACTTTGACAACAACAGAAGTTCAAAAAGAAAACGTAACCTTGTGAGCCGGGGGCTGCCGTCAGATGGGTGTGTCTGGGCAAGGCCACCGCCAGCATGAAGCCCGGCTCCCGAGAAGGCCCGGCGTCGGGGCGCACGCACGGTATTCATGCCCGTGAACAGCTGTTCCCCAACTCAAACCTTGAAAATGCACCGTTGGTGCAAGAGGCATAGTTGGCACCACAGAGACAGCAGGGCCAGGCCAGGGCTGCACACTTTGGGTGCGGTGGGGTCACTGCCATGGTTCCTTGGGGGAAACGTGACCACACGCAAGCAATGGCACCCCCAAAGTTCAGGACCTTTTGCTCCCTACTGGGATGTCTAAGCCTCTTCCAAGCAAGCACATTTCCTGACAAGTGGGTGTGAAGTCTGTCTTGCCACTGGTTGCAGGGTTCCAGCCCCTTCCCTGGCCTAGCCCCCTGAGGTCACAGTAATCCCTGGGGTCACAGTCACCCCTGAGGGCACAGTCACCCCTGAGGTCACACTCACCTCTGAGGGCACAGTCACCCCTGAGGGCACAGTCACCCCTGAAGTCACAGTCACCCCTGAGGTCACACTCACATCTGAGGGCACAGTCACCCCTGAGGACACAGTCACCCCTAAGGGCACAGTCACCCCTGGGGGCACAGTCACCCCTGAGGGCACAGTCACTCCTGAGGGCATAGCACCTCTGAGGGCATAGCACCTCTGAGGGCACAGCTACCCCTGAGGACACAGTCACCCCTAAGGGCACAGCACCTCTGAGGGCACAGCCACCCCTGAGGACACAGTCACCCCTAAGGGCACA
>JAGFMF010011914.1:4022701-4064100 GCA_019455555.1 Galemys pyrenaicus | reverse complement strand
CCCCTGAGGTCACAGTCACCCCTGAGGGCATAGCACCTCCTGGGGTCACAGTCACCCCTGGGGTCACAGTCACCCCTGAGGACACAGTCACCCCTAAGAGCACAGCACCTCTGAGGGCACAGCCACCCCTGAGGACACAGTCACCCCTAAGGGCACAGCACCTCTGAGGGCACAGTCACCCCTAAGGGCACAGCACCTCTGAGGGCACAGTCACCCCTGAGGGCATAGCACCTCCTGAGGGCACACTCACCCCTAAGGGCACAGAACCTCTGAGGGCACAGTCACCCCTGAGGGCACAGTCACCGCTGAGGGCACAGCACCTCTGAGGGCACAGTCACCCCTGAGGGCACAGTCACCCCTGAGGTCACAGTCACCCCTGAGGGCACAGTCACCCCTGAGGTCACAGTCACTCCTGAGGGCATAGCACCTCCTGGGGGCACAGTCACCCCTGAGGTCACAGTCACCCCTGAGGACACAGTCACCGCTGAGGGCACAGCACCTCCTGGGGTCACAGTCACCCTGAGGACACAGTCACCCCTGGGGTCACAGCACCTCCTTGAGCTGATCCCGCCGACCAAGGGGCCACCTCTGCACCTCACACCAGTGGGTCCTCCTGGCTTGGAAGGGCCTAGGCTGAAGGACTAAGGTGATCTTGGGGCGCTCCAAGTCTGAGTACAAGAGGTGGGCTTCGCTATAGCCCAGGGGCGGGGCTGCAGGAAACTGCACGCCAGCTGCCTGCAGAGCAGAGCGGAGCGGGGACGTGGAGTCAGCTATTGCCAACGCCCGAGTCCCGCAAAGCAGCAGACAGGATGTTTCCAAAACAGTCAGCTGGCGACAGGGGAGCTGTCCCCCAGAGGCAGAGTGAGGAGGAGGGACTGGGATGCGGGCTGAGCAGCGGGTGCCACAGCGTGGCGGGAGGAGGCTGGGATGAGGTTCCGAAAACAGGATTTTGAGAATCCACAAAGGTGTCTTCTAAGTCTTCTAAGGGACCACTGGGGAGCGGCTCAGGAAATGCGCCCTGCTTTAGAAGCGGAAATGGCGGAGACCCCATTAGGGGGCTCGGGCCCTCCTGGAGGGAGGAGAGAAGAAGACTCAGATACACAGGGCCCCGGGGAGGCTTCCCGCACCAGCACGGGGTGCTGGATGGTCTGTCCCCGCAGCCACGCTCCCTCTGTGCCAGGCCCCCCACTCAACACTGGACCATGAGCCTATCCCCCACCCCACCCCCAGCTGAAGCCTTAGCAAGAGTTCCCGGGGTGCAGAGTGATGGGGCGACAGCCTAACCCGCCAGGGACGGAGCCTTGGCCAAAGCACCAAGGCTTCAGCACCTCTGATAGGCCCTCTCCCCAGCCCCTCCATGCCCGGGCCGGAGGTACCGGTGCAAAAGGGTCCCCGGGGTGCTCCTCGCCTGTGGAGAGTAGGTGGTGCTGAGCCCGACTTGAGGCGCTTCTTGACCCCAACGGGCCTGGGCGAGGGAACACACAGCACCGGGGCGGAGGGCCGTGGACGGGCCGTGGTCCCGGGAGCCACAGGAGGCGAGGGCCCAAGAAAGGGCAGAGATGAGTTCTCCCTGTACCCCGGCACCCCTGTACCCCAACAGCTGCCCAGACTCAGGCGCACAGGAAATGGAGAGGAAACTTTGGAGACCTCCTTGTTAAGGCTCGGCCCACGCACTGGTAGGGAGGCGGCCAGCTGGCCCAGGCCCTGGGCCCTGGCCCGTGGCATGGGGCACGCTGCTTGACCGTGGCTAGGCATTTTGGGGTTTTACGTGTTTCCCACTGGAACCCACAGTGCTGGCCTCAGCTTCACGCCAACAAATGGGGTAGCCGGGGGCAGGCAGCGGTCTGGAAACAAACACGAGTGGCCTCGGCATCTACACTTCTCACTGGGGGCTTTGGCCAGGTATTCGCAGATCCAGAATCTCTCAGCTCACTTCTTCCCCCAAATTAGAGACAGTAATGCTGACCTTTGGTCTTTGGGGGTCAAGATCACCTGAATAGTCTCTGAGAAACGCAAGGTGTGTCTGAAGCTGTCACGGTCACGTTTGCCCTATTACAGAGGTCAGGGCTGTCCGGGGTTTCTGGACCCCCACTCCCTCCTTGTACTCAGCTCACTTTTTTGGGGGGTGGGGGCTCAGGCTGGGGCTCTGGATTGTCTCCAAAGGTGATAGTACCCTCCCCCCCCAGGACCAATGAGAGCCTAAGGAACAAGGGCACATTTAGAAATTGACAGAACAGACCCAAGCAAAGAAGCTTGGAAACTCTGTTGAAGTGGCAGGATGCTCAGGTCCAGATCAGGACCAAAAAAATGAAGCAACACAAGTGAAAAGCGAGATGGCCCCTTCCTGTGGACCTTCCACCACCATATGGGGCGGCGGGGAGGGGCGTCTGTTAAACCAAACTCGGGCTACAATCAAAACACCTCGGAGGACAAAAGATCCCAAACTCCAACAGCCCCAAGTGGCAGCCACTGAAGACTACCCTGCGTAGGGTGAAAGGAAAACGTTAAGGTTTGCTAGGGGAAGGCTGGCATGTCACCCCGCTCTGTGCCCGGTTCTCCCGCACCCACCGGGGACCACCAGGGGAGCTTGAGGCCTGAAAGTCACTTGGGCAGAGAGAGCCACATGTGCTGCCGCCTGTCCCCACCGCGTGGCCACCCCACCCACTCCGGGCGGACCCTTGCCACGGGCATGTTGATGAACTGTTACCTTCTAGAAAAGAGGGGAAAAGTGCAAAGAGTTGTCAGGCAAAGGGCCCGGGGAACACCATGGCTAGTGCCCCCCGAATGCCCTGCTGAAGCTTCCAACACACAGAAAAATGTCAAGGGTAAAGGGGGTGTTGTGGATTGAATTAACATAACGACTCCAAACTGCACTAATGTTTCACAGCTTTTTTTATTAGCAATACCAAGATAAGTTATTGAAGCATTTTTAGTATTGTTTTACATTCCATTCATAAATGACCTAACTTGTAACTCAGCATACAGCACACTTAAAGATATAGTTTGACACTTATTCAGAAAGCTACAATTATTATAACTTACATGCCTTCATTACCAGGAACACCTTAATATATCTCCTAATTACTTCGACAATACTCCATTCCAAAGCACACGATAACCCAGCACGCGGTTACACATTTCGCTTCCGTCACCGTTTGGACTTGTGGATGTCACGGCGCTGTTCACTGGAATCTTATTGTCATCTGTTCCCGGCTAATAGGACAGCCTGACACAATATTCAACTAGCAATAGTACTGCTTAAATACTATGGAGAAAGATAATTACTGCACTTTTCTGTATTCTTCTAAAGTGTTACAAAATATAGGACAATCGGAAAAAAGCAGTAATGCCAATGAGACCAGCGAGGGCCCTCTTCTAGAAGGTGTGGTGAGCTGGCCCGGCAGGAACCCCAGGCAGGGTTTCACAGGCGAAGGGGCCTCCGATCCACCAGCTTTTGTCACTCAGGATTCATGACTTTGAGGGATTTCTCGCTCCCGTTCAAGTTACTAAGCCTTCGCCATCCATGACTGATAGTGGAACATATGGGGCAATATTTTTAGCCTCCCTGATTCTTTGCTCTCTCTACTGTAGGTTGGTGCCGTGTGTATACACATACCTATGCCAATAGTAATTATTTATGCAACACACATATGTGTATACATTCTTCTCTTGACTTTACACGATTAACAAGCTGCAGAGAGCCACCGAGGAGCACGAACAGACAAGGGCAAGTCCAGCTAGACCGACTAGGACAGGGGGTGTCACTTACCTGCAAGAAAATGTGCAGATTCAGTAAACAATCCAGAAACCATTTGGGCTAGAGGCATTTGAAAGCAAGGGCAGGGCCACCTCCCCTAATTGTTTAATGAAATAATGACAATAAAGCAATATTTATAAAATTTGGTCCTTCCGTCTCTGGCTCAAGCAAGAATAGTCGATGTGATTAGAGCAGGTTGGCAATTAGACAGAGAGGTGCTGTTGATCAGCGCTAAGTAATAGGAGATAATTGCTACTTATTTGAAACCTGGGCTTTGCACACAACATTTGAAAACAAAAAGGAAAGAACCTGATTCCTTCGGCTGCTAAGAGGCGGCTCGTACCTACACGCTCGTCCCTTCCAAGCACCACCTTGACGCAGCAGCCTGAGAAGGCAGATGCCCAGGCGCTAGCCCAGGGCACCTGCACCCGGCTGCAGGCGGAGGTGGGTCACACCGTCCCCATTCTCCACCGTGGCGGCTGGGCCAGCTGGAGCGTTTTCCTTCTCCCACTGATGCGGTGTCTGTTCGGACAACACGCTTCTCCCAGCCTTCTCTCTCTCCCTCCCAATGTGAGTCATTACTAGCAAGAAAAAGATACGTGTGTGCACCTCTGTGTGTCTGTGGGGTGTGTGTGTGGTTTGTGTAGCTACAGAGCTGGTGTGTGCGGATTTATACACACGCAGTTTAACCGGAGAGCGTGGCTGCTCTCTACCTCCACGCCCTGGGCTCGGTCCCGGCGACAGGCCGCACACGGTGCAAAGAGAACATGGACACGGCCTCCAAGAGGAAAGCTACCACCAGACTTTGCTCCTGCTTGGGAGGCACTGTTGATTCAGACAGTAGCTTTTGGAGCCAAAAATATGCAGCAAAAGGAAAGGAACATAAACAAGGCTAAATGTCACCAGTGTTTGCCGACTTAGAGACACCATCCATTTGTTTGTTCTGAAATGACGAGTGGACCATTTGGCAAATACAATGGTATTCACACAACGGTTCTGTCATCCTGCAGTGCAAGCGACATCACGTCAGTGGCATTCCATTTAATTGAAAAAGAGGGAAGGGGAGGAAGGAGAGAATGCCAGGAGACTTGGGAGAGGGCTGCCGCCCAAAGAGGCGGCCCCTGGTCCATGCTTGTGCAGCCTTTGGACAAGGGCAGGGAGCTTCCCGGGGCAGCACCGAGGCCGGCCCCGCAGTGGCCCAGGCAGGCAGGCTGCACAGCCACCTGAGGGCAGCCGGCCGGGGCCCAGCAGGCAGGAAGCCATGGGGATGTGTCTTCACTCCAAGGTTCTGCCCTCTGCGCTGGGACGAGCCAAACAGGCCTTCCTAGTGGGCTCTAAGGCTAGCCCTGGCCACACCCCCTGCAGCAGGTTGGTCATTTGTGAGTGAGAAAGCCAGGCAAGGAGAGTGGGCGCAAAGCCGTGCTCTGTCTGCACGCCTGGCACAGCAGTCCGTGCGGGAATCCACCCAGAGACCAGCGGGAAGGTGGCTCCCTGGGCTGTAAGGACAACGAGGCCCTGCAGAGGCAAAACCCGACCCCAGGCACCTCCTGGTCTCCCGGCTCATCGGCGCCTTCGTGCTGGCCGAACCTGGACCCCATACATTGGACAGGTTGGAAATCTGTGGTTCCTTTTCCCGAATCTAATGTCTTTTCTTCGTTAGCGACTGCTGGGCTCAGGGCCACGCCCTGCCACTGGAACCTCCCACTAGCCCCGGACCCTCCTGTCTGCGTGTCACAGAGGCACTCGGGGGGCGGGGTGACTCACGCACGCAGCCCTCACTGCGCTCCGGCCCAGCCTGGCTCCCTAGGAAACCTCTCGATGACACAGGCCCCAGCCATTCCTTGGCCAAAGACTGAGGCAGGAAGACGGACTTCCTGCTCATCTTCTGTCAAGAACAGAATCGGAGCCCGATGTGGTGTGGCCTGGGTGTTGGGATGGTACCACGCAATCGCCAAAATCGCCCTCAGAGCTAACTTTGGCACATGCCCAGCAGCAGCTGTCAAAGACCTGGCTTGAAGAACACGAGTGAACAGCCTGTGTCTCTAGAACCCTGGTGGAAAGTAAAGGTTGTGCTTGCTGGCTGCTCCAGGGATCCTGTGACGTGTGGACACGCCCACCATCTCCTCGCACATGCTGGTGCGGACACCGCACGGCACCAACTCGGCCGAGCGCCACCTCTTGTTTCCTCCCCGTGCTTCTGTCCACCAGTGAGGAAGCTGAGGCTATGCCTGCCTCTTCCTCCACCTGCCTTGCAACTACCAGGAGGCCTGGGGGGCTGGGAGGGCGTCTGCAAGACCCGCACAGCAGAGACTGGCCTTCTGAAGCCAACCTCTGGTCTGCAGGGCTCCTCTGGGAAGATTCCCTCTCTGCTCTGGCATCCATGGAAGCTGATCGGGCCCTGCAGCTGCTGACTGGTGCCCCCTGCAGCGCCTCACTAGCCTGCTACGCAAAAGGGGACAGGTGCCTGCAAGTCCTCCCCAGGCCTGACCACAGCAGTGCACCCCTCTTTACAGCAGACCAGGGGGCCGGCAAACAATGGCCAACAAGCCGGTTCCAGCCACCACCTCTGAAAAGGAAGGTCCACAGGCACACAGCCATACCCGCTGGTCTGTTGTCTACGGCTGCTTCAAAAGTGGAAGCTTCGACTAGATGGCGTTTTGTGGGATGAGACCATGGGATGAGATCAGCGGGTTCTGACCGACTCCAAAAGCTACAGCCCATGCCCTCCCACTTAGTCCAAGATGGCGCCAGGTTCCACGGTCACTGGAACATGGCCCTTGCAGGCTGATGTGCTGTTCTCCATGGAAGGATCTTCTGGAAATTCATGCTCAAGCATGAACGTGTGGCGAGCTGAGCCACCCAACGGAGAGCACCTGCATGTGAAGGGACTCACTCTCCCGCCTACTAAGGAAACAGCCTTAGATTGTGCAGCTGGTTATGGTGGGTATTTTCAGGCTGTCTGTGCGGAGAAATCAGTGAGGTTTCTGGAGGACACACATCGCATTTAAGAGATTTTGGTTATCCAGGTACCTTTCATCCCACAGTTTAGACTGCATGAGATAAAGAGGTGCCAGTGCACCCCACATTCTTTTAGGAGGCGAGTCCCACTTCTCTCACTACTGTGGAAGTCCAAGAAGCCTATGCCCCAAGCATAACAGGGAAACAAATTGGGGGTTTGGAGGCTAGTGCTACTAACAGCCCTACCTTCTTACTCGCTTCCTCCAAGGCCCGGGGGTCCAGCACAAGGGCCTCCCCGCATGACAGACATGCTGGCAGGTCCTCCTTGCTTAGCCTGGCCTTCCAGGGTGGGGACTCCAGAGAAGAGTTTCAAAGGGTCATGTGGGTCATGATCTTCTCTCTGCCCTTCCCATCTGCCCATCTGCCTTGAACTCTTCCTCCACCAACCCTATTTGGGGCTCACCAAAGGACACAAAGCAAACTCAGCTTGTAAGACTCAGCACACGGTGACCCCCCAGACTTCTGTGTCAGCTTCAAAATGCAGGGAACGAGGGAGAGCTGGTGGCTCTCCAAATCCTCAGACTCGGGTGAAGCAGAGTGTGTGAGTTCTGTGACTGGGCCATGCAGCCAACCCCACGGGCAATGCGCACACAGAACCTGTGCCTTGCATGCCCAGACCGCCAAGCTCCCGGCTGGCCCACAGTTGGCCAAGTTTTCTCGACTGGACAAGGGTGTCGCCTGCCTTGTCTTGCCAATGGATGGGAACACTGCTCTGGTCTGCCCTGGGCCCCTAGTTAAATACTCATGTGAATCCTATCCCATTGTCAAATCAAGGTCAAATCCATTCCAACAAAAGTGAGGGCACAGTGAGTATTCTGGCAGTCTAGGGACCCCCTGGTGTGCCATGTTCCCCAACAAAGGAAAGACGTCTGAGTCGTGCCTGGAATCTGAGTCACTTCAAAAAAAAAAAAAAATGGAAACTTTGACTAGATGGTGTTTTGTGGGATGAGATCAGTGGGTTCTGACCGGCTCCAAAAGCTACAGCCCATGCCCTCCCACTTAGTCCAAGATGGCGCCAGGTTCCACGGTCACTGGAACATGGCCCTTGCAGGCTGATGTGCTGTTCTCCATGGAAGGATCTTCTGGAAATTCATGCTCAAGCTCTAGTCCTCTCCTACCCAGCTGGCTGATTTGACCCATCTCCTCATGCTCTCTCCCTTGCAAAGTCAGAAACACACTGGCTACCTGCAGACCCAGGTCCATGCGGCAAGGAGGTAAGACCAGTCTTGTAGAGGTTAGGAAGCAGGCATGCCAAGTTAAGGAAGCTCTTGGAAGAAGACTGGCCTGGTAAGACTACAGGCTTGCGGTAGAGGTCACCTCCTCCAACACTGGGCTGGGAGGAGCCACTGAGCACACTGCAACCCACATGACCTAAACACGTTTTTACTGATTCGCCTTCAAACACTCCACACCCATGAGGACAGAGACAGATGGACGGAAGCCTACTTCTAGAGGCAGAGAAGTGGGGATCTGGTCTTACTAAGCGGACAAAATCAGAACCCAACCTCTCCAGAGATGAGAAGTAGAGGAATAATTCTTTGGCTTGTTAAAACTCAGCTTCTTGGAAATCCACAGCTACTTTGAGTGGGGCAGAGAAGGTGGAGAAACATTAGGGATATGTCAGTCCTAATGTTCAGTTCTATGTCACTTCCTTTCCGCCAGCCACAGTGAAGCCAATGTGGGTTTGCAAGTTTCGGCTATCACTTGCGCTTCTGGCAAAGCTAGAAAAAGTAAACTAGATGAACAAAAAGGCCCAGTGGACTTAAGGTTTCCTCCCACAGAGAAACTCTTAGAAAGGAAGAATATGGTGGAACACACAGCAGAAAATAATGACAGGATTTTGACTACGATGGGCTAGACATGGGGGTCCGGGAGGGCAGCACCCCATCTCCCTCCAAGCTAACACAGGGGTTTCTTGCCTGCTTCCAAACTAAAGTGAGAGGATGCAGAAGAAACAAGGCCAAATGAAATGAGGGATGTGTGCTCTCTAAAAATGGACAATTTACGGCCAGAGTCAGTGTTCACATCTTCCCATGCATTTGAGGCACAGCAGTGACCCCGGGACCCCTGGTCAGGGAAGTAGCCAGGACACCTGTTGTCCAAAGGTTGAAATGCTGACCAAGCAAAGATTTGTGCATGGACTTTGGGTAGGGAGGCATCGCAAGCTGTGTTCTGGGGAGGGGGTAAGAAGTTCAGGAGTGTGTGTGGCTGGCAGAGAAAATGCTCACAAGACAGAGCCCCGATGCTAAGTTCCCCTCCATCCTCCCTGTTGTAAAAGTACGCCATTGGGCAAGCTTCCCCGAAGCAGGCAGCCTTCCTTTAGAATGATAGGAAGATGGGAAAATTAATAGGGGTAATATGAGCTCATTTCAATAATAATGAGCTTATGAACATGCCAGGTTTTGATCTTTTCTGATGCATGGATTCCTGGCAGGATCTACAGTCCTACGTAGGTAGTTGAAAGAACTGAAAATAGACTTAAAAAAAAAAAATCCCAAACAACAATTAAAAAAAAAGGAAGCCACCCCAATCACAAACTTAAAACAACAGAAAAAAAGGAAAAAGATTTAAATGTCGCTCCCTGAAAAGAAAAGGGGAAAAAAACTGGACTGACATAAAACCCTTCCCTTCTTCCTTTAAATTTTGTTTTTAACAGCTTCAAAAGTAATGAATTGTATGTGGCTAAAAATAGATGTGGAGGTTCTGGTTAAGGGGGTCTGTGAATCATTCAGCATAAGGAACTGTCAATATTTTTTTTTTGAGCTGTCAGAAATCCATTTAGTGATTTTTGACAATTCAAAAAATATTTCTGACTGCCTGATCCAGTTCTTAGTGAATTAGGGAAGGAGAGGGGAAAAGAAATATATCAATGTAAATCATGAGGCTAGTCCCTCTCCCCGAATCCTGCTCTGTTCTAAAAGGGACTCGGAGGTTATAAAATACTCCCTTCCATTTTCCTCCCTCCCTCCCTCCCTCCCTCCCTCTCTCCCTCCCTCCCTCCCTTCCTTCAACAGGTGAGAGAAAGCCACAGCAATCCATCCACAGACTAAAGATGGAGAGGTACATGGCCACTTGTTCCTGGCGAGGATATTAAGGACTAGGCATAATATACTGAGCTTCTATTCACAGAAAGGCTTTCAAATAAGAATACCTGGGCGCCAGGAGAGTGCTTTGATCCTCCCTGCCCACCCCAGCATTCATTTGATCCAACTCTAGGCTTCAGGTTTATTAATACTTTTTAAGATCGGGAATTACGTGGCTAACCATATTCTTTAAGGAGGTAAAGATGTGCCAATCTGCTAGCAAGATCAGGCAGGCATAAATCCAAGATGCACAGAAGCACAACACTGCTAATTAGGACATCACGATGTACATTTCTTGTTAGAACAACAGACAGACAGGTTAAGGACAGACAGACAGAAGGCAATAATAGAAGGCCAAAGTCACAGCAACTGCCATTTGGTATGAATCACAAACACCCCAAAAGCATCTCCCTACTCAGAGAGAGGCTCACTTTATTTCTACATTGTGGTTAGTGTGATATGATTTTAGTATCCTCTAAATTGATAGAAAGAAAAGTCTAAGAAAGCAGATTTGGCTTAGCAAAGCAGGGAGGAATTTTCTCGAGGCATAAAATGCATAAGTTGAAAATACTGAAAAGTTTGCAAGTTACCATGTCTCTTTTTGCATTTGTTTTTTTTTAAGAGTTTTTCTTTTCCCCCTTCAGGTTATGGTTTAAGAGCAGGAGTAGTTCACACTGGCAGACACCACCCTCCTTTTCCATGCCTTCCAGACAGGCAGCTCAGATCATTCTAATGCAGATTGGAGCACAAAAGTATGACTTCTAAAACTTGTGAATGAAATCGGCTTTCGTGATTGTCTACATTGCAAATACAGCACTGTTGGCTCTTTTTATGTTGAGTTCAAAATTTGATAATGGCTAAGTCTACTCCCCCCGCCCCCTTTTTTTTTTTCTTAAATGCACAATTCAGCACTGATGTTTTGGGAAATGAACTAAAGGAAGAGGATTCTAAAACTTACCACACAAGTCTGGCCTCTTGATACATCCAGAATTTGCTGTGCTACTTGCAAGTCCGTTAAAGGCTGCTAAGCCATCGGAGCTGTAGGCCCTGAGGACCGACAGCATGTTCATCGGCTTCTCCAGGCCCTGGGGCCCCCGCTCCGGCTTGGGCAGGCCCGCCGAGGGGTCCTGGGCTGAAAGAAGGCCCTGGCTGTGCCACTGCTTCTCTGACGCCGCAGGTAAAGGCGAGATGAGTCCCTGCAGGGGCTGAGGGCCGGCCGCGGGCAACAGGCTGTCCCCACCATCGCCGGCGCCACCCTCCTTGCCGAGAGCCGGCTGCGCTTTGCCCATCATCTCCAGCTCCGTCTCGATATCCTCGTCCTCGTTGTTCTCCCCCTTGGAGGAGTCCATGTCCTCGGAGGAGGCGATGTCGGAGAGGTCATCAGTAGTGTTCTTGTGTGCGGTCTCGGGGATCAGGATCGGGGCGTCGTCTTCCGAGAGGGCCTTGCCATCGGGCTCCTTGTTGGGGCAGGAGCTGGAGACCCCCGCGCCCACCATGCCTGGGTAAGCACCGAACTGCTTGTAGAAGTCTGAAGAGAAGCTACAAAAGGCGGGGTCCACATGGCCGGGCCACGGGCTGCTCTTCTGCTCCCCCAGAGTCTCTTTGACCTGTCCTTGGGCGACCTTCTCGGACGCGGGGTCCAGCGACCCAATGACCTTGGGGAGACCCAGCTCTTTATTCGATTGTGCTGCGGGCAGCAGGGTCATCTTGCTGGCCTCCCGGACTTGGTCTTTGCAGTTGACGGTCACCCCGACGGCACTGTCCTTGCGCTTGGCTTTGCCCAAGTGGTTGGCCTGCAAGTGGAGGGCCATCAGCTCCATGGACGACGTGGTGAAAGCACAGAAGAGGCAGCCGTGCCAGGCAATGCTGTCGCGCACCGTCACCGACGAGCCGGGCAGGGAGGCGGCGTCGGGCCGCACCGACAAGTCCAGAGGCTCGTACTGCGCCTTCTCCGACTTCCGCGGGGCCGCTTTAGGGCCTGCCTTCTCCTCGCCACCGTCCACCCCGTGGACCTTCGTGGAAGGCGCGTCAGACAGGGCTTTGTCCTTCCCGTCCTTCTCCTTCTTCAAGGAACTGAGGACGAAGCTGTCCATGAAAGCCTGCAAGGACCCCTGGAAATTCACGCCGTTGCTCACGATGCTCTGATACGCTCGGCCAATTTCTGAGAAGTGGGCGCTTTTGGAAGGAAGGTCGGCACCTTCCAGAGTGTCCGAAGCGGCCTCGGAAGACATGGCAGCGGCCTGGCCCGAGGCATCTCCGGACGAGAGCACGCCTGATGTCCACTGCTGGGAGGCGGGGCCGCCCCTGAAGTCAATCCCGGGGAGCCCCTTAAAGGCCCCCCTCAGGATGTCGGGCCTGATGAACAAGGCCGCCTTGCCTGGCAGGTCCTCGCGGTGGTCTTGGGCTGGGGGCTGTCCCGACAGCGGCCCGGCCCCGTTCTGCCGCTCCCGATGGTGCCGTTCGAGGTGGTACTTCAAGGATGCCGACTGCGTTCCCGCGTAATCACAGTGGGGGCATTTGTAGGGTTTCTCACCTGCAAGATTTTGGTACAAGGAGAGAAAAAAAAAGTGTTTATCTCATTTTGGTGTGCTGAACGAGGCTGGAAGGATCGACATTTGTTCTTGGAAACAAAGCAGCTCAAACTAATAATTAGTTGGAGAACAACTGTTTTTTAATAGAAGAATAATTCGTACTCTTAAGCTTTTTTAATGATTTTGTACCATTTGGGACTATTCAGGAATGACATACTATCTACACACAATTAGCTATCTTTTTCTTTATCTAACATGTGAAAACGGCTGTAGATTTAAAAGCTATGATTATGAAAATTAAGCATAATAATTTCAACCACAGTGATCATTAAAAGTAGAAGTTTAAAAAGACAAAGTATGTAACAAATGGGTGGTTGCAATATTTTGTGTATACAATAGCTCTAAAATTTGTTTAAATTATACACATGGAAACCATTTTTAAACCTAAAAATTTTATGGCACTGTTACGCAAGACTGAAATGAATGATTTAAGTCTTGCTCTGCAGTAAATCATGGATATAATTAGCAAATGGCATACTGCACAAGTAATTTATCATTATTTGGAGGGCACCATTCCAGACGGGCTCAGATATCTGCAGACCTACTGCATTGTTTCTAAATAAAGAACTATAAATACCGATTCTATAAAATATTAATACCATTACAGTGCATCTTGATAGCAGCATGTAAAGACATATAGTTAAGATAAAAAGCAGTCAATAAAACTTAAAAGAAAATGAGTAATAAAAAGGCACAAAATATATTTAGTTTCTGTATTTGAAATTAACATTATCTACTGGTCTTTGTAGTGCCTTAAATTTGTACTAATGGCAAACCGAATGCTCCGGTAGTAAAATGTGTAATTTACCTATAATAAGCGCTTTCTAGAGAATAAAAATAGCTTTAAGGAGTGTTTTAAAACATATAAGATCATTTTCATGAATTAAATATTTATTTAAATTCAACACCCAACTTCTATTGTTCTTTCCACCAAAGAAAAGATACCGTAACCCACCGCTTGGACCTGCCCTCGATGTAGAAGAGAGGAAAAGAGGAAGGTAAACTAACAGGGATTGAAATATATTCCAAGAACGTGCTAGCAAACAGGGTCTTTTCTAGACTTTGGAATTGAAAAGCTCTCGGGAAGGGACTGCGACAGTGTCTGTTCACTTATTCACAATAGCACCCTGTCAATAGCCACAATTATTTCCCTAAGGAAACTCAAAGATCCCCCACCCCTTCCTCTATTCTATTCTAATACAGACTCGTCTAAAAAGCAACAGCAAATCATCGGTGAATGGTGAAGTCTGAAGACATTAGACTGTGTCTAGCCTCCCTTCTCCAGGCATTCGGCATTTGGGGGTGAGACATTCGATTCGTAGGGGATCACCGGACTTGGCATGCAGGAGGACCTCCAGCCCGGGGTCTGGGCAGGGAGCCCTCACCATCTCCAGGGCGCGGGCCTGCCTTTTCTGTATGGGGCCTACCGCTCCTTGCTCACACCTACAGGCAGCGGGAGAGCTTCCCTGGATACCTGAGAGATGGCCTCTCTGTCTGGAAAGGGATCCAGATTCGAAATCTATCACAGAACGTAAAGGTCATCGTCGTCACGGGCCAGCACAGTGACATGGGTCTAGAAGAAGACGAGCCCCTTCAAGGGAAAGACACCATAACTTCAGGTGCCGTTTCCCACATCTGGGAGTCGATTCCTACATTCTTTAGCCACATTCTGTCCAGACTTTCTTTAGCCACTGCTATTTGGCCGGCTTCCCGGAGGCTGGGACCTCAGTGGCACAGGTGCTGTGGACAGGGCACTTCTGGGCCACCTGGAAGTCTGGTGCCAGTGGAGCAGAGGCAGCCCCTGAAGCTGGGGGATGCGGGGAGCTTGTGGCAAGAGAGCCAGACTAAAAACCCAGGGCCCTGGTCCACTGGTCAGTCGGTGCAAACCCGGGAGAGAACCCCAAGAATGAGAGCGAGCAGGGGTGAGGTCTGTAGGTATTGGAGAGGCTCAGGTTGCTTTTCAGAAGTGCACCTGGAAATGATTAAGTGCATCTGGCAAAGGTTTGTAGAGGAGGCCTGGGTGTTCATAGCGGGGGCTACAGAAGAGAACGTGGACTTTGCCCTCCGGGCCCAGGGGTAAGGGGACTGCAGGGAGGCAGAGAGGTTGTGTGTGCACGTTTCCGATGGACACACCTTTGCAATGCACACTGGAGCAGGTTCTGCAAACAGTTTTATGCAGTGTCACAGAGCACATAGTGTATCCAGAGCACACAGTGTGTCCAGAGCACATAATGTGCCCACAGCACATGTTCCGGGGAGTTTTAGAAATACCAGTTCTGATGTCACTGGACCTCTGATGCCGAGGCCCGGGGTTGAGGTCAGAAGTGGGTATTTTAAGAAGCGCCCTTAGTGCTCCTGATGCAGATAAGGTAAAGATTCCACTTTAAAAAGTCAAAGTGGAATCGCCTGGGTAGCTTTAAACACTGTGAATTCCTGGTCCCAACTCCAGTTAATTGGCCTGAGGGTTAGGCTGGGCTTTGGGGTCCTCTGAGCCCCCTGTGAACCTCTGTGGGGCCTATGTGCTACACAACGGCTCTCTAGGGGGCCTGCGAGCCCCGTGGATGGCCTACGAGGGGGTCTGGATGGCCTACGGTGGTGTTTGAAGAGGATGCACTGGGGACCAGACACCCTGTGCAGGACGCTCTCTTGGGGTCAGGATTCCTGTTCTAGGACCTTCCCCTCCTCAGCCTGTGCTGTGGGACATCGGCGCGCATGTTCTCCAAGGCCTCACCTCAACTCCAGAATGCCTGTCAAGAGCAAGACCAAGCCTCCCTAGTGGGGTCCGAGACCCATGTCCATACGTGCTTGTACCCACATGCCCAGAAACAGGCAGGTTCCCTTATTATTTTTTTTTTTTGAGTGAACAAGCCAACGCCTGAATGAGCCCCTCCCAAGCACGATTCCTAGCAAAGAACCAGAGACAAGGCCCTTGTTCTCATGCTCTCAGAGGAGACCCAGCACGTGGCTACTGAAACCAAGCAAGAGGCGTTCACAAACACACACACACGTGAACATTGTTCAGCACCATTCCCACACACACTCACATTCCACACTCACCCCCCACACACACCACCCACACATATCACAATCACACACACACGTGAACATTGTTCAGCACCATTCCCACACACACTCACATTCCACACTCACCCCTCACACACACCGCCCACACATATCACAATCAGAGACACACACACACGTGAACATTGTTCAGCACCATTCCCACACACACTCACATACCACACTCACCCCCCCATATCACAATCACAGACACGCACACCACACACATCTCTCTGCACCGCAGACACACACATGCTCACACACACACCTCTCTCCCCCACTCTGGCTCTCGCTCTAACACACACCCACACCCCACAGGAGATGATCTCTTGGCTCAACTCGCCGCTCTGTTAAGGTTCCAAACTGGCCTGGGCCTCCACTGCTCCAGGGGATGGAGGGCCACAGCCGAGAGACAGGCACATGATGATGTCTGCAGGCCAGGCCCGGGAGCAAGGCAATGCCCGGGGAATCTTCACAGGCTGTTCTGACTGCCCAGGAGAGAGGCTCTAGAAGGCTCCCCGGTCTCGGCCTTGTGCACACGGGCACCGGCACCCGCACCGCCTCTCCACGCGGTTCCACCTCCTGCATCCTTCCTAAAAGGCTTTGTTTGGGTGGCTGCTCCCCAGGAGCCCAATTCCCCAGATAAATGCTCCAGAGTGAATTCCATGGATAAACCCACCACCTTTGGATTTGTGTTTCAAAACGAACAAAAAAAAGTGATTTTATAATTTATAATTATAAATTATAATTTCTTTATAATCCCTAAATGTTGAATAACCATGATTGCCCTCGGCCTTGAAACCTTTACTCACCTTTCCTGGGCTTTCTCTCAGGGGATGCTGGGGGAGAGGTGGCAGGAAAATGCTTTGGGGTTACACTCACCCACAGGGTGTGTGTCTTGCCAGGTGAGCCCAGAGCACGGCCCCGTGGGTGTGGGAGAGTGTGGGGCGGCTAAGGGCCTCCTTTCCCCAGAAACATCCCAGCTGCTTCCCAGGCCTTCTTCGGCAGGGCCCACCTCAGCACACACCAGCCTCGCGGGCGGGGAGCCCATAGGCAGACCTAGCAGGCTCTGAGGGGCGGCCAGGTTGGCCCTCTCACCCTTTCGCCCTCTCTCTGGCGACACACAAATCCACCTGTGCCGAGAGAAGCTTCGGGGCCCACATCACTGCCTCTGGCCACAGCCTCCACCGGACTGGGCTGGCCAGACGAAGCCGGGCCCCTGTCTAGCCCTCTCCCACCTGGCTCTGCCTGCAGCCCCAGGCACAGGCACCCCAGGCCTGCCAGTCTAGCTGAATCACTGGCCACTTAGGCCCCAAGTTAGTCCACATGTGCTGGGGAATCGCACTGCCCTGTGCTCCCTAAGGGTCGTCAGTCCTCGGCCACCTCAGTCACTCTTGGAGTTCTGTCTTCGCCGTTGCAGGAGCCTCACCTGCAGAAGGTTCCCGAGCCAGGCAGGTGGCAGAGCTGGCAGCGGTGGGGTGGGAGCCTTCTCCTCCAGTGCTGGGAGGTTGCCACTCAGCTGTCCACTGTGGGCACAAAGACCTCTGACTTTCTAAGAAATGCCTCCATCCAGATGTCTATTTTTTCTTTTATTGCGTAGAAGAACTGGGGTGTAGGCTACAGGCACGGAGGGCGAGAGGAGCCACCAGAGGCAGAGTGGGGAACAGAACGGGGGGACTGACTGGCACACACTGACGAGGGGAGCAGCGGGAGGGACAGGAGAGGTCTGCTGCGCCAGCATCCAGATTTCTGCAGGCAGTGCCCTGGCTTTTAGTTACCAGCACCTGCTTGCTCCTTCAAACACCAAAGGGGCCTCAATGCCCTCATCGGCAGACCCAGGGCGGACAGGGCAGCCAGTCTGAGAGTGGTGTCTGCGGAGGGATGTCCACTATGGAGTCATCTACCCACACTGAAGGGCACACGCTGGACCCTGGCAGTCTGCTGTGGGGAAACCTCCCAAAAGGGGCCCTAAAAAGAGAGTTTTGCTAGAAAAGGCATCATAAAATCTACAAAGCACAGTTCACGGCCAGCGGGCCAGCGAGATGAGTGGAGCCACGCTGCGGTAAGCCGGCTCATCCCCTGACTTTCAGCCTAAGGCACGCATTCAGGTTTGGAATAACACTGATCATTTCTCCACTGCCCCTGTAGCGCAAGTGTTTAGAATATGTGACCGAGGGATTGCACTCACGGATTGCACCGATTTTTACACAGTCAGGTCCTCTCTCGTTCTGAGCCTCCACTGGCCTGTGAGATGCCAAAGAAGGCTTCTCTGTTCCAGGCAGGTATTTTGGGGCCCTTCAGAAGCGGCTCCAGCAGCGCCCTCTAAAACACCAGGTGGACTCACACTCTTCAGAAATCCCTGCATCACGCTTTGACGAAGTGCTTCATACTGCTTTGCTAACGTTTCTTCGACTAAATCTCCAAAAGGGTTTTCACTTTTGAGTAACTGAATATTTTCCTGTTATTTGCATCCTCTATTTGATATTTATTTAGTCTTTCTACATGTCTTTGCTTAGTTAATACCGGGAGAGATAAATATGGTGGTGCCTTTGCAGTGACGCTTCAGTACATTAATATAAATTGTACACTAATTCCCCCAAAGCATATATATGTTGTAAACCTGAAGACTTTTCACACAGCTGCTTTTTGCTAAACAGTGCCTTGTCCAGAAGGGGACAATCTGTGTCTCTAATTGCTGTCACTGAAGCCGAGATTCATTATGTGACTTTCCCATTAAAATGTGAGCATTAATTTGTATAATGAAATATCACCCACTGCAGTGTTCATTAGCCATGCCCTACTGTATACGGCACATTGTTAGCTACCTAGAAACTGTAGTTAATTTCACTAATGGATATTTCCCTACTTAGTGTTTGGTAGGAAATTTATACTGTAACATTACCTCTTAAACTTTTAAGGAAATTTAAATTCAATCAATTATTTTCAACAAAAGTTTGGGATGTCATTAAGGCAGGAAGAGCAGGGGTGGGGGGCTGCAGAGAAGGAAAATAGGCTTTTCTTTCAGGGTAGAAATAGGAAAATGATACAATGTTCATCCCAAAACAAAAAGTAAAAAAAAAAGTCATCCCCTTTTGGAAAAGAGGATTTTTTTTTTCATCTTTACTGGGGGGGTCTGCAAAAGACCAAGCATACTCTGTTTAGGAACGAAAAGGGGACGCCCATCTGGGCCAGACGTTCCTGAAAATGTCCTCGCTGTGCTGATAAACAATCAAGCAGCCTGGTTGCCTTACCTGAGAGAGGAACTACAGAGGCACCGAAGGCAAGGTGTGTACACACATGGCGCGGCCCCTGGGCTACATGCTGCCCCAATCCCGCACCTGTACCCCAGAGTCCTCGGGATGAAGAGCAGTTTCCAAAATGTCACAAGGGCTTTGAGGATGGAGGGTCGGCCCTTCCACATGGCAAGTGACCGCTCCCCTGCCTCACCACCTCTCTAACCTCACTGTGCTGGTGGAGAAACTGAGGCACACGGGGTAAGGGGGCCTGGCCTCAGGCCAGCGTGAGGCAGGTGAAGGGAGAGCCAGGGCGCACAGTACTTTCCCGTGAAACCGCCGAGAGGCTGCGTCAACACACCTTGTGGGCACAAGTCAGTTCCTTTCCGCCCGCTGGTTCTGGTGTGGACGCACACTGTCCAAGAAATGGTGCGTTAACTGCCTAAACAAGCCAAAAAGTGACCCAGGAAAGTGAAAGTATCGATGCAACACAGTGGTGAAGAGAGCAGATTGCAGAAAGCAGGTCTGGGTGACGGCCCGTAACCAACGCTGGACAAGCTCACCCCCTGCCCTCAGTCTCCCCCTGCAACGGGGCGGGGGTGGGACCTGGCCCAGGTGCCCTGAGGACTGTCAGTGGAGTCCCTTGTTCAGTACGGGGCTGGGGTGCCGCTACCGTTACTATTATCGTGGTGGCTGCTCTATCGCTGTTGGCTGGATTTTCCAGAGGTCAGTTGGTTGCTGTCATGCTGTCTAGACACGGCTTCACACATCAGGCAAGTTAACCCCAGCCCCCTAACCTGCAGCCCCTGCCGGGTTCACACCGGCCTTTGGGGACACTGCAGGAGAGGAATCCTCTCATGTCACGATTCTCCTTGGTCCTGTCGGGATGGGGAAACCTGGTACCTGGACACAGCATGCAGGTGACGGCCGAGGAGGGCACTCATGTCACACCTGGGGGACCCAGTGGCTGCATCGTGGTGGCACCCAGAAAGGGTGAAGGGCATGGGGCACACACCACCCCCCCAGTCCACCCTGACCACGGCGGAGACCCCTGGAAAACCACTGCTGACCTCCTTATGCCAATTCATTCCCATAAAGAGGTTCCCAAGTCAGGGCCAGACCAGCACACGCAGTACATCAAAACCAGATTAATAAACCACGCGCATAATTTGAGAGGGGAAAAAGTAATGAGATTTATTTTTAATTAGTCCCTGAACTTCCGTGCCTCCCAGTTTTCACAAGTGATGTTGTTCATTACACTCCTCTATCCTGGTCGTTCCTGAGACAACAGGCACCTCCTGGGAACCCCGACTCACAGGTGAGCTGACGGAGGGAACCCTGATTGGGGAGCCCACGCGGCACCGGGGTGTTTCACGTGGCTGGGGCTCGGGTGGGAGAGCCACACACCTCAGCCTTCCCGTGACCCGTCAGCACCTGCCCTCCTCCTGCACACAGGCAGCCCCTGGACCCTACAGGTGCTCCTCCTCCTCCCGTCCGGTGAAGCTGGCAAGGGAGCAGAGAGGCAAAGGACCGAGCAGATGGAGGGATCACCGGCTAGGCGCAGGGGCGGCTGGGGGACGCCGGCCCCCCATCAGCTGCTTTGATTCAGTGTCTGCCGGTGCGCGTCTGAGATGGGAGATGGCACGTGTCGGCGGGACTGGGCAACAGGTGCCAGGCACTTTCTTAGCGATTATAGAGCTCTGTCTGTGAAGGTGCTTCGGGCCGGCATGAACATGTGAAGGGCGGACCAGCCAGCAAAGAAGGCTGCTCCCTGCGAGGGGGAGCCCAGGCCAGCGGGTGGAGGCCTGAACGGGACGGAAGGGGCCGCAGAAAGCTCTCGGCCTGACTTTGACTGGGACTCAGGCCGGCCTGGGGTTTGCCCCTCAGCCTCTCAAGCCTTTGGACTTGGAGTGGACTTTTGCCATTGTGTTCTCTAGTCTGCTGCAAAGGACAACGGCAGACCATGGAGCTTCTCAGCCTCCGTATCGTCAAGTGAGTCACTTCCTTGTAATAACTCTTCCCTCCCTTGCCTATGCCTGTGTCCAATCTGTATCTAATCCATGTACATCTGTACATGCGCAGTCATCTCAGCCAGCCTCCCCTAGGCGGCTGCAAGGAGCACCTGCCTGCATGAGCCAGGATGCGTCTGCCTCTGGGATCTGGGGTCACGGGAACATTGTCATCTGGGGTGCCACCCCGTCGGTCTCGCATGGGTCCAGCTGGCACTCAGGGACATCAGAAACGCGCTAGCTACCTGCGGCCTACCCCAGCCCCGGGTGTTCAGAGCAAGTGCACTGGTACCTGGACACAGCATGCAGGTGACGGCCGAGGAGGGCACTCACGTCACACCTGGGGGACCCAGTGGCTGCATCATGGTGACACCCAGAAAGGGCGAGGGGTATGGGGCATGCTCCCAGCCCACCCTGACCATGGCGGAGACCCCTGGAAAACCACTGCTGGCCTCCTTAGGCATCTCTCGATAAACAGGTGCTGAGAGAAGACGAGAAGTAATTGAGGGAATGTCATGGGGTTTAAAAGGGAAAGTGGCTTTTATCAGTGCATGTTATATGGTCATGGCTTCCTATAAAAATAGAATTGGATAGAAGAATCTAGAGACTGTACCATCTCGTATCCCAACCAATTAAAACTTATTTATTACACACTGGGTTTTTAATGTGCTCGTATGGGTCCATTATGGAAAAGACTCAGAAGATGGCATTCTGAGAAACATGCACTATCTCCTGGGCTGCTGTCTTCTGGCCACATCGCCAGGAAATACAGAACACAAAGGGAGAAGGGGAAGGAAGGCCAGGCCGGCCCACGGCTCGGCGGCACTAACCTGACTCCGCACCAAATAACTGGGCTTTGATTTGTAATTACTCATGTAATCGACACTTTCGCATCATCAGAATAGATGTTTACTTTGGTGATTTCGAACACGTAACACTTTCTGCTCTATTCAAAGGCACACGGGTAAGCATTTTCCGACTTCTTTGTTCTTTGATAAGAAAGAAATCGATCTTCATCTAGTTACCATTCTGCCTTTTACACGGCAAATACTGCTGGGGGAGGGGGTGCAGGGGTGCTTGTGTGCCTGAGCTATGATGTCCCCGAAACATTTTTGTTTTCCTCATGCTGGGAAGTTTCCACAGAGCCTATGTCCATGGCCTTGTCTTGTACCTCTTGGTATCTACAAAGACCATCAGTCATGAAGTTTGTGCAGCAGGAGTTCAGGAAAAGAAAATAATTCTCACTTTTAAAACTTCTAAAAACAGCACCTCTTTAGTTCTAGCCTGAATCAACAGGACTTTTGCCATCTTCATTCCATGTATCTGGAATATTCTGTTGAGTGTCTACCCTCGTGCAGGGGCCAGCCAGGGCGCACAGCTCCCGTGGGGTGGCACGGCCCTTCCTCTCCGACCCCCCTTCCCGGCAGGCAGGGCTGGCCTCCCTCTGATGGACCGGCACCCCCTCGCATGCCTGGCCCAGGCACCAGGGTCTGCAGCTAATGAAGGGGCAGCACCACAGGGCGTGCTGCCTGGTCTCCACACTGCTGCAGATGCCCTGGTGAACGGCCTCCCACACCCTCATGTCTGCGGGTGCCCCAGAACTACCACCACAACCCAGAAGAACCCAGTTCCAACTTGGGAAGGAAAGTGAACATTGGAATGATCCAGAAAATCCTTGATCTCAGCCTGGCCTCCGGGAGGGTCTCACTGGGAATGGAACACGGGAGCCAAACTCTGAACACGGGCCGGTGCATCTGCCTGGTGGAGGAGCAAAGGCCCTGAGGCATAAACTCAGGCGTCCCTCGTGGAGCTCCTGGGCTCTTGGGGTGAGGAGAGGGGTCTTTCCTCCAGGGCCCGGAATCTGACACGTCAGCCGCTGCCGAGGGGCCGCTGTGCACTGACCACTCCCTGAAGGACCACGGGTCCCCACGGAGGGACCTTCTTCTCCCGCGCCTCCTGGCACAGTGCAGGGAGGAGGGTCCTGGCACGTGTCCTGTCCTTCCACCTTTTGAAGGAGCCATGCATGCCCTCCTGCGCGTGGGTCCCCTGCAGGCCCTGCAACTCTGGCAGCTTAAAAACGGGCAACACTGCCGCTCACAGTCCACTGCGAGTCAAACAGCACATACAGAAATGCACCACGAAAGGGAACCAGATGATCTGGGTGAGTGTTGCGTTTATGAAGAAAGTAAGGCAGGGGCCTTAGGGCAATTTTAGAGAGGGCTCAGGCACAGTCTCTCTGAAGCTAAGAACATCCCGGTGGAGGAGAAGTGGGGACAGGGGCCCTGCAACAGAGACAGCGCTGTGTGGGGGGCAGGAGAGGGGCCAGGGCGGTTTGAGAGAGATGCTGAGGGATGATGGGGAGACCTGGGGCTGGGGCAGGGGGACTGGCACACGGCTGTAGTCCTACAATCACCCCACAAGGGATAAGAGGGGCAGTCCTGGGGGTAGAGGCGGTCACCTGCGTGGGCAGTGGCCACACTCCCCCGTGCCCCAGTCTGCATGAAGACGGCAGCCCCTGGCCACTGCCCTGCCGGAGGGCCCCTCGGCACCAGGGCAATTTGCGGGCACCAGGTGAGATGCCAGGCAAGGGCACCTGGCTTTAACCACACACGGCCTGTGTGCACGGAGCCTCCTGCATAACCCTGAGCATTATTGATTCCTGGGGAAATAGACCACAATTATTTTTGAAAATAGATGGCATATTTGTCTATCCTCTGAAGCAGCTCATACTCCGATAGATAAAGTGTCAGAAGAAAAATCAAAGAAAATGGAGGTGTCCATATCTCGGATAGATTTTTTTTGTATTGGCAGCCTGCAAACAACTAGCAGAAAAGCTAAGAGGAACCATGACCAGGGACGCGGCAGAGGGGCCGAGGGAAGCCTGGCTCTTGAGGGGCTAGGATGTCCCCCAAAGACGGGACGTGGTTTAGCAGCCGTTTCCCCACATTTGGTGAAGAGCGCCTCAATTTTATTTTTTAGGAGACCTGGTGGTGAGCCACCCATCCTCCACTCCATGAAGCCCGGGGGGTACTGACTCCATCTGGGGGGCCTCTGCCATTGCATCACCCTGGCCGACCCGAAGGGGTGCCTCTGAGTTCCCTGCGATACACCTGGAGTCTGAGCAGGTTCCAAAGGCCCCTTGCTCATTTGCTCCTGAAAGACCTGAGGGTCTGGTCCACCTCCGGCCTGGGAGGTGCCCCGTCAATGCAGCAGGAAGAAGTCACCCTCAAAAGGCCCTAGCACCTCGGCCGAAGCAGCTCCCTATGCACAACTGGGGTCACAGAAAAGCCACCTCACTCGGAGAGGGTGCAGTCCACATCTGTCCGGATCACACAGTGGAGAACAGCCCGGGGAGAAGCCGACAGTGCTGGCGGCTAACACTGCGACCGTCAGACCTGGGACAGGGCCGTGGCGGGACCAGGAGGGGCCTCCCTCCGGAGCGGGCGCCTGTGCGTCCAGATCTCTCACCTGTGTGTATCCTCAGGTGGACCTTTAGGTGATGGGATGTCCGGAAGGTTTTCCCACAGTAGGGGCAGTCCTTCATGGCCGAGCCCAGGCTCCTGTCGCGAAGCAGCGCGGGCTGCTGAACGCCGGCGGCTCTCCCAGCCTCCTCGCCAATGTCTGCATCGGAGGAGAAACGTTCTCACATCACTTCAGCACATGTCAGAAGTGGTTCGCACCAAAACTGCTAACACCACACAAAGTTAAACATGTCAATACTACACCTGTCTATTTCATTCTTTAAATCTGACAGAATGCTGACAATTCATGTATTTTCTTGTTATTCTCTTAAATTATTTCATCTTTCCTATCATCATTTTAAGCAGCATATGGTACCTTTATATTGAACTGAATTAAACAAGAAAAGAAACAGCTGTGTCAGCAGCTGGTTTGATTTCTTCTTTTGCTTAGCTCCTATTAAATATTTTTTTTTCAAAAGTTTAAAAATGTTGGTGTTTGTTGAATCTGATTAATGTATAATATGGACGAGCTGGAGAGTTCACTATAGGACTGAAATCTCATTTGCATTATATCAAGCCACAAACGAAGACTAGGCGTCTCGACTCGGTCCCTACGACTGGCAGACACATAGCTATTTTGGGACAGGGAAGAAAATTATCCCAAACTGATCATTTCTTCCTTGTAGAGCCTCATGCCCATCGCTGGCTGGTGTAATCTCATGAAAGGGAGAAGAAAAAGTATGGAAATGCACTTCCACAATTAGCCCATGATAAACATATAGTGACATATTCAAAGTCATGTGCAGAAACTCAGCTGCAAAGCTCCCATAAACTCAGAGCACTGCAGTTAAATCTTTGTGCAGTGACTTGAGAACTTCCTCTGTAAAGTATCAATACAAATTTTCCTTCCCGCTGTTATTTGTTATGTAACCCAAACCATTAGAAAATGGAATAAAATTTACATATGGCTGCCTTCTGCACAGAAATGATGGGACATAATAGTAAATAAAACTGAAAATATCTCGCGGTTGGAGGATATGTTACTGCAGCCCCCAGGGCCTGACATCACACTGCCGAGGAGGCGACATCGGGGAGCAGGGCAGGAGCTGGGGATCCGTGTCTCAGTGGAGGGGGCAGCAGCCTTCTGCACTAGTCTTCTTCCTGCCTGGAAGGCCTCCCTCCCCGCAGCGCTTCGGACTGACGTGGGTTTAGCACCCCAGCTCCCGAGGTAGTGGGGTCTTCTCCCCAGTGTCCTGTGCCCCTCCAGGCCTCACAAGGAATCCACTGGGAGAACAAGGGGCCCCTCTGGGATAACGAGTAGACGTTGAGTTCTGCGGATAGCGGAATCAATGAGATTTGTACCTTCTAAGCAACGGAAAATGCAAATTGCTTTTATTCTGCCACATCCGTTCCTGGTGTTCCCCTGCTAACAGCCAAAAGGGAGAGACTCACAGGCCACGAACAAGATAAAAGCAAACACACTTGACTCTTATTTGGACGTTTGCTCCAAGCAACTATGGGAACCCTTCGGCCGGAGTGTCCCCTCTGGCCTGTGTCTGTGATACCGACACCTTGGAAAAGTTCTTGAAATTTCCTAGAAGACTCGTCTAAAACCCTTGAGAGAGCAGCCGAGAGGGCCTAACTGCCCAGCAATTTTCCTTCCTCACTTTGCACAGGAAGAGGCCCGTGCTCCTCCAAGAAGAACCACGTTTCCTCCCGCCTCCAGCCACACCGAGCCGGCTGGATCTGAGCCCCTCCCACTCATGGAGCGGCAGCTCCTGGTAACGGTGCGAGGCAGTGCGTGCAAGTCACAGCAAACGTGACCCTCGCGCAGCCACGGCCGGCGGGCGCCGAGCACGCCGAGTCCTCAGGGCCAGACTGCTAACAGTGCAGGAGACCAGCCGCAGGGGTCTTCCCACGCATCCACATCCTAGGTTTAAACAGCCTTCCCTGGGACTCACCTACCTGCCCGGCCACCCCCAGCCCAGACGCCGCCTTTGCTCTCCCAGCATCGCCCGCTTCCCTTCTGTGTGCCCATGAGATGAGTTTGCAACCACAGTGCCCCTGGTTAAATATCTTCCCCAGTGCTCGCTGCAATGGTCGAGAAGCCCTATTGGAGTTAAGAGGCTGACAGCTGTCAATTTGAGTTATAGGCAAAACTAAGGCCCCAGATGGAGCCAGCGGGCAAGCGTGGACTCCATTGCTGAATTCCCAAAGGTTCTCGGGCTCTGTGACCCACACGGGAGCTTCTCCCCAGAGCTGGCCCCTGAGGACCCCCGTGACAGGGACAAGACTGTCCTGGAGGATGTATTTCCACTGAAGCTTCTGCGGAGTCGCTGCCCACGGCTTCTTCTACGTGAGCACACAGCGACCCCGTCGCACTGCCCTGGAAGGCCTTCCAGAAGTTTCTGGTGAGCAGAGCTTTGCTATATGTCCCCCAGCAGCTGCCTGTATGTGCATTCTTTTATCTTTCTATCTTGGATATGTGTGGCCCAATAAAAAGAATAAATTTGTAAGATAAACAGCTTCCTTTGCAGATTGAAGAGTCTAGTTTCCACTCTACACAGAAATGGTTTTTTTGGAGGACCAGAGGGCTGATGGCGTTTACTCTCAGACTAATCCAACTAGAAAAACAAACTCAGCGCGACCATGAAGGAGAATTGTGGGTGGTCCCAGGAAGTGTCCAGAGACGCTGGCGGCAAAGTCCACGAGAGCGGAGGAGGCTCTGGCCCAGCCACACACGCACGTGACCTACCTGGGCCTGCAGGCTGCGTCCGATGGGCGAGGGGACACGGGGCACACAGTTGGCCCAGCCCCCCTCACTGGAGGGTGAGCCACGGCGGCTCTCAGAGGATGCAAGCACAAGCAGCTGTCCCGAGAGACACCCTAGCATGCGTTCCGAGGATGCGCCTGCACCCCACTTTGCCTACAGACAGACCAGGCCTTCCCCAGTGGTCCAGAAACAGGTGGTACAAAGAAAGAAGCATTATAAGAGGTATCTCGTTATCAGATCTTTTGTGACCTGGTTCAAGTTCTTAAAAAAATTCCTTTTTTAAGGCAATAGCTCTTCCCTCTAATCAGCTACATTTGCCACCTTCTGGAGACAGAAGGTAGACTTGTGGACAGAGGTCAAGTGCAAACTTCTCTGCCACTCTCTGCTGGCCTGTGAAGGAGGGACAGCTGGAGGCTTCCGGAGACGTCCTGGCCCGGGGGCGTCTGGCCGCAGGCTCCTTGCCTAGCACAGCCTCGGCCTGGCGTGCGCAGGGTGCTCGGAGGATGGGGACGCGGATGGGAACGAGCCCCTGAGGCCCCATCTCTTTTCCTGCCCCCGCTAAGTGATGTGAATTTTATTCTTCACAAATGCATGTCCTATATGGGTACAGGAATTTTCCAGAGGACACAGGCTGTGTGTGCAGGCCTCTGACAAACAATATAACAGGTGTCCCGAGCTCTGCAAGCTTTCTCCTACTCCCACAAGCTGGAGCGGTTTGCTGAAAGAGGAGAAGGACCCACTATTTCAAGTTGTGTTTCAAGAACGCGATATTGGCGGGGTCACTTATCAGAGAACTGACCTCTCTAATTTGTCTTCTCGAGGTGAGAAACCACACCTCCTACACTTCCACTTGCTTGTTCCAAGGCTGGCCTGGGTCTAGGTGACATTAAGGTACCCTGCCATCCCCAAGGACGGATGTGGGCGAGAGCAAGAGCCAGGGAAATGAAAAATGGCCATGGATCACAGTAGAATCCTCATCATCAACCAAAGAATCAGCGGCTTAGAAAGACAAACAATGTTTCCAAAGTTGAAGCCTAGACACATTTAAGTACCATCTCTCTGAAGCCACCTTTGAGGTGAGCCGTCTGGCTGGATCCAAACATAATTTGAATTTTTGGATGTCTCATTGTAGATGTAATCTTACTCATATATAATATGTTTGAAATTTAAAATCTTGGCTTATGAAAT
Source organism: Galemys pyrenaicus (assembly GCA_019455555.1). Classification (NCBI taxonomy): domain Eukaryota; kingdom Metazoa; phylum Chordata; class Mammalia; order Eulipotyphla; family Talpidae; genus Galemys; species Galemys pyrenaicus. The sequence goes on along the minus strand of JAGFMF010011914.1, from coordinate 4,035,927 downwards.
AATTTTGTGCTTTAAGGGTAGCAGCGTCTGGCCCCACCCCTGGCCCTGATGACTTCCGGTAGCTTCCCTAGTACATATTTATCTATTTTAAAGACTGATTTATTCATGCATACAAGAATGAGGGTACAGGCCAGAGGTGTGAAGGGTGAGAAGACTCACCGGAGACTGAGTGGGAAACAGAATAGGCAAATGCACTGCTGAGGGGAGAAGCGGGTGAGACAGGAGAGGTCTGCTGTGCTGTGTGGATTAGCTCCCTGGCCGGGGATTGAACTTGCGCTGCAGTGGCTGCAGATGCTTCATAGTACTGTGACTTAACTCCTTGTGCCACCAGGGAGGCCCCCCTAGTATATATTGAAATTAGGCTTGTTGCCAAGATGGCTGACCCAGGAGTCAGAATCTTCTCCTTCTGGGTTCATAACCCCAGGATGTCTTGAGGCCAACCATCATGCTGCCCTTGACCCTTGGTTCCATCTGCCCCAGGGGGCTATACCTCCCAGTTCTTTCAGCCCCAGCTGCCCAGCCCAGCCCAGGTTGTCATTGCCTACCCCTCCTTCCTGGCCTCTCATCTACCAAACCCAGCCTCACCCTACAGTCAAATAAGAAACGAGATGAATTTTGGGAAGTCAGGAAGAAATCACTGAAAGTGCTGCTAAATAACCCACACACCCCTGCATTTCCCGACTTCCCTTGCACTGAGTTGAGGTCAGGTGACTGGTTCTGCCCATTGACTGGAGGCGACGTAGAAGGGAGGTGCCGCCACCTCCCTCGTTTCCCACAAACTTGCAACACAAGGGTTGGGAGGACAAACGAGGAGGTTCCTAGATGCCTGAGTCACCATGTGGACACAAGTCCCCTGCCCCAGGCTTGGTATGAGTGAGAACTAAATCTTGGTTCTCTTAAGTCACAGGGATTCGAGAGGCTGGTTGTGCAAGGAAATCAGTAATTGATTAAGAAAAGTAAACCCACTGATGAGCTCTTCTGGGTTTATGGCCAATCTTCCAAGTAATCCTATTAATTCACAGGATGAAAGAGAGGGTAAGAGTCAAAGAGAGAGAACAAACAAGCAAAGTGAGACAGAAAAAGAGAAAGCAGAGAGGCTCCTTTTTAAGTTATGTATTATCGGTTCTCACTTCATCCTAACTGGCAGACAGCCTTAAACTTCATATACTCAAAAGTACATTTTGGAAAGATTTCCATTAAAAAATTTACAGTGATGATGATGATGATGATGATGATTCTGTGCAGGGAATGGAGAGTTATCCCAGCAACCTCACCTGGGGAAAATAGCTGCTGAGCATTTTCTACTTTATGATATAAAATGTTACGGGGTTTTAACTTCTAGGGAACATCTAGTATAACAGTAAATACATTTCCCCAGGTGGACTGCGCACTTAATCCTGAAAGTGTGTCTTGTGCAAAGAACATCTCAAAAGCATGGCTCTTACTTCATTAATAAAGAAAAAAAAAACTATTTGTGTAGTTTATGGGTAAGAAGGACACAGAAAAACCACATCTTTCTTCTTAATTTCTTCACCCGCATATACTAGTACTTCAGAAAGTATAAATACTTTAGGGGAGCAGAAATAACTGACACCTTGGAGAAAGTCCAAAGAAACATATAGTTCCCTTAAAAGTCTAACGCTTTCCCTTTTTAAAAAACTGAAAATAACAAACTAATAAAGCTCTCATTCTTGTGGTAGAGATTCCTGGTTAAGTAATAAATGACATTTATTTAAATAATGATGTGTAATTAACGGTATGCACAAAAATGACAAATAAAACTGTAAACAATTCCACTTAACTCTTGGAAGACATAACTCGTGCCTTGGGTCAGTATTAATTTGGTGTCTCTTTTGTTTCATCAAAGTTCTCCGGTTTATGATGCCATATATAGTCATGTGAAGCAGTTAAGCATTAATATGGATTGGCAAAAGTATTTGTTTAAACAGAGAGCTATTTTAGAAAAGGATGTCCACTTTCAAGGAGGCGACAGCGGCTTCCCTTTGGGTTACCAGGAGCAGGGCTGGGGCGCCCTGGGGAGCTGACCGCATGTGCAGCTGGGAAGTGGCTTTTTCTCTCTCGCTGCCTTTTCTCGCCGACCCAAACCCAAATCTGTCCAGAGCGCCCTTTGCTTTCGGCAAGACAGGATTTCTGGAACTGGGGAAATAGGTCATTAAAAGGCTAAAATTTGGAGGTAAAGAATAAGATACAAGGATCTCAAATACTCTAAAGCAACATTTTGATGAGTTAAGTGAAAATGAATCAGAAACACATGGATTAAATTTCCCTTCAAATACACAAGGGCTTCAAAATCAAGCACTGTGGGCCAAATGTGTTTCTGGTTTTACCAAGCCCAGAGCCCTTTCCTAATTGCCAGGGAGTGTGTGGAACCTCCTGCTGGTGACTGGGCCACCCATGGGGTCTTCGTCTGTGATGAAGCTGCTGTTGACAACTCCTCTGTGACCCTGGGGTCGCCGGCTCTCCGCGGCCTCGAGACTGACTGTGGGCCGGCTATGGGGACTCCTACTTCCCAGTCTGGGGCCTGGACTGTGGAGGCTGCAGGCAGGATTTGGGGCCCATCTCTTCCCTCTGGCTTGATGGCCAGTGGTGTGCTGGGGCCCTCCCTGGAGATGCTTGGGGTGCACTGGCGCACAGGTCAGGATCGGCTATGACCAGGCCCGGGTGAGGGGAACCAGGCAGGAGACTGCGTCTCGGGGGCTAGCCCTAAGGAATGGCTGGTCGGAGGGTCCCCCTGGCCACCAGTTTCGGGTTTCTTTACAATGACCCCAGTTCCTTCCCCTTCTCCCACCCCTGCCTCAGCAGCCCTCCCGCCTGCTCTGATGTCACTTCGCCTCCACCCGCACCCCTGCCAAGCTCTTCGTGGTCAAGCTCTCCGCTCTGGCTCCCCACGCAGGCTCTGTGCACCCCTTTACCTGGAGCTCTCTTCCCCAGAATCCACACTAATTCAGGCTCAAGTCCCAAAGTCACCTCTTGGGCGAGGGGCGGCTTCTCACGCTGTCGGGCCCCTCCCGACTCCCGCTCCCAGCAGCATGCCCTCCCTCCGCTTCCCTCCTTCACTGCATCCGTCACCCTTGGCAGGCACTTAACTGGCCAAACTTCTGTCTGCTCGCTGCCTGTCCCTGCCCTGACCATGAGCGCCACACACACAGGGGTCATTTCTGCTGCTTGGCAGCTACCGGCACACCATAGAGTATAGCTGTGCTCAGTGCAACTTTTTGCAACCAGTGAAAGAATCAGAGGATGCCACAGACTGGAGTTCAGAGGCTCGTGACAGCAAGAGCTGCTCTGAATTGTCCGGGGCTCCTGACCCCAGAAAAATAGCAAAGTTGTCCCAAAGTGTCCACTGCCTGGCAGAGTGTGGCGGAGCAGCAGGGTAGTCAGGAGGTGACCAGGAAGGCTTCCTGGAGGAGGTGTCCTCAGGGATCCCCCAGTTCACTCTCCATTCAGGTGAAGGAACCACAGACACTTACAATCAGCACGACCATCAATGAGCTTTATAGAAAATGGGGGTGTGTGGTTGAGACACCTCCCACTTTTCCATCTACCCACGTGTTGGCTAAAAAGGAAGATCTCACTGTGACCAGAAGAAATAGCCTCGTCAGCATGAAGAGAAATCAACCTGTACAAGATACAGCAAAACACGCATTTTAAAAGTAATCTATGCCCTACCGACTATTGTAATTATTGCAAAATATTTGTTTTTCCTTTCTCCTTTTCATAATTTAAATTACTCCTTTCTTTGGAAAAAAAAAATAGAAGCCTCTATCTGCCATCAAGCATAAATTCCCAAAAGATGTCTACGTAATTTATTTTCCTTAAAAAAGCCCTATAGCTTTTAAGATCCACTTATGATAATTTACAGACCCCTCATGTATGGGTGGCGTTGGAGGGGGGGTGGTGGTGGAGGTGATCTCTTTGACGGCTGGTGTGTTTCAAGGAATCCTTACCTAGATGACACAGAGAACAACCTGGTCTGATCGGTTTTAATATGCACTTGGTCAGTCGCCATAACTTGTGGGCTGAGTTTTCTCCTGGGAATTGAGCATGTTGAGAGGAGAAGGAGTGATTGGGAGATAACACCTCCCCTGGAGACGTGTTTTGCCACACTCTTTTTTAAACAAAGAAGACATCTTAAGCACCTTGCAATATCTTTCATTTAATCGTTGGCAGAAGGCAGGTCCCTGATGAACGCTGGCCTGTGTCTTTCTCTTTAACCAGCTGAGTGATCCAAGCTTTTAATATAGCCGTTCCAATTATTGTAAAAGTCATCTAGTACCTTATAACCACAAATATTGACAGTTTATTGCACAACACATTCCTGACATTTGAAGGTCACACCATACATAATACATACTCTTTTATAAAAGTGTCTGGAACAAAGAGATACATGATAAGCAATTACCTCTCCCCGCCTGTGCCTACGTACAGCCCGGGCCGGCTGGAGCGTGCGTGAAGGCACACGCAATATTTTAAATAATCTATTAAGGCAACACAGAGACACTCCTGACGGACAATTACGAAGCGGCTGGTGGGCATGCTGTGGTGCGATTGGCTGGCCGGGGCCTGGGGTCCGGCGACCCTCCTCCTCCTCCGAGTCCGGGTCACAGTGCCCCTTCATTGCAGAAAGCCCTGCCTCGTTCCACAATCGGATTTTCCTCCAAAGCCACTAAGCATAACAGCGCCACAATATGTTCTTGTTTTTCAGACTGGTCTGCATGTGGCTGGAAGGAATTTCAAAACCCACCCGCCTGGATGAGAAGCACCCCCAAACCCTGCCCACTGGGGTGCCCCAGAGAGCAATGGCCAGGCCTATAGCCACACAGACTCACAGCCCTCCCTGAGTGGCATTCACAGGGACCCAGCTCACAGGTGGAAAGCAAGGGTGGGGCACAGGCGCTCCCCAATCTCTGCTGATACCGGAGCCCTGTGGAATCTCTGGAGAACATTCCATAAGCAGGCGCACTCTCTGTCCTTCCTCCAAAGGTGTCTCTGTCTAGTCCCCACTAGTCTTTCCAGGCTTGGAAAGGGTCAAGTGACTCATTAAGCTGAGAAGTTTGCAGCCCAAAGGCTTCAGGACAAAACCGAGCCCCAGCAACTGTTGGAGGTGACTCTGGGCAAATCGCACAACCTCTCTGAGGTCTGCCTCCTTGTCAGCAACAGGGACAGTCAGGAAAATTCACTGACCACAGTGCCTGGTGCAGGACAAGCAACAATTAATAGTGGCTTTAACATGAATATTGCCTAAGGGACACGCTGTTGCAAGAACTAGGGGGGCTGGGGGGAGAGCAGAGACCAGAAGCTTCAGGGTCCCCTTGTCCTCCCCCCGGCTCCTACCTATGAACCCAGACACATGCACAAAGGGCCAGGATGAGGGCACATGTTCCCGTCCTAAGAAGTGCAGTTTCTCCAAAGCTCTGACAACCCAGGCAATTTCCCAAGTTAACAGTGAAAAACAATTCAGGCTGCAATTGAGCTTCGCATAGATGACAATCTTTAATCACAGATGAAGCGGCAGGTCATTAGAATCTACACCAAACTCTCTTCCAAACGATACTAATGGCTGTTGTTTGGGGGGGAAAAAATATATATATATATATGTATGTGTATATATGTGAGTATAAATGCAAATATATATTATATATATTGAGAACTGTATTAAAATAAATAATTGGCAAACTCTGAAGATAATCAAAAGCTCCTCCAACAGTAATTTTATTTTGATTTCCAGAACGAACATCCTAAAATTTAAGACACGGGGCCAAAATGATTTCTGTAAGATGACATGTTTATTAGCATTAAATCCCAGGAAAGAGGGCTTTCTTATAAAGAACACATTTTTGCATCTGAAAAGCATACGCATTAGGATGTGTGTGTTTCTTTAAGAAGCTATTCTGTTTTAGAGGGTAGCGGGTAAGACAGGGCACCACGTGATCAGGAGGTTGCTATGGTAAATATGCATTTTTTATTGAAGAGTAAACAGTGGCAGAAAACAAGTGTCAATTGCCAGCTCTGAAGTTACTGCCATTTTTGAGCTGCAGTGACTTACCTAGCCCTTTTAATTTGAGAAGCTTTATCAGACGAAAACTATCAGAGGATCAACATTTTAAAAATACATATTTAGTACGTGCCGAACCCTTCAACACCTTGCAGTAATAAACACCTTAGCTGACATAAAAATTAGTCCGAAAAAAAGGGATCTAGCGCTGCCCATTACAACACAGAGATCTTTCTAGAGAACCGCTGCCAGGCTGGTGGATCTCCAAAGGACAAAACCTTAGGTCTTGGCTGAGGCCACAGAGTGGAGGCGCCAAGGAGACCGGCGGGGCTACCCCCGCTGTCCATGGTACCTGCAGCAAAACAAAGCCGGAGCCACGGCAGAGGGGACAGCCTCATGCCTGAGCCCTTGTCCTGGCCACCTGGCGCCCAGGTTGCCGCAGGAAAGGCATGGACTTTGGCCAGCAAGACGGCGACACTTTGAGCAAAGTTGTTGCCGTTTTCCCCTTTAGAGACTGGCAAGAGCCTGAATTTATTCCTGCTAGTTCCAGACTGGCAAGTTTATTCTCCTTTGATAGACACATGAGCGAGCTCTTCTCAGTTGTACATCAGGCTATGTTGTCAGCCTCAGCGAGTCCCCGGGCACATCCTCAGAGGGGATCCTGACAGGGGAGGAGCCGGCTCTGCTCTTCCAGCTGTGACCTGCAGAGGACGAGGCTGGGGCTCCTCCTTCCCCACAAAGGCACAGAGTAGGGCAGCAGGTGGCCAACCACTGCTCACCCAACACGCAGGTGAATGAGTGACGTGTGAGGGAGGGAGGACGAGCTTCCTGGGGAGCAGCTTGGCACAGAAGGGCAAGTGTGCTCCTGCTTCCTTCGCTCACAGGTGAAAGTATCAAGCGTTGGCAAATGTCTCAAAGGGAACTTTCCAGACTTTGGGAATCCCAGTTGAATCCAAAGGAATCTCAACCAGGGATACGGGACTGACTAGACAAGGTGGACGTACCTGGGGTCAGGCTGGCAGCCTTGCTATGTGGGAGGGGCCTGTGGGCCGGGAGCAAAGGTCTGCAGGGGCCGGGCATGCGCAGAGACTGCCAGGTTGCAGGGGGCCTCGCGTGAGAACACACCCACCAAACAGGTGTGCTTGAGTCCGGCAGCTGAGTGTGAATCTGCAGCTCCCTGAATTTATGTTCCTTGTTAGTAAAATTGGATAATAACTGGATAGCAGCACTTATCACAAAGGAGTCCCATGAGGGTCCCATGAGAAAGGGGCTTTGCGAGACCTGAGTCCCGTGGAGAAGCCACAGCAGAGGGACAGTCGCTGGCCTCCAGGCGGCCAGCTCTGGGCCCCAGTCTCTCCCTGCTCTGTGGAGCAACCGCTCCTGGGGACTAAGTAAGGCACCGTGAGGAAAAGGTGGCCGGTAGATCAGGGCCAGAATACTCGGCAACCAGGACAAGCCAGCAGTGGTGAATCGTGCACCGCGGTCCCCACAGCAGCCCTTCTAGGGAGCCCGACTCCCCACATTCCCAGGAGGAGTCACTATCCAAAACTGGAAATGGAACCAGGTACCAAGGGGCACCCAGGGACCCCAAACCGTTAGGGTACATGTTCTAGAAGGGTTTGGCCATCTGTGCCCACAAAGGCAAAGAAGCAGACTCTTACTAACTGGTGACAAAAGACTGACAGAGTCCCAGTGTAACCCCAAATCACCTGACCCCTTGTGGGCAAATGCCCAGTCAGGCAGTCGTAGCCCAGAACAGGGTGACTGGGCCCGGAGAGCTCACCTTCTGGTGGGGCACGAGAGCACAGGGGTTGGGCAGCTCCCAGAGCTGGGCAGAGGGAAAGCCCCAGCACTGAAAAGCAGCACGTATTCCACCACAAGGTCAAGGTGACAGCTGCCATCGTCTCTGCCAAAATGCCGAAGCCCAGGGGCAGCTCTCCAAGTGTCCCTCACCTGCAGGCTCTCACCACCTGTGTCTCATCCCACCTTCATTCCACTTCCATTGATCTACCTACCTTATCCGCCTAGCTCCTTCCCAGCCGACCCCCGCTCCGGCGCGTTCTGCATGACATGCTGGGAACCATGAACCAGGGCGATGCATGTAAGGGGGCAGGGACACGAGCCTGTTCGCTGCGCTGCTGTGCTCCCCCCCTCCACGGAGATGCATTCTGTAAGAGGAAGATCATTTCCCATGTGCAAAGCAGCCAGCCCCATGTGGCAGGAAGGCCATGAATACGGCCCCACCCTCCTGTATGGGTTTTCACCCCAAACTGATGGCTTATTTGGCACCTGTCCTCAGGCACACCCTACAAACAAGGGTTACTCCTGACAGCCCCTGGAGGTGTCAGTGGGGTGGGGAGAGGACCTGAGGGGAGCTGGAGCACTCGCATTCGCATGGCAGGGAGGGAGAGGTGCACTCAGCACTTTCTGGAGCTCAACCTCCCACCCTGTGCTTCTCCCCCAAGGGACGGCTGAAGGGCAGTGACCCACGTCCACACACAGACAGACAGGCCAGCAGGCTGCTCTGCTCTGCACCCCAGAGACTTTCCGACTCGCCGCTGTCCAGTGCTGGGCAAGGTTTCTAGAACTGTCCTGTGACGTTGGGCAGTGATGCATCCGAGCTGGACCTCCCATCGTCAACGCACACACAGGCCATGGGGATGCGCCCCCGCGCCAGCCTGTCCCGGGCCTGTCCTGAGCCAGCCCCCCACGGCCTCCCGAAGGAGCAAGGCGAGAACTTCCTCGCCGACTGGCTCTGGTCTTCTTCCAGAAACAAAACCTCAAACTCCAGCCCAGCCCTACTGCCTCCATCCTGCTCAGTTAACCCCACTCGTTCTTAAGGGTCTGGCTCCGATATTGCCGCCGCCTTGAAGTCACTCGCTGAGTCCAGACTAAGTCAGGTCCACCCTGATCGCCCCAAATATAACCTCCAAGACAGAGTCATGTGTGTGATTGCCCTGGCCCAGCTGTATTCTAAAGGCTGGCTGGAGGCTGTCTTCTCACTGTCTCCCTGACCCCCTGGCACAGAGTGAGGGCTGGTAAATCCGCGCCTCACCGGCAGAATGCATGAATGGACAGTCCATGGCTTGTAATCCAAGAAGGTCCCCTTTTTCCTTTAAGATCTTAAGTTGCTTCCGTTGGCCTGCCCCTCCCCTCTTGCGGTATAGGCAGCCTGCGCTGAGTGGGCAGAGGCCGCTGCCTGCTGTTCTGGAAGGAAGTGGGGACATGGACACAGGTAGCTCTGGGCTCTTTGTGGCCTCAGTCCCCACCACCTTGTCCTCTGGCAGCCCAGCCACTGCTCCTGGGGCCCCCACTGCTGCTCCTCCAGGCTCCCTTGAGACAGGGTTCTCCCCGGCCAGAGCCTGACTGCCCCAAGGGAGAACCTGGCTGCTCCCAGGTCTCACCTGCCACAGCAGCATCCATGGTCTCCCCGCCCAGGGCCTTCCCTGCCTGGCCAGAGTGACGTCCACACAGAGGTGGGGTCTGTTCCACAGCCAGCGCTACTCAGGACCCCCACCCCAGAACTGAGCAGGGGGCAGCAGGGGGGTATGATGCCGACCAACCGGCCCCTGGGATGCAGGCCCCGGGCCATGCTGGGGACAGAGCAGCGTCCAGGTCCCGGGCTGCACACCAGGCCGTATGTTCCGCCTCGGTACTTCTGCTGAGCTTCTGGGCCTGAGGACGAAGGCTGTCCCAGCATATGTTCTTGGAGTGTCCCACCTCACTGGCTTCCCATCTGTACAATGCTTGTTCTCTTCCCTCAGCCTGAAATCCTGGCCCTCCAGATTCTCTCAGCCCCCACCCTTCCACCTCTGCACCCCAGCTGCCCCTGAGCTGCTGGACGTGAGTTAAGTCACCAGGCACTGTGTGTGTATTTACTGCTGGAGTGCTCGTCCCCAGCAAATGAGTGGTCGTCAGATTTACCGCGGCACCTCCAGCTCCGAGCTAGGCATCGATACACAGTAGGCACTTACTATGTTTGGAATAACTAATAACCGTTTGACAAGCTGACACTACTTTGCTTGAGTAGATACGGGTGCATTTTCCTTTAATACGGAAAACCGCTCTCCCATCCCCTTTGCAAGCCCTTCCACACTAATATTCAGAGCAGAGCTGCATTCACACAGCACATCGTCCTGCAATGCTAATTTCTATCCCATAACCGAGAGAGACAACTAAATGTTGCAAGGTTATTCAAAACTCCTGCCCCTTATCCTCTGACTTCTCCTTAGGGGAAAATTGCACAGGAATACATTTCCTCATCTGTATGTTAAAGCACGCTTATAATCCACCTATCATGATTGCAATTTTGGGAATCAAAACGGAGATCCAAAACAGCAGAGTGATCTACATTTTAGCCACATATATTATAATAAATTAAGTCTAAGAAAGAGTTCTGCATTAACTCTCGCTCTCTTCCCTTAATACCCCATAAGGACACAGGAGCAGGGCTCCGCCAGAGCCAAGGCCTCCCCCCTGCCCCGTTACACTGCCCAGTGCCTGGAAAGGGAGGTTCCAGATGTCACCTGCGCTGCCAGGTGATGGCAGTGCCGCATCCCACGTGTTTGGAGCGTTGACTGAACCAGGCTTTGCAGCAGAGGTTCAAAGTCATAGCAAGGCTGCCAGCACCCCAGTCAAGGGCAACCGGGACCCGGAAGAAGCAGGCAGTGGGGCAGCTGGTGGAAGGGGCCCTGGCTGGCCTGTGTGGACACGACACCTGGGGCGCTCGACCCAGAGCCAGAAGGGCCATGAGTGTCCACTACCGTATGACTCAGCCCAGTTCCTCTTCCAAGCCTGCCCCTCTGTTTCCTCTTCCAGAGCATTGTGGTGGACACCCCTGACATTCATCACATGGGATTTTCATCTGCTAAATGGCTTTAACATTTCAAAATTCGGGGCATCACATATAGAACACCCTGGTTTCCAATTTCTCCTGAGAAGCCATCCTCTCAGAAGGCTGGGTCCATGGTATGGAGAAGTGGCTGATGGATGGGCAGGGGGTACTTCCTCCCCAGCCAGCCCCCTCACTGCACCCACACTACCTGGCTGTCCCCGCCCTGCAGCTCTGCTCTGCGTTTCCCTCTCAGCCAAGATGATCTTAGACATCCTTTCCACCTTGAAAGATGGCCTGTACAACCTCAGTTGAGCAAATAAAGCAGAAGCCTCCAGACTAATTCTCATAATTATGACGAGCCTATTATTTCAAAGTCGGTGATGATTGTGGGGTCAGGTGCTCAGAGGAGAGGGAGAAAGACATCCTTTAAAGTGATAGCAAGTATCCTTTGCTTCTTTGCTAGAATACCAAATTGCATCCAGAAATGCTGAAACACGTGCTTCCAACCTTAGTCAAATTTCAAAGAGGCCTCGGCCGGAAGGGCAGTGATGAGAGAGACCCACACAACTGGGAGCCCTTCTGTGCAAGGGCTTGGCAGCAAGGCCCAGCAAGGGGACCCCAAAAACCTCCCTGAGACCAGCCTGGCCTGCGGCCCCTCCACCTGACCCTCACCTGTTCCCTCCAGATGTGGAATACCCCCTTGGTCCTGTCTTCTGCCAGGGCTTCCCACCCCACCTCCCTCTCGTGGTCTCCATGACACCCCCACGTCTGAATCTTTTCTGGACACTTGTACACAGTGCCCTGCTGCTCTGGGCGGCTCACTCGCGTCCCCCACGTGCTCTGCCTCCTGCTTGCTTGCCGAGAGTGCCCCGTGGGCCTGCCTGTCTCATAATCACCTACACAGCCGGGCGAAGGCCGGGCCCACGGAGTCACTCAATAAACACATGTTGCTTGACCTTTCCATTGTGAGAGACACCGCTATTATCTCCTCGGGGCTTTCTTCGCAGGGCTCCTCCGAGGAGAAAGCAGCTCTGACCAGCGACAGCAAACACGGTTGACTTCCTGGCCTCCGAGCTCGCGCGGTGCGGCCTCCGGCACGTGCGTGAATGTGAGTTCAGCCACCAGCCGGCAGATGCGAGCGGTGTGTGCTCCGTGCCAGGCACCGGCTGGGGAGACCCGTGTGTCGGGCCTACGGGGGCCACAGAGCCGGCCCCCAGGGCTCTCCTGCTGCCAGTACGGGCCCCAGGCAAGGCACCCCACTCTCTCCACAGTCCTTGTTCGAACACAGAGAGCAGGTGGCCAGAACCTACTCAGGGCACATCCCTGGCCTGGGGAGGTTTCTCGGGGGGTCCTTTCTGTGTCCTTCTCTTACTTCTAGGGCTTCCTCTAAGAAGGACAGAGCGCTGTGAGGTCTGGGCCAAATCGACACACAGCAAGTATAAAGTAACAGTAACGACGAAATACGACCCAGCCAGCCAAGAGGACACAACGGTGATGAGGACAGTTATGCTGATGGCAGCCACCTCTAATCAGGCAGGATGTGCTCCTGTCCCCACAGCACAGGTGGGAACACCCCGGCCTGCAGAGGTGGAACCCCTCATCTGGCTCACACAGCCGCAGAGGGCAAAGCAGACGGGGCTCCGGGGACTTCGCGGAGTGCCCGTGACAGGGCCTGGACAGATGGAGACGGAGGGGCCCCAGGGGTCCTGTGGGAGGCCAGCTCAGAAGGGCTGCAGGGGAGGGGCGAGGGGCCCTCTGAAGTCAAGCGAACAGGCTGGTCATCATGCAAGAGCAAAACCAAGCCCAGGCGAAGCGGCGCTGGGCAGAGCAGCAGGCCCGGCCTTCCCACCCACACTTCTCGTGCTCACTTTTCTTTGCTCCAACCAGACAGCGGTTTTCACACTCGCTCCGAGTCTCCTGACACAGCCTCCTGCCCTCCAGAACCCAGAGCCTGTGGCCACCAGCATCTTGGAGCCATTTCCAGAAAACGCATCTCCTAGGGCGCGAGGCAGCAGCCCCCTGCCTGGCCACATCCCCCCTATGAAGGGGAGGGAGGCCCCGTGAGAGCAGACCCTGTTCTTTTCCTGAGGGGGGGGGGTCAATCGAATAACCTCTCCGAGCCGCCCACTCCATGATGACAAACTGCTGCTGCTGAGTAATCGAGGAAGGGAAGTCAAGGGGTGTGTCCGAGGCCCGGCTCTTCTCCTCCGGGAAATCGCTTTGAAAACATGTGCCATTTGGCACAATCTGCTCAGCTGCAGCGGCGAGGCAGACCCTTCCGGGGGTCAAGGACCACTGCGAGGTAGGTATAAATAGTACTTGGCTCACCAGGTCCCCTGGGCTGGGCTGAGCGGGGCTTGGCTGGCGTGCAGCTCC
>JAGFMF010011914.1:4015201-4017701 GCA_019455555.1 Galemys pyrenaicus | reverse complement strand
GCGTGCTGAGGCTGCGAGGGAGAGCAGAAAGCACAAGGCCCCTGTCCTCACTGGTCCCGAAGTCTCACGGAAGGGCAAACCCACATCAGATCGCTGCCCACATGAGAATCTGGGGTGATGGGGGGACGGGGGAAGGCACAGGCACCTCTGGGGTCAGAAGGAGCCTGTAAAAATCTGGGTTACCCGCCTGTTTTTCCTCTTGCAATTTTTACCTATGAGGTAAAGCGTTGCAATACTTTCACCTGAAAGATCCGTATTTGCTATACTTTTAGCGTCCTCTGACTAAAGGTGTTTCTACGCTTTTCCCTTTGATTGTCTTCTGTTCATCTTTCATCTTCCCCGGTAATCTTTTATTCCTCTTTTGCAGTACCTTTTAAATGTTTTCTGAAGCCCTTTGTCACTCTTCTTCACACTTGAAAACTCCAGCTCTGTCAAGCTTTGTCTTTCTTAAACCTCTAGCTCATAGCCCTAAGGAAGCTGGCTATTTTGTTTTAGAAAATGTTTGCGTTTCATAGTCTCATTCCCCCTAACCGGTTATTTTCAGTCCTGTTGCTTTCAATCCTAATCTTTTTGATCTTGTCTATCTCAATGTTCTCAACTTCAATTTTTAGCGTGGTCCCAATTTTTTCATCTCTTATTTTTATTTTTCTTTATTATTTTATTTTTCTTTATTTTATCTTTTATATTATTTTAATTCTCATGACTTCGTTATTTCATCTTATAAGACACTGCTTTATTTATCTTGTCTGTCCCACGGGCAGAGGAGAGGCCCCCTCTTCAGGTGGGGCTGCAGTTGGGGCTGATCCTCCCCTCCCCCTGCCCCGTGGCACTTGAGCGGGCACCCCAGTTCTCAGTGACGCCTGTCCCCTCTGATAATGATTCTTGGGGGAGGATCTCCTCCTAAATTAGTTAACTAGGGGAGGCCACAGGCCTTCTTAGGGTAGAAACAAATGCACGCCAGCCATGGCTCTCCCATATCATGGGGCCAGTTTCATTTTTATTTCAGATTCCTTAGCAGAAAGTTCTAGAACACCTGATGTGCTGACTTAAGAGGAGGTTCAGCTGGGGAAAGACATACCCATGAAATGGCTGTTCTGAGGAAATGCAAAGGTGGAGGGAAGGAGGCTGAGGGGGTACAGAGCCCAGAAGCAGGCAGGTGGGTTGCACTGGCCCCCTGAGCTGGTCTTAAGAGCTGCCCAGGGAGACTGACCACACCAGGCTTTGTTCTGCTCTCCTCCACATACAGTGATTGTTTCCTTGCTTGAGTTTGGCTTTGCCTGACTATAAAATATGATAACTGCAAAAGTTTATAAACCAAAGATATTTGTAAGGGAGGAAAATAACAGTGTTAACTTTTTTACCCTGACATAATCATTCTGGACATTTTGCTTTCTATCCATTCAGATTTCTCCATGGAAAAACTGCATATAAACATATGCTTTTATTTTTACTACAAAGGGGATTCTACACAAACTAGCTTTGTGTCTGCTTTTGTCTCTTCATGCTACAGTGAGACTATCTCTGCATGTCAAAAATACAGGCCTAGACTTTCATTTCCTAAAACGGTACAAGGTTTCCAAGGGAGGGAATCAGTTTCCTTTAAACAATTTCTTTCTGACATCCATTTAAATTATTTCCCAAGCTTTACTATTATAAACTGAGCTATAAGTGAATATCCTTGATTTTCTTAGACATATATATGATAGGTAATGATACATGGATAGAATTTTAAGAATATTTCATAAAAGAATTGCTAAGACATCTATTGGAAGCGAGTGTTTTGGACATGTTTGCAAATTACTCTCCAGGTAAGTTTACCTACAACTAAACTAAGAGGGTATCTGACTTCTTCTACCCCTATGGATGATACTTAACTGTTCTCAAACTCATACATTTTCAGTAGTCTGGTGAGCAAATAAAAAAAAAATCCAAAATTTTTTCATTTGCTCTTCTTTGATTTAATGAGGTTTAAATATCTTCCTACGGGTCAAGTGCTTTTCTTCCTCCATGAACAACACAGTCCTGTTCTGAGGATGGAATAATGTCCAGGTGGATGAGAGAACTCCTCTAAGTTTTAGCCTCCTTAGCAGCTAAATGGAGATAAGAACAGAAGAGTCAGGGCCTCCCTGGTGGCGCAGCGGGTTGAGCACCGCACTGTGAAGCATCCACAGCACAACAGCACGAGTTCGATCCCTGTCCTGACCAGGAGGGGACCCC
This sequence comes from Galemys pyrenaicus, assembly GCA_019455555.1. Taxonomy (NCBI): domain Eukaryota; kingdom Metazoa; phylum Chordata; class Mammalia; order Eulipotyphla; family Talpidae; genus Galemys; species Galemys pyrenaicus. The sequence continues at coordinate 4,015,484 of JAGFMF010011914.1, read as the reverse complement.
CATGGCGCAGCAGACCTCTCCTGCCTCTCCCACTGCTCCCCTCAGTAGTGTATTTCGGTCAGTCTGCCTGTTCTGCTCCCTGCTCTGTCTCTGGTGAAACCTCTCACCTCAGGCAACTCTGCCCTGTACCCCAGCTCTTGTGTGCATAAATAAATAAATCTTTTTTTTTTAAAAGATTTTTTAAATTTATTTATGCATACAAGCACTGGGGCACAGACCAGAGGTGTCGGGGGGTGAGAGGATTCACCACAGAGAGCGGGGAGCAGAACAGGCAGATAACAGA
>JAGFMF010011914.1:3982236-4015151 GCA_019455555.1 Galemys pyrenaicus | reverse complement strand
CCTGGCCGGCAGCAGGGATCGAACTCGTGCTGCAAGTGGCTGCAGTTTGCTTCATAGTGCGTTGCTTAACCCACTGCGCCACCAGGGGAGGCCCTAAATAAATAAATCTTAAAAAAAAAACAGAAAAGCCAGCTGATGAGGACGGTGCTATCTGCAGAGCCTGCCTTATACCTGACAGAAAGCAGGTATAATGACCCAAAGCAAAAGGGTGTGGGGGGGAATGGAGGGGAGGAGTAGAACCACCTGATAAAGCCATGGAAGAGGTGAAGGCTACTGCACACGCAGTGAACACTCACTAAATAAAGGTTATTGGGACAGCAGTTTTTTTTTTCTCTTGGTTGGGGTATTATTTTCTTATTCATTTGTAGGGGCTCCCTCTATACTGAGAATATTAATTTCTTATTAGTCAAATTCCCTCATTAGATTTTCTTTTTTCTTTAAAAATAAAACAGATTTCCCCCCCAAGTTTAAAATTAATGTGTGCTCATTGTAAACAAAAATGCAGAAATATGTTTTTAAATGAACACAAAGTATCTTCAACCTCACTTCCCAGCTGGCCTGCAGAGAGGAAAAGAGAAGCAAAAAAAATAAAATAAAATAGAGCAAGAAGAGGTGCAGATACTCTGGCCCAGGGGCTGGAGGGAGAGGAGAGTGGCCACCTTGCTCCCTAGTGGGGGACCCACAGGCCAGGCTACAGGCCTCTGACCTCGCAGAGGGGCGGAGGGGAGCTCTGGGTCCCTCACATTCTCCTTTCTGTTTAGGTAACTTGGAGAGCGGTCCTATTATTTGCACAAAGGATGTGGATTAAGATACTCTCATAATTTTCCATAAGTGGAATCATACTCTACCTGCTGTTTTGTAGCCCACTTTTTTCATTCAACAATATGTCATGGGCATCTTTCCAAGTCAGTAAATACAGGTCAGCCTCTCACATTTAATGGCTGCAAAGATTTCCTTTACTGTTCTTTGATTATTGACCATTTGTATTTCTTCTTCTCTGAATTGCCTACTCATATCCTTTGGCCATTTTTCTATTGGAGGATTTGTCTTTTTCTTATTGATTTGCAAGAGTTTTTCCCCTTGTACCAGGAGTGTTAACCCTTTATCTAACATACGCATAACCTATGCGGGCATTGTTCTAATATTATGTTTTATACTTTACGGTCGGATCCGAGAGACTTTTGTGTTTGTGTGTGTGATGTGTGTGTGTGCACACTGCTGAAAAAGCATTTATTACTTAAGCAGTCAAGTTCACTCAATAACTATGGGTTGAGTAGCACCATTTGACAGTGCTGGGCTAGGAGAAGTGTAAGACCTGCCAGCTCGACGTTCAGAGTCTCACTCTTGAGCTGTTTGGTTTTTTTTTTAAGATTTATGTATTCATGCATACAAGCACTGGGGTACAGGCCAGAGGTGGGGGTGGTGGTGAGAGGATTCACCAGAGACATAGCGGGAAACAGAACAGGCAGATTAACTGAAATACACTGCTGAGGGGAGCAGTGGGCGAGGCAGACGAGGTCTGCCAGGCCATGTGGGTGTCCGCCCCTGGCCCGCAGCAGGGATCGAACTCATGCTGCAGTGGCTGCAGTCTGCTTCATAGTGTGTTGCTTAACCCATTGCGCCACCAGGGAGGGTCCTCACTCTAAGCTTCTGATTCCCAAAGGCACCCTCCTCCCACATTATAAAGTTACTTGTATTTTCTCTTAGGCCGTTATATATTTCTCCTTACTTATATATTTTGCAGGGCCTCCCTGGTGGCGCAACGGGTTGAGCACTGCGCTGTGAAGCATCCGCCACACAGCAGCGCAAGTTCGATGCCTGGCCAGGGAGGAGACCCACACCGTGCACCAGACCTCTCCTGCCTCGCCCACTGTTCCCCTCAGCAGTGTATCTCAGTCTATCTGCTTGTTCTGCTCCCTGCTCTGTCTCTGGTGAGTCCTCTCACCTCAGGTGGCTATGGCCTGTACCCCAGCTCTTGTATGCATAAATAAATAAATCTTTAAAAAAAAAAAAAAAGACCTGAGATCAAAAGACCTCATGACCTGGCTGGGGGTCCTCAGTCCTGTGTGCAGGACAGAGTCCTCTTGAGGGGAACCCTGTTTTCGCAGAGCTTTATGTGAGCATTTCGGGCACATGGTATGCGTCACTGTCACACCAACTGGCCTCCAGGAAGCAGGGCTCCAAATACTTTACCAGAGGAGCTGTTCCTGACTCCTCAGCCAGTGGAAAAGACGGGGCCCAGGCCTGGGCGCAAACACGACAGAGAAGAACAGCACACAAAAGTGACTTGCAAGTCACCGGGCCAGGATGGAGTTCCCCGGCCCTGGGTCCAGGAGCAAGCACCAGAGCATGAACAGAGTGAAGGCCTGAGCCGGGACGGCAGCTACGCCGAGGCCCAGACCGGTGCCCGCCACCCACAGGCAAGCGACCTTCAGCCTTTAACTTCTCAGAGCCTCAACTTCCTTTGCAATGGACTGGGAGGGCCAACAGCCACGCTCAGTACTCAGGAGCTGTTCTGTGGAGCCCCTGGCTAAGACACGCCCCGTGCGGTCCGTGGCGCGTACCACGGCATCAGTACGTACAGGTGCTGCTTTTGTTTGTTGATGTTTGTAAGGCGGGGGCGGCTGGGGACCCACACCTAATGTAAACAATCTGCCCCCACACCCACCTTCTGGGTCTGCGGCTATGCTGGGCGAAGGCTCACCTTCATAATGGTAGTGGCCACTCATCCAACCACACACAGTGGATAAAGGTCCGAGCCAGGAGGGAGCCCAGAGGACACAGGCCCGTGCACAGAGGCACGTGCTGAGGTCGTGGAGGGAGGAAACTCCCACGGCGAGGTGAGGCCCGACCCTAAGAACTCAGGCCCTCGAGACCCAGCCCTCCACACGCCCCCACACCCCACACACAGGCAGCCCTGAGCCAGGCCACAGCCAGGCCTTCCACAGCAGCCGCTTTCCTGAGGCTGTGGCAGCAGCTGGGATGTAAGTCCATCCCAAGAAGACATGTGCTGTGAGGGAGATTATTTAAAATAATGCAAGAAATTCCTTAGAAACGTATCCGCTGCCTCGGTTCCAGCCACTGTAACAAAACACCATCAACTGAGGCTTGTGTGGCACGGACATTTACTCCTCCTAATTGTGCAGGCTGCAAAGCCAAGGCCCGTGCCCGAGTGGTCGGGTTCTGACAAGAACCTGCTTCCTGGTTTGCAGACATCTGGCTTCGACTTATGTCACATGGTAGAAAAGGAGCAAGGGGCTCACTGGCTTCTCACGGGGGCACTAACCCTACTTGTGAGGGCCCCACCTCCAGCCCCCCAGCCCCTCCAAAGCTCCACCTCTAAAGGCATCTTAGAGATTAGGTTTCCACATGTGATTAGGGAACCCCAATAGTTCACCAGCCTCTGGGGTAAAGATAGCCGGCCCCAAAAGGTGGCTGGGAGTACTTCCAAAGGGAAGGCCATCTAGTCTGAGTTCTGAAGGCCCGCAGTGGGTGGGCTGCACACTTGACCTGGCCGTCACGGGGTCACTCTTCACCACCTTCACTTCACCCACTCCCGGCCCCTCACCTGCCCCTGTACACCTGCACCAGCCCTTGTGGGGTATGTGTTACCCAAGGTCGAAGAGATTTGGGGTCTCCTCTCAGCCTTGAAGTCAAGAAGAACTAAGGAAGGACGTGTCTGGAGAAACCCAAAGGGCTGCTTCGCAAAAAATAAGCCAGTTACACGAACTTTAAAAATATGTTAGGCAGAGAATGTGTAAGTTTGATGTCAAGTCTAAGAGCTGTGTGTCTGACGATGAAATATGAAGTCATTGTTTAAAGCCGCCTGACATCCCAGCAGTCCACATGTATGTGGGGACGGGGGTGGGTCTCTTTTATCTGAACAGGCCCTCAAAAGGAAGAGCAGATACTGTATATAGAAATATGTGCCTCTATTGATTGTGATTATATTATTGAGATGAGTTCTTCTGGGAAAAGAGGTGGTTTTTAAATATATCAGCCACATGTGATAATGTAGCAATTTATTAAGATTACACATTTTAAGTAAAAATTAGAGTTCTATTTCAATGGCATTTGAGCAGGGGGAAAAAAAAGAAAGAGAAGTACCAAATTTGAGTGAAAAATAGCCAGGCTTATTTTTATTCTTGGCACTGTAACCTAAAGGCGCAAACCAAAGCAGAATGACAACTCAGCCCGACAGGACGGAGCAGGCTGGCGTCACCCCAGGGCCCCTCTCCTCTTGCACCCCGGCAGGCACCCCACTGGCTTCCAGCAAATGACCAGCCTGAGCCTCCTGCCCGCTCTGTGAAATGGGGACCCTGGCACCCACTTCATCCAAACGACAAATGCCAGATAAAGAGCCAGCATCGATCGTGGCTGCTGCTGGACTTGTTATTTCGTATGCTTTCGGCTCTCTCCTCGCCAGTTAATATTTTTCTCCAAGCTGAAGAGGACTCTTTCTCCAGTCACTCAAAATACATGAGGGAACAAGCAAATGTGGGCACACACCTAACTGATTACTGGGGACAGGGCTGAACATTCAGTAAGTGAGGCTTCTGGGGTGGGCCAGACTCTTACACGTTGGGTATCTCCGAGACAAGCGTGGGCGTGCACGCATACCCTCTCATGTGCACGCACAGACACAACTTCACTCCCAACTCACTCTCGTAAGCAACACAAAGGGAACGTTTTTGGGGAAATAATGTCTTGGAGCGCATTGCCCCACACAACTGAGAGTCTTGGACCTCCCCGAGGGCAACCCCTAGTTTCTTCTGGGGACCACCCAGGTCCAGCCCTGCAAAAAAACAGAGCAAGAGCACTGGGCAGAGCTGAGTCCGGGCTTCATCTCCCAGCTCTGGAAACAAGGGCTGCAAAGTCACATTTGATGCCTTCACTTTTTAAAAAGGAAGAAAATGTGGGCTTAAGTCAAAAGTCTCCTTTGGTGATAAAGATTACCACGCAACAATAGAGCGAGCCGTGTCAGAAGCTGCTCCTCTCTCATCCACACGGGATGCGTTCCCCGCATGCTGGGTTATTGTGCATAAGGAATGACCCAGCCGATGGGAAGCCTATGGGTGGCTTATGCATGTTGTGATAAAATGTAAATGCACTAGAAAGGTCACTGGCAGAGTAATCATTACCATTGTGGAACTCTGACCAATTTGCCATTCAAGAGCATCATCGATGACTCAAGCCATTCACCGGTGCCTCTTAAATACACACCCCCGGGGCACACCCACCACTGACGGGCATTGTGGCTGCCAGTGTCTCTCAGTGTGTGTCAGCACCCCCAGACGCACCTTCTCTGGCATTTAGGGAGAGCGGGGGGAGGGAGGGGACTGCCACGAAGTCTACCTATCCGACCCGCAATCCCATGCCCTGCAAAGGGTGTTCATGCCTGCGAGCTGCGTGCCCCCCAGGTCCCCTTGCTCTGCGGGGGACTGTGCATCCCGGCACAGCACAGGCTCACCTGCGCCCCACGCATGAGGCTACACCAGCATCGTGTTCCACAGCAGAGTGGCCAGAGAGCCCCCATCCACTGTGACCCCTGGCGACCAGCACGTGCTCTGGGACCAGCCTGTCCATATGTGGACCTGGAGTGTCAAGTCACAGTCAGAACGTGTAGCACCATGTCCTCTGAGCCCCCCTCTCTACTGCTTTGCCTCCCAGCTGCTTCCCCTCATCTGCAAGCCCCAGAGCAATGTTGAGCTATTCATTCATTCATTCATTCATTCACTCATTCATTCATCCAACAAGTTTTTACACATACTTACTCTGTGCAGCTTACACTGGCATTAATGAGACCCTAGTTCACTGCGCAAACCACTGTTATGAGACATGACCAGCAAGGACTTGGGTCATTAGATGCCCACCTCTCTCCCCAGGGAGGAACCACCAAGAGCCTTAAAGAGACACTTGTGAAGGAACTTGGGCATCCCAACACATGGTGAGGTAGGCTTCTGGGAAGCGGGACAAAGAGGGGGAACTTCCTGGTAGGTGGGGCAGGTCAGCTGAGCCTAAAACCATGTCTGCACGTTTGATAAGTCACGAAGGCAAAGGCCATTCTAGAACGAGGGAACGGAGACTGTAAAGGGACTAAGACATTCCTAGATGGTGAGGGGCCTTCATATGCATACAGGGCCTGGGAGACAACTTGAGAAAGAGCAGGAAAGATAAGCCAAGGTTCAGGTTCCCCTAACACCGGAGAGCAGGAGTCTCAGGGAAGAGCACATCCTTCTAGTTCATCCTACAACTATTCACTGAGCGCCCACTATAGGCTGGGCACTGACTGCACCTTGACGTCACATGGAAGCTGTCATCAGCATTGTCAGGGGACAACATCACGACTGCCCTAAGTTCTGATGCTTCTGGTCACCTTCACGAAGACAAAGCACCTTGACCATGTCGTCAAACAGGCTGCCCACCTCACCTGGAGTCGTTTGCTGGAACTTCCACTCCGCACTTGCTTCCATGAGCACATACCCTTCCCGCCCACCCATAACCCTCACTGCCTCAGCAGTGCATCCTACCCTGAACAGACCCTGGGAGGGAAGAGGACTTTTTTCCCAATTACAAGCCCCTTGAAAAGTGCCCCAGGCTGAGAATGAGTCGGGAGTTCCAAGTTCCATCCTGCCCACGCAACCTTGGACGAGACACTTTTGTGCGCCAAGGAAAGCGTGTATTTACATATTATCTCTCCATCCGATGACGCCTATTTCATAGACAACTGCTTTTCCCTCATTAGCTACACCAGCATGCCTACTTGCTTATTCTGAGACGAGCTGACCCTTCTCCATTCTCCTTTCCTCATACAGCACGGGGCTCCTACAATTGATGGTTCATTCATTTATCCAACAAATGCTTAGTGAATGCTAAGTAGCAGAGACTGTCCAGGCACCAGGCGCAGGGGCACAGCAAGCAAACTTTCTACTCACTCAGCTCCAGAAACTTCCAGAAAGTAACTTTCTGGTAACTTCCAGAAAGTCTTCACTGAGCTTCACATACTATATGCCTCGTAGCTCATGAGAAGGTCTCATGAGAAGCATGGCAAATAGTGAGCACCATTAAGTGATGCAACAGTGGAAGTTCAGAGTTTACATGGCTTGCTACAAAAATAGCCAGGCCAACACCCAGCTCACACTCACATGCAACTGCTGTTGGCTCTAACGTGTCATCAGAGGAAATAGCCCAAAACCCATTCCAGTGTGCTTGTGAGGTCTTTTGGTCTCTGAAAGAAGACCCCTTAAAAGGCTCTAGAAGTCACTTTGAGTGATGCCATTGTAACCTACTCTTGCACAGTGGATTAGACAGAAGGACAGAAGAATGAGAGGATGGAGGGATAGATGGAGCCTGCCATGGCCAGAAACGGAGCTGAAGTGCCCGAAGCACGTGGGACAGGGCGGAGTCAGCCATCTTGTGGACCTTAGGAGTCACGTCTGGTCAAATCACTCTCTGGACAGCCTACCCAGGAGTTCAAAATCCAACTTGAAAAAAGAGCAAGGCAGAGAAGCCTAAGGCTTCGAGAGGAGTTCAGTGCTTCCGAGGACGACAGCTGCTCCGTGGTGCGAACTGTGCACTTGGTGGGACCCTGGCGCTTAACTTTAATGGTCCAGTCATAACTGCTCCTGCGGGGTCTACCAGTTGTCCCTGCTTCTGTGTCTGCCTCCTATGCAGATTTCTAAGCCAGTTTTGTTCTTGATTCAGAATCAAATATTCAGTTCTTTCTAAATACATATTTCTATAGACAACTAATCACATATTCTAGACCATTTTTAAGAAAGGACATTTTAAAGTTTACTTTAGCAAAAGCACTACACAGGAGGAGACGTGGGAATCAGGAGGGAGACAGGGGGTTCTGTCTTCTTTCTGGACCTGTGCTCATTCCCTCCGTGGGTCTGGGAAGAGCTGCATATACCCCAGGTAGGAGGAGAATAACCAAGACCTGCGCTCACCCTGGACTGAGGGGGTTGGGGGGGGCGGTTGGCACATCGCGTCTGCCTGCTGCTCCATCCAGAATGCCACAGCGCCTGTCAGGACAGCTCAGCCAGGGCCTGGTGCTGGGGAGCGAGCACAAGGTGCAGTTATAAGACCCCACCAACGTGGGGAGCAGCTTTTCCCCAAGCACCCACAACACCTCTGACCACACACCGCCAAACTGGGGTCTATTTCTTAAGGACAAAGACTGTTTCTGAAAACTCTCGGTCCCGCCACAATGCAACAAGAGATGTGAGTTTGAATGTCGACCACCTGGATGCTCTAAAAGGTTCCAAATTATGGACTTGCTTTTCTTCTTTCTCTCGGTCTGTGTATCTATAAAATGAGCCTTTTAATCCAGCAAAGCTTGTCACATTTTCAATTTCTGTGCTAAGTAAAACAACAAAAAGTAAATTAGTGTTGCATATGTAATGGACATTAGAAAAAAAGTCCGAAGGAAATTCTATTAAGCTCACTGCCTGGTTACCTCGTTCTTAACATAGGCATTCCTGTTTCTAAAGCAAAGCCTTACATTTTCCCTAACAAAGGTTTGACGTTCGCTAAAATGTCAGCTAAAGTTGCCAATAAGTACTTACTCATGGCTGGTACTGGCAGGGGAGGCTTAGCTACACGCTTCCCCTGGCGCAAACACACACACACACATACACACGCACGCACACACACACACAGAGAAAATGCTTCTGGTACTTAAAGACCAAAGTCATGACGGCCGCCCAGAACTATTTGCACTGAGGGATGGGGAAGGGAAAAAAGTGAGTAATAGCGAAGGAGGTATTTAAGGAAAGCAATGATTGAACTTGAAAAAAATACTGCAGACTCAAAATGCTGGCGGCAGACTGACTGCTATTTTAACCAAAGCTGCTGATTTCTGAGAGGTCTTCTGCTTTTACATATTTGTGTCTTGCAAATGTTGAGTGTGATGGTGCTGAAATAGGTGTGGCTGACTTTGAAATTCAAGCTCTCTGCATCTGTGGGCGGTGAACTGGTCCTGATAGGGCTGGCTGGTCTGGAGCAAGCAACACTGGCTAGTTAGGAGACTACCATAGTATATGCTTTATCTCGGCGCATTTAAAGGATTTACCTATCTATCCCGCTGCAGACCCACTCATTGAGTAAGAGCCAACAGCATATGATTGTGTTAATTAATCTGCTATTGTGAGTAAAGGAACAGCTGCAGTGGTCTCGTGGATACGTTGTCAAAAGAAAACAATGTAATGTTAAGCCTCTGACTGCATATTCTGTTACAAAGAAGGTTTATGAGAAGTTAAATTCATAAATCACAGATCATTTTTATAATAATAATAAATAATATCTGACCTTTAAAAGGAAGGTTTGAGTGTTCTTAATTTCGGCTTGAAATACGTTCTGATATATGATACCTAAGCTTTAACCCAATTCTTTGTTTTGAAAACAAACATTCCGCAGAAATGATAGGAAGGGGAAGGAGCTATAGAAATGACCTCTGACTGTACGAGATGCATACCATTGTAGTTCTAACAAAGATCAGAGCCCAAAATATCAAGTTAAAAGAAAAACTTGTTGGCATGCGTCCAATGTCTCATATAATAAAAACGCAATTTCTAATACTATGCAGAAATGGAGAGAAAGGGGACATTCATTATGGGAAACACACATATTATTTACATGGGCTTTATCTTTCTTTATGCAGATAAGGCACAGAGAGCACTTTCTGTCTAATTAATATTCTGTGTCCTCTATGATCCAACCTTCCCACCCCCACCCTCACCCAAAATACAGGCAATACTCTGCGCCCACCCGCGTACATACAGTTAGTGAGCGAGGCAAAGGAAGGTAAATTTAGACAAAGGGAAATAAAACCTTGTGTTCTGGTGCTTAATCCAGGGCAATAAACTGTAGCAAAAGTCAGGAGGAAAACACAGGACCCATCAAGGAATATAAAGTTGAACTATGGCTAATGGGCTTTTGTAAAGAATAATGTCTGGTCTATCTTTGAAGAGCACTCATTTAAAAAAAAAAAAAAGTGCAGGGTTCCCCAACAGCCTGGGGAAGGGGGGTCCTATCCGCTCCACAGGAGCAGTTCACTCAGCCAGGCCCAGGCAGTGTGGGGACACAGCACGCTGACACCCTGACACCCAGCACCCACTCTTGCAAAGGAATTTTTCTCAGTTACATGGGCCTCAACATTATCCAGTTTCTGTTCTTCCCCGTTTTTAAATGAAAAATCCATTTGAGAGAGAAGATAAACTGTTTGACTTCAGAACGCTGCGAGAGGGAGGGCAGGAGACATAGACGAAATGGGGCTGATCTGGAGGCCCCTTCCCTTTGTTCTGGGCGATGACAACAAAAGGGAGCTATTTTTAGCTATGGATTGGCATTGTATTACCAGGTACGTGCATCGACCTGATGAGGGGAGCGGGACTCCAGAGCCCCCCCACAAACACTTTCATGTCACTTGCCGAAGCTACAGGCCCCAGGAAGGCAAACTTGGAACAACAATCTTAACCCAGAAAATCCACCCAACACGAGCTGGAGGGCGCCTGGATTATTTTGCGCACCTTATGCCATTGAAGGAACAATACCTCCAGAGTGCTATTCTTTCTAAAAGCAGCTTCTCTTCGATGCCATTTTAAAGGAGTTTATGGGGAGGAAAATTATAATGGGGAGGTAATTATGCAAAAGACCCTGCCCCTCGAGTCAGGCCTGACCATCTATTCTCGGGAATCTGGGCTTCATCTCCAGCCCTACCAAAGGCGGTTCTCTGCAGTGCGCCGGGGGACACTCGTGCGGCCCTCGAATCCTCTTGGATGGCTTCTGCGGTTTACCCCACTGCCCACCGCCACCCCCTAGCGGTGCCTCGTGTCTCCCATGCCCCTCACTTCCCTGCTCTGCTGGCACCCCAACTGCCGCCATGCCCCATAAGCAGCTGGCCCATTAGTCACTGGCTGGGGCGCCTGGCGAACAAAGTCTTCATTATGACCAACTTTTACATTTTTCCTTCCAAATCCAAATTTTTTACTTTAAAATTAAAAGCCCTCTTTTTCTTATACCAAAATGAAAAGTCTTCAGTGGGCAATCCCAAATTCTTGACATTTCCCAGTATTGTCCTATAGCAAAAGACACATCATCTTGGGGAGCCTTGGGCCAGGCTTAGGAGAGCGTGGCCTTTGGACAACAATAGCGCCTTATTTGTGCTCACAGGACTATGTGGGGGAAGGAAGAAATGCCCGTTGCAGAAGGTCCTTTATCTAAGTGTGTGGCGTTGTCTGCTGGGAGGGAGGAGAGGGGGGACCCCAGAAAGATGTCAAAAAAAGCAATTTTGGAACCTGTGGTTCAGGTTCTGTTTCCAAGGTGGGTCTCACGAGGGCTGTCAAGATCTTTTTCTCCTCCGGCCGCCATTTTGTCCTCTCTAAAATGGATCCCACCCCCATTTTAGAGAGGACAAAATGGCGTCCTGAGGCTCCAGACCCACCACCTCCCCCCTCCAGAGAGGCAATAATGGTCTGTGGAGAGCAAAATGCTCATTTGGGAAGCTGTTGCCCTGACTAGAGAGAGCTGGCCTCGCGGGCCTTCTCCCTCGCCACCGGGCGTGGCCACTGCTAGCCAGGACTTTGACGTACACTATGGACACAGAGACCATGTTGGCCCAGCAACAGCAGTCAGTGCTGGCCGAGAAGAGATCAGATAAGAAGGGCCAGCGACGGTTTGTATCCTCTAGAGTCAGGGTTTTCCTCAGAGCGTCATGGGCACTCGAGCCACTAAGATGCTTACGAACCTAGCGCGGCTGCGGGCAGCCCCCAGCCCGCACGGCTGGAAGCATCGACTGGGGCTGGACATGACGGGGAAACACGCCCCAGGCAGCACACGGCAGTTCTTTGGCCTCTTGGACAACCGCTTGTGTTTTATTCGTAAGTGTCCTCTATTTGTTGTGGAAAATAGAGAAAGGCAGCAATAAAATCAAATGAAAATCTTCTCTGGCTCTACTGCCTGATGAGTAGAAATATTTTTCTGTTCTTCCTAATCATATTTATCTAAATATGTTTAATAAACCTTCCAGTGGAAATAAAATAGACATGACCTGCGGCCTCATATCCCATTTCTCCTCTGAACACCAAATGACAAGGATGGTCTGAAGGTCTTAACATGTGGCCACGGACTTCACATCACGTAGCTGCAACTTCTTTCATGTGTTTTTCGGGAAATTCCCTCTTTGACTGAGCACCCTTGGCACATGGGCCTTGTCCTCCTTAAGGTCTGACGCACATTCCTGTTTACAGCCCCAGGTTCTGAGAAAGCCCGGTGGGCTGCAGGTCCCTACCCGGCATCCTCCAGGGCCCATGGGCCACACACATGTCCTGATTTTCTATGATCTATTTGTCAGGAAACCTCAGTGAGCAGCCCTGACACTTAATGAGACTCTAATGCTGCGGGAACTGGAAGGAACGTATAAAGCAACGAACAATAATTCAACGGAGGCTGAATTTAAGAGAACTATAAAAGTGAGTTTCTCCAACAAAAGGAGACCTCTTGCTAGAAACACATTAGCACAAATACCAGCCCTGACCATTTATCTCCTCGAAGGAAGTGAAGAGCCTCTCCCTGTATAGTCCAGTTCCCTGATGCCCTGAGCACGCCCCTCAACTTGCCCTGTGCGCCCCCCTTCATCTCAGAAAGGGGGTAGAGGGGAAGCCCCGGGAAAGCATCCATGTGATTCGACACGGGAGCAAGTCTATTCAAAGTCTCAGCTTTTTTCTTTTAAATAGCTAAATGATTTTCCTTTTGTGAATTTTTAAAATTAATAAGGCCTGCTCCTAGTGGAATGAAGGAGATCCCATCTCATCATTAAAGGACTAAGGGAGAAAAAGAAAACACATCTCCAGATTCCAGTGGTGGATCAGAAATTAATTTCAGAAGAGCCCCACAAAGTAGGTGGATGCCACTTCCTGAGCCAGCCCGGGGCGTCAGCCACCAGCAGATGTGTGGTGCGTGGTGCACATTTTACAGACTCTTTGAGGGCCACCGACATTATCAAGCCCAGGATTCAAAGGAGAAGGGGGCCTTGAATGTGCATGTGAAATAGGGCGGTCCCACGCGGGGCCAAGAAGACCCAGCAGATCCACCAGACCAGGGAGAAGACACCAGACCCCGTGAAGAAAAACTGAACAGGACTCAGCGGCAGCTGGCGAAATGGTGTCACAAAAGCAGCTACCTGTGAGGGCCACGACCCCCAGGAGAAGCCCTAAATGCGTCTGGTAATATTTCTGGAGCAAGTTGCATCCTGATATTTTAAGCTGAGAGTTTTATTGCTGCTGAAGCCATACAGTTGAAAAGGAAATTGAACAGCCTTCTCTCTAAATCATCTGATTTATAGAAATTGAAATTGATTCATATAATTGGAGACCACTAATTATAGGAGTTGAAGAAGAAAGATTGTATGCCAAAGTTCTAATTGCTGAACTATCAAAGTTAGTCAAGATTTGTTTCAGGGAATGGGGAAAATTGTCACTTTCTGTGGAATGCCAGGGGATACGCTCATCATACTAGTTTACAACTCTCGCCCTGCTCCTCATTTAAGGTATTCGAAGAGCAAAACTCTACGTTTGACCTTCCTAAGATACGACAGGGGGTTGATTTTTCGAATTCTATTTTATTATTATGGAAAGAAGGTCTTACATTATGAAATATAGGAAAGGAGTGAAGCCAGGCGGGACCCAGCCTTGCACGCCAACCAGCCCCCACAGAACCTTCTAGCCTTTCTCCTTCCAGGATCTGTACTGAGCCCCTTTGGCGTGGCCAAGCTCGCAGTCCACATCCAGTTGGGCCTGTTCTTTTGTTCTTGTGCACAATCCCGAAAAACCATCATTTTAATCGACTGTGCAACTGTCCATCAAGGAGCTCCGGTTCCATGGAGCACCCCAACTCCATGCATTTCGCTCTCTCCCATTTTAATTTTTGACATCTTAAATGACGCTCTAATGAACATGTTCACGCATATACCTTTCTTCGTACTTTGGATAAATTCCTTAAAATAGATTCTCAGGAGCAGAATTACTGGGTCAACGAGTTTAACGTGTTATTACTCCTGATAGGTATTGACAAATTGTCTTCTGCGGGGGTTTCAACCATTTAGCATGCCACCGGCATTATTGGAGGCCCTAATTTCCTGTGTCCTTGTCAGTCAGATGTGGTTTTTAATATTTGTTATAATTCAATAGACCCAAAATGGTAACTATTTAACTTTGCAATTTTTAAATACTAGAGCAGATGATCCTTGTGTTTAGTCGTTCTATTTCCGCTATGGCGAATTACCGGTACTCGGCCTTTATCTGAACCAAGGAAAGGAAATGTTTGTGGAGCTGTAGGAACAAGCAGGCCAAACCCAGATACGGGGCTCTAGAAAATGCGTGAGTCACACGTAGCACGAGAGCCCTCTTATTTACCTGATGAGCACAAGTGACACCGGCCACCTTGATAAAGGGGACCACAGGCCAGTGCACCTGCAAGGCCCCGAGAGGCCTCCCCCGCAATGTGGCCCTTTGAGTCCTATCTCCTCTCACTCCAGGTTCTCCAGGCTGACAGGAGGATAAAAGCAGCTTATAACATCTTCCTCTGAAACTCGATTTTACTAATGAGGTAAGCCAAATTAAGAAAAAAACCTGAGAAAGTGACATTAATTTGGAACAACTAAACAAAAGCAACAATAGTTTGATTTTGCACTCTGCAAAGCTTATAGCACTTTACAAACAAAGTAATTAATCCTTACAACAAAGAAGAGATATCCCCGCCTCTGTCCTGAGTCCTAGAAAAATTAAGAGCCATTACACTGAACTTCAGAGTCTCTGCTAAAGAGACCGAGAGAAAAACAAAGCAAAACAAATTTACAAAGGCAACTATATCTACCACTTGGTCGAGAGAATCCAACATGGAGTGTGTGGTCCTGTGCCGTTGTGAGCTTCTGAGGACCAGAGCGTGTCAAGAACAGGAAAATGCATAGAGACAGAAAGTAGATTAGTGGTTTTCTGGGGTTGGGAGGATAGGTGGCTCGAGATTGCCAGCTAAAGGTGCAGGGCTTCTTTTTGGAGTGATGAAAATGTCCTCAAATTGATTGTGGCAATGCCTCAGAACTCTGGATACACTGAGAACCATCCCGTGGCAAGCTGCACAGTATGTGAATTATATCTCAATAAAGCTGTTACCAGACAGACAAAGGAGCTAGAGGCTCGGAAGAAGCCACGCAATGAGAGAGAACTGTGGGGGCAGAACCAGGGAAAGAAAAGGGATGAGGTAAAGCAGTGACTTGATAAATTAAAGAACCAAAAGGAGAGAAAACACCCTACATGGCTGAATTTAGATTTCTGGAACATTCACTCACTCACCAGCGTGTACGGGGAGGTCCCTGGGTGCGGAGGAGGGAGAGCAGCTGTGACGGACTGGCGGGGAGGTGGCCACCACCGCAGAGCCTGGGGTCAGGGGCTGGCTTCTCAGGGGATCCTCTGAGTGAGGCCGAGGGAGCCAGGCGAAGACACGGGGCAGAGGCGTCTGAGATAGCAGGGGCACCCAGAGGGTGGGCGAGTGCAGTGCCAGGAGAGGGCAGGCTGAGGCCGACCCAGAGGACAGGTTGAAGGGAAATGGCCTGGAGGGTCTTCTCAGGCCATGTGGCCTTCTTCTGCAGGGCAAGGAGAACCCACAGAGTCGTGCCAAGCTGGGAAGCAAGCGGTATGTTCAGATTTCTGGGCAACTGAGAGACACTGGTTTGGACAAGAGAGCAGGCTCCAGGGAGAGATGAGCTGGTTAAGAGGGGAAACACAAGGATCTGAAAGAAAGCTCCGGCTGTGGCGGCCACAGGGCTTATTCCACTTTCCTTCAAGGAGCAGAGAGACAAGGGGTGAGGGAGGGAGCCTCCCTGACTGGCTCTGGAGTGTCTGGCCGGTGGAGGGGGCTCCTGCTCATCAACCTGGGAACACAGGAGGAGAGGCGCATTTGGGGGCAGGGTCTGGGGCCTGCTGAGTGTGGGGTGGCCTTGGGGGGCAGTCCTGCCTGTAGAGATAGAGCAAGGCCTCTGGGTCTGAGGCCTTTCACAGAGGGGAGCAGACCTTGTCCTCTAGGAGGCCCCTGACCTCACCCGGGGAAGCAGGCCTGCTACAGGAGAGGCACCTGATGACCAAGAAGCATGGCAGACACCAGAGAGGAGGAGTGGGTGTGGGAGGGACCCGGAGATGCACGCAAGGAAGAGGACAGGACGGCATCAGGACGCCGGCTCAAGAGTCGCGCGAGGACAAAGATCACCCAGCAGAAGCCGGGGCAGGCTGGAGCACGGGGCCGAGCTGGTGCCGGCGTCTCTGCACGAGGGCACCAGGCGGATGGGAGAGCCAGGCGGTCGGCTTTGGACACAAGACTCGCAGTTCAGGGAGGCTGACGAGAACTTTCACTATCTGACCAGCTGAGGCCTAAGAGCTGGCTAAGTAACCAGGCGTCAGAACTTATTATTTTTACTGTTGGCTTCATTCATGTGACAAGATCTTGACCTATCTTGATGATAACTTCATTTTCCAGACCGTGGAGAACATAATTAAGGGATTTTATTTTTTGACTCTAGATTTAGTTCTAACTAATGAGGAGGAACTAGTTAAAGCAGAAAGGACAAGAATCTTGGACAACTACAATTATGTCATCTTAGAATTCCTGGATTCCCGGCAGGGTAGGCGGGCAGGACAGGGTCATGGAGGTCGCAAGCAGGCTGTGGCTACAGAGTCGGAGTAAGACGGACACTGGTTCATCCAGACCCACACTTCCTGTGAGACAATGGAAAAAGTTACTTAGCACCTCCGAACCTCAGATTTCTTCATCCCTAGAGGGTAAAGTCTCCCCCTATACCGTAAAGTTTTTATGAGACCTAAATTCACTGAACAAGTTAATATGCTGTTAAAAACTCAATAAATGTGATTTGTCATTAACCAGCGTGGATCTTAAATTGGAGGATGCCAGGGTTCAGACACCGGGAGGGCAGGGAGGTAGGCACCCGACCATGACATTCTAGCAGACAGATGGCTCAGAGAAAGAAGAGGGAGCTCTCTAACACCATGATCTCCACGTGACCAGAAAGACGTGAGTGAAGGAGAAGAGGGAAGGATCCAGAGAAGCCAGTGTGACTGCCGAAGACAGGAGATACCAGGAGAACAAGTGGGAAACCAGCATGGACGTGTACAACCTGCACACATATGTGTTTTGTGTGTATGGATACATACATGTATTCATGTACGTGTGTGTCAGATGAATCAAGTAGTTAATGATTTGGATAAAATACAGGAAGAGAAAGGAACCTTTTACTAGGGAATTATGTAAATGGTTGGGACCCACAATGGCCTTCTTTTTATTATTATTATTATTATTATTATTGACCTGTCAGTCATCGACATACATATACAATGTTGGGGTTTATGTTTTCATCACTCCACATGAGCACATTTCATTCACTCCCACCAACCTCCCATGCCAGTGCCCTTCCCCTCCTCCCCTCCCCCTATTCCCTCTGGTAACTAGTATATTTTTCACTAAGTCTAAGAATTATTTTTGCTGTGTTTGCCAGCTCTTCGGTTATTTATATTCCACAGATAAGAGAAACCATCCGGTATCTGTCTTTCGCCTTCTGACTTATTTCATTGAGCATAATCAGCTCAAGGTCCATCTATTTTGTCCCGAAAGACACCATTTCATCTATTTTAATAGCTGAGTAGTATTCCACTGAGTATATATTCCACAGTTTCTTTATCGAGGCAATGACCTTATCTTTAACAAAGGTCAAGGAATCAAAACATTAATAAGGACAGAAAGGAATAGAAATCTGTTAAAAAGTTAAAATTCACAGCAAGAAACAGACTGAAGAAGGAGCCACAGGTCTGCTCCTCGGGGCGGTGACGCCAAGTCAGGCTCGGTGGGGATGACGCGGTGATGGGGCTGGTCTCTCTGCTCAGCAAGAACAAGGCCCTGGGGGTGGGGGGTGGGAGTGGGACTCTTGTACCAATGGGAGGCCAAGACAGAGAAGACTGATCTTCAGAAAGGCACAGTGTGCTCCACTAGAAGCCCCTCTCTGGCCCCATGAATTCTGCATCACAGTTCTGAAAGAACTTGTGACGAGAATGCGGACTCCTGTGGCAGTGACATGTGAGGAACTGTGGAGAAAGGGACAGCTCAGCGCTTCAGGTCACGAGTGGCTGATCCCTAGTCTGATGTTGGCCTACTGTTATGTCTCACAGAAATTGGGAAAGCCAAAACAAAGGAACAGTAATCCCAAGAGCCTACGTGGGGTCCCCCAGAACCATCTGTGTCAGTGTGGCCCCAGAGGCTGATGGAATAGGATGGCATTTGACACCGGACACCTGCATTTCACAGGGCATTCTGATTTCTGTGGGGACACCAAGGAGAAATGTGACCTGAACCCAAGTCAGAGCGTGAGCGGCCGGCCAGCCAACCACACCCAAAGGGAGCAGGATAACATCGGGAGCCCAGTGGAAGGAGGGCCCTGCACCATGTGTGAGGGTGATGTTGAGCCCTGCAAGTGGGCTGTTCGCATCTCTGACTGGCACAAGCCAAGAAGGTGTGGACAGCACAGGTACAGGCAGCCGGGGCTGGGCAGGAGATACCCTGAGTGGAGGACTCAGAAAGCACCTTGACCCACGAAGCAAGGAAGTGGCCTGAGCGGCGAGATGACATGGACAGCTCAGGGTCTTCCTGCTTCCGGCCTGTACTAGAGACGCCTGCCAATCAGTGAGCCGGTCTCCTTCCACGCCAGAAGTAGTTGCCACAAGGGGGCTCCCACAGAGACACCTACCCGCTGGGAGCGCGTGACGCGTTCCTCGGCAGCGGGATCTGCACAAAGCCAGGTACCCCACGCTGGGTCTACCCGCAAGCCCCTGCCCGCCTCCTGTTCTCACTCCCTTCAGTGCCCGCCAGGACTGTGGAAACCACACACCAGCACTGATGGAGAGGGGGTGGCTGGGCCCTGCTGGAAGCTCCTCAGGGCCAAGCAGAAGCTGCTGCGTCGTGGCGCTCTGGCTCCAGGCCACATCACAGTAACGGCCCCTGTCATCCTGAGTAACAACTGGGTGCACCCCCAAGCAGCAAGGCAGGGCTGTGGACAGCATGGAGTCACCCAGCTCCTGAAGAAGGAGACTTCAGGGAGCAGGTGGAGATAAGCCACTCAGGGGACCCGGGAAACAGTAGCCCCCAGACAGGCCAACATGACCTGGGAAGTTCTAGATCGGAGTACAGGGCCACTCAGCGCAGGCCAGTCAGCTGGCCTCAGGCACATGAGGGTGGGGAGGGGCAAGGGGGCACAGGGGACCTGCCCTCTGGCCCTGGAGGTTAGGCCGCCAGGGAAGTCCAGACCAGGGGTCAACACTTCAGGATGAGAGAGCTAAGGAGTAAGGGAGGAAAAGAGGGAGGGATGGGGAGAAAGGGATTAGGGGGGCATTCCAGAAGACCTGCTCTGGGCCACACGCGTCACTGCTTTCTAGGACAATGTAAGTTTAATTCCCACAATCTGGCCACTGAGTCAGCCACGGAGAAGATACGAGACAACATCACACTTGCGTCGCTGTGAACGCCAAGGCCAACACGCACCAGATCAGACAGGTTATGAAGACACTGTGACCTTGACAGGGCCAAGGACAGAGCAGACCTATTGGAGAAAAGAAGGTTTACGTCTGGCTGGCTCCTGACAAGATGCTTAGAATGTTGCTCACAACATTGGGTTCCTCTAAACTGAGTCCATCTGGCTAATTCTAAATGGAATTGGTTTTTACCATTAAAAAAAAATAATAATAATTCCCAATTATTACTGGGATAATAGCCATGGAAGGCAGGTGCGCTTCAGTGCAGGCAGGAGGAGGCTGCTTGCACATTCCCTCAGTGCACGGTCAGACAACACTAGGATCTCTGCACAGAAGTGCTTTCTAATGGGGTGCCCACGTTTCTGAAGGGGTCCTCTGGAGAGCCGGAGAGTAGCCGGTAGCCCAGAACTGCACCAGCAGACACAGGGGACCCTCGGTGCACTTCACACACCATGTGTGGGGCAGAGCTAGCCCCTGACACCCTCCCAGGCTTGCACCCTCTGCCTGGGAGCACACAGGAAGTTCAGATTAAGTCAGCCAAAATGACTTCATAGCGTGTATTTCTTAATATCTGATTGTCAGGGTCAAACACAAAATTTCCTCGGGAAAAAAAAATAATAATGCCCAAAATGTAACAGCACAAAGCAGCTCCTTGGAAATGACCCGCACCCACTTTGGGACCCCTTGGAGGAGCGGTGGTCTCGATGGGGACAGGTGAGGTCAAGATATCCCTCACCGGGCAGTTGAACGGTGCTTTTTTTAAAATGAAGAGTGGCTATTCTGCTTCCACGCTAGTGGAAATTCGCGCGTTTCCATTTGTCCTGGGTAAGACATCTCTGACCTAAGTTTCTTATAACAACAGAAAGATCCCCTGCAACTAAGGGAAAGAATTCTTTTCTTTAAAAATCCTCCCACTATGAATCTCCACTTCACTTAAGTCCTTTTATTCATCAAGAGTTTGCAACTATTGTGCCAAGCGCAGGGAGAAGATCTTGGTTCTCGAGGGCAGAGACACAGTCACTGCTTGAGTAGGCCCTGACCTGACACTCTGGACAAATTACCAGCTTGTCTGAAGAGTAGCGGGAGCCAAGCACTGCCGAGAGCCCTGCTTCCTTCACGTCAGAAAGGAGAGAAATTCTACTAAAGGGAGATTATTTTGAAAGGAAGTCAAAGCATCTTTTTCCCAAGTCTTGGGAGGTCACTGTTTCATAAAATGCTCATATGTTCTATCACTTTTTGGAGCTCACGGTGTCATGACGGACGCACACTCTTCTGTATCATGAACGGCTCCAGGCACCGGGTTACCCAAGTGGACGACACAGACACCACCCCTGTCCTCATGAGGTTCGCATTCTAGAGGGGAGCTAGAGAACATTCCAGCAAAATATAAATGAGGCAACTCCCAAACAGCTGAAAACACAAGAGTATTTGGGGACTGACAGAGTTGGGGCACACTGGAGGTGAGCTCTGATTGACCTTGGGCGGTGGTCAGGAACAGCAGAGAAAAGTGAAAGTTCACGCAGAGAGAACACAGTGCAAAGGCCCTGAGGCAGAACCATACTGGAATTACTGGAACAAGCCGGAAGCAGCAGGGCACAGCTGGAGAGCAGTGGGAGACAGCAGGGCCGCAGACCCTGGGCCTTCTGAGACGGACAACATAGATGAAGACGTAGGCAGGACTGGGGAGAGCCAGGAGAGGCTTTGAGACATCCTTCCCTCTTCTCGGGGGACTGAGGCACCCCTAAGAGAACAGACGCCCAAGCGGCCCACTCCCCATGCCCACCAGAACCCCACCAGAACCCCAACCCCAAGTGGCAGGGAGCCACAGAGGGAGACAGAATTCCTATTTCTAGTCCTACTTCTGGTCCTGTTTCTCTTTAGAACACCTCAGAAAGGCCCTCCATCCTTTGTTAAGCAATATTCCTCCATGAACAATCAATGCTGAACAGTTTGACATTTATTGCTGCCCATCGGAGGCCGATTCGCATTGACTTGTATGCGGTGTGTGTCCGCAACCAGCAACAGCTTTGCTTAGCAAATCCGTGTGCACCATTAACAGAGAAATTAAATTACCTGCAATTGTTTACCTACTTAAAAATCCCTAAATGGAGCACGAGTATCCCCTATATTTCATTTTTCCCACTCCAAATGCCAGAATGCTAATGACAAGCATCCCCCGGCCAACGTCACTGAGAGGCAAATGGATTCGCGCAGCACACGGGACACACTTGGGACCCTCTGGGGCCTGGGGGGAGACGAGTCACCTCACGAGAAGGAGGCAGGAGAAGCCCGGGCCCCCTGTGATGCCGAGGCGCTGGGGTCTGAGAATGCCAGGACCTTAACGCACGCTAAGCTCCTCGAGCCCACGGGCACCTGTAATGAACGGCCTGGGCCGACTCGATCCCTCTCCTCACGGGGCTTAAAATTGAACAAAACCAACAGCTTCCTTCGCCATGAAGTGACGAGTTCCTAAGAAAATTCCAGAGGCACAAAACAGGCAGTTTTAAGACTCTGAATGAGTGGGCTCAGCTCCAGCACCTCAGGTCAGGGGCGGGACCCAAAACGGGGTGACGGGGAGCAAAGCCATTTCAGGAAGGAGACAGGAGCACAGCGGCGCGTGGCCCCAGGGCTGGGACCCACGTGGGGTCTGAGTTGGCCAGAGATCAGGTAACGTGAGAAGGAGCTGCAAAGTGGGGGTGCTGAGGGAAGTGGGGGTGCTGCAGCAAGCTTACCCGGCAACTGTCCCCCCAAATGCTCCTCACTCTCACCGATTCTGCCAGCAAGAGGGAGATGGGGAGGAAATAACAGAAATGTCTCCAGCTGGAAGTGGCTATCAGAATAAGTGAGGGGGGGGGTTCTGGTGGCCTAGGTGTTGAGTCTCAGCACCATCACCACTACGACCTCAGTTCGATCCCCAGCCAGGGAGCTGACCCCCACGGCGCAGCAGACCTCTCCTGTCTTACCCGCCGCTCCCCTTAGCAGTGGATTTCAGTTGATCTGCCTATTCTGCTCCCCACTCTGTCTCAGGTGAGGCCTCTCACCCCCCCAACTTCTGGCCTACACCCCAGTCCTTCCACACAGAATAAATAAAATCTTTAAAAACAAAACAAAACACAAATAGGCACGCTGGCACACGCATCTCTGGAAGTGCTGGCCAACATAAGGGAGAAAGCAGGGTGATGGGCGAGAAGGGGCAGAGGAGATGGAAGTGAGGGAGGGGAAGAGAGGAAGTGAAGGTCACTTCCACAGGGAGAGCCTGGAAAGGGAGGTGATGGAGATACAGACTCCCAGAGTGTAGTATAACTCAGTCATTCACTTGATTTTAAAAACCCAGCCACTGTCCACTGTCTGAATATTTTGATAATGATGACTAATGATTAGTCTAGAATAGTGATTAATAAAAAATGATCTGCTCCCGTTCTTTCTCTGATTGTAAATATCAACCTTAATTAATAGTAATCAATGTCAGCAGTAAGAGAAAAATCCAAACTACTTTAATGCCTCACTTCAACGTAACATGCTTGATGTAACATCCTCCATGCAACACGTGGGCGTTTTGTCCCCGACGGAGCGAGAGGGAGGGGAAGCGAGAGGCTCACCGAGGACCAGGAACAGCAGTGCCGGGACCTCAGAGCCCCAGATGTGTCCGCTGCAGCGGGGAAGGGTGGCTGTGGGAGGGAGGAGCCCGGACATGCGCCCCAACACCAAAGCACACTGCCCTTAGCAGTGGCGTGCTGCAAATCTCCTTAATGGCTACACACGCACACACAGCCCCTGAGCTCCCAGGATAGAGTCCTCGCCTGCCATCAAGCCCCCCCACGATCAGGCCCTTGCCAGATTCACCTACTCCTGGCCCCAGCATGCTTCTGGACAGCTGGGGTCACCGCCCCCCTCTTTGCCCCCAGACATACCGACTCGCCTTGGGGCTTACACGCTGCCCCTTCATGCCCGCTGGTCCTTCTTTCCCGCACGCCCTCTGTCTTTCTCTCCAGTCTACACACCGTGAGACTGCACAGGGGCCGCGTCCTCCATCCATGTTTTAACACTTAGTGAGCACCTACTGAGTGCCAGATTCGTGACCTAAAAGCTGACAACCTCACAAACTAGAAATAAGCGTGGCCCATTTTTTTTATTAATGGGACATCTGAGGTTCAGGGGATCCTGTCCTATGTCACACGTGCTGGCACTTGGTGAAACTGCACCGGGGCCGGGCTGGGCCACTCCACACACACATGCACGCATGCACGCACGCATGCACGCACACATGCACATATACATGCACGCACATATGCACACACCGTCTCCTAGGAGGAGACAGAGCTGGAGACTGAAGCAAGTGCACCGTCGGGGGAGAATGTGCACGGAGGGTAAGCTGCCAGAGGAGATGGCGGCAGACAGGGAGGTGGCACTTGAACAAGGCTCAGAATAGACTTTCCAGGTGGATGACAACTTCGGGACACACTGCAGATGCTCGACAGATAGGAGAGAATGAAGAGCACTGGCACAGACAGGGGCATGGATCATTCTAGAAACTGCAGATAGTCCCACAACATTGACTTGCCTGCCTCCGAAGCAAAGGGCTTAGATTCTGACGGGCCCAGAGAAAGAGAAAGATATATTTGTGATGATTTCATGTTCGTCAAGTAGAAAGTTAAGGGCATGGACTAGACTTGTCCATTTGCTCATATCGATAGGGAAAAAGGATGAATTTCCTGATGTCAACTATGCCCAGAGCTGCATTTATCCATCACTTACACGGGCCACTCGGCGTGTACACGGGAGACTCCTCCATCACGTGTCAACCAGCCATTTATTAATTTTTGCAACAAGTACTCAACTTCATTACTCACTTTCAAGATCGCACACCGTGTTTACATAATCTTCTCTGGCTACGGGAGCCGCGCACAATATCCCCGGGCAGCCGTGGCAGCGAGATACCGGGCGTAGTTAGGGATGGCAGTGTTACAAGCCTGCAAAGCGATGTAATTACACAGATCCGACTTGCCACCTCTCTCTTCCGCAGGTACTCCTGGAATGCAATGTCAAAATTTGCATGCAAGATGCTGACCAATAATGTACATTTTAACTTACCACGGCAAATAAAACTCCATGCCATATGGCTGATTAGAAATACTCTCTCCTTCTCTAAACAGCTGGGTGAGTAACAGCAAGGAGAAGCCGGTTGGCAGCTGCACACTCTTATCGCTGCACTGACGCTGCAGCAAGGGGTCTGCGCGGCCACAGGTACGCACCTGAGACCAGAGAGCAGGTACCCTCCTCTCCAAATGAGAGAGCAGCAAGGAGAGGGAGCCCCTGGCTCCAGATGCCCCCTCCAACGGGACTCCCCGGTTCGCCCAGCACAAACGGGGCCATCGCATGTCTTGTAAATAAAATAGTTTAAGGTCTTCTAGGCGGAAAATGTTGTTCTGTGCACTGAGGAAAGGAAGAGCATTTTTAAAATAAATGTTCAAAGGCAAACAGATTCTCAGAAGAATGGGATCACTCTGCTTTCTGCTGTCTGGTGCATGTATGTCCACTCTCTGTGTGCTGCAGAGCTGGGGGGTGAGGAGACTCTTCATGTTGCCTCGTGTCTGCTTTTGCAGGGTCCTGCAATGTGCCCGCGTGCCTGTCTCTGCCGTGTGACCCACAGCTCTCCGCACGCCTGTCCTATTCCACTTCTCAGACATCAGCGCCCACAGTGTGCAATTCCCACACCTTGCACAGGGTGCAAGGGGCATCTGGAGACCCAACAGTGGACCAGCAAACCCAACCAGCACCCAATGCAGCCACTCAGTGCCTCAGGTTTAAGGATCCTGCCTTAAACCTGATGTTGGTTTGGTGTTGGGCTGGCGCTGTGCCGTCGAGAAACCCCACAGTGCTGTCCATTGGCCCACAGCTTCCATTCTGCACTGAGCCCCCAGATTGTGCAGCTGGTCCTGTCTCCAAATTTTAAAGGCCGTGGCTCTACGGCGGAGAAACCTGCCAAACCTGGTCTCAGACAGCTGGCCAAGGTCAACATCTCAACCTCCACAGCAGAAGCCAGGCTGACAAAGGCGCCGGGACACGGTGTGATGGGATTAGTATGATTCTTCCCGGCACCCACACCCCAGTCCAGCCCTGAGACAAACACCAGCCAAACTCGACGGTCGTCTACGAAACACCCAAACCAGACGCCTCGAAATCAGTGAGCCCATAAGACCCCAGGAAAGGCTTAAAGACCGTTGCGGTCAAGAGGGGTGTGAAGGAAACGTGGCCATGAGCATGTGCCCATTGGGGAGGCTGTGGGAGAAAACTGGGGGGCCGTGAGGACTCTGCTCTGCTCTATGCTGCTATGAAGCTAAAGCTGCTCTGCAAAAATTAAGTTTACTAATTTAAAAAATAATGTAACGTGGTATCTGGGATGGAATCTTGGAAAACAGGGCATTAGTTAGAAACAAAGGAAAGCTTGAGAGAGCATGGGCTTCTGCTAATGGTAATGGGGTGCCAAGGCTCGTGCACCCTAACAAGTGCACCACAGAGCTGCTGACAGTGGGGGACTCTACTCTCTACAGGAGCCTTGCAACTTTTCATAAATCTGACGCTACTATTCCAAAATGAAAAGCATACTCCCCCACTCGGGATACCTTCCTTCCCCCGCTCACCAGGATTCACATAGCTCCCCTTAATCCCCCCATCCACTGTAGACTGGGGAAGAGGCGGTGGGAGCAGCTTGAAATAGCAAAACATGTTAAAAATGACTTTAACAAGTACAATACTTTTTCTATTACATTTCTCCCCCTGGAGACCCCTGGGTGCTGTGGAATTCTCTGGCTGCTTCCCTATGAGTTAAATATTATGTTTCTAGCAGTAAATACCATGGGGGTTGGAAGCAGTCTGAGGCAGCAACGACTGCTGGATTCCATTTGAAACTGCACTGAGATTCCAAGGTGGCCACTGTCTGCCTCTGCTGTCCTCGGTCGGCCCCGAGGAGGTTTGCCCACCCTGTGTGAGGAACTGGGGCAGCCAGGGCCTGGGGAGCAGGGCATTGATAGTGGAATGGGGACCTCTGTCCACGGCTGCACTGCATGAATTAAAAACTTGGGGACCTGCCTGCACCAGCCAAGGGCTGTAGACACCCAGCAGTGGGGGGCTGGTCCGTGGTGTTCCCCTGTAAGGGAAGGACCCCACCCCCACAGCTCACAGCGCACCAGCGTTTCCTACTGTCATCTTTTCAGCTTGTCTGTGCTGGAACGAACATGATCAGCAACTGCTTTGGGGGGCACCAGAGAAGAGGTGCCAAAGACTGAGCTATGTGCCCCCCAAATTCACATTAAAATCATAACCCCCCAATGTGCTGGATTTTGTAGGTGGGACCTTAGGGAGGGGTTGGGTCATCGATAAAAGGGACCCTAGAGCGCGTCCCCACTCTTCCACCACGTGAGGATGCAGCACAGAGACGGCCACCTCGGAGCCAGGGAGGGGACCTCACCAGGCACTGGACGGCGGCGCCTTCATTTTGGACTTCCACCCTTAGAACTGTGAGGGGTTCTGTCTGCTGTTTCTGTAGCCCACGGTCTGTGGTACGAGAGTAGCCCCCACAGACTAAGGCGGAGGCAACACCTACCGCAAGACCCGTCCCTGCCCAGAACCTCCAGAAACCCCAGCAGTCCCGCCCGCTCTCCATGACCTCTGCAGTGCACCGGCTTCCCCGAGAGCATCCTCGCCTGCCTCTGTGGGCATGTCAGCCCCCAGCAGCGGCAGCCTGCAAACCTGTGGGGTCTGCCCCTCATGAGCAGCCCCAGACAGCAGGGCCTGGGCCTCAGTGTGGACCTCACCTCAGCCTTATCCTTCCAGGCTTACAGGAGATGCTCCCACACGAGACACTCCCTTACGTGTGGAAGCCATTGCTGTGTCTGCTGCACCCCAGACTGAACCACTAAGTCCTCACCGTGGCCCTGATTCAGCATTTACTCAGGGCGTGTTCTGAAGTGACACAGAAATTCCACTTCAAGGGCCTCCCTGGTGGCCTAGAGGGGAAGTGTCTGCACTATCACCACTACGGCCTGAGTTCGATCCCCGGCCAGGGAGCTGACCCACATGACGCGCAGACCTCTCCTGCCTCGCCCGCTGCTCCCCTCAGCAGTGCGTTTCAGTCCATCTGCCTGTTCTGCTCCCCACTCTGTCTCTGGTGAATCCTCTCACCATCCATGCCTCTGGCCTGTGCCCCAGCTCTTGTATCCATAGATAAATAAATCTTTAAAAAAAAGAGAGAGACCTGGATAAGGCACATGGAGCAGAGAGATGTGTGAAGAAGCTGCACTTGCTTCTGGGCCTTAGACTTGTACCAGGGTCTGGGGGGACCTGGAAGGGGAGAGTTGAGACAGGCGTGGCTGACAGACCGGGGAGGGAGGCTGACATTAGCTGCCTTTACCTTGATGTGTACTTTGGTTTTGCTCCTTTTCTTCTGGACTTGCCAGGCCCCTTGCGCTTTGGGCCTCAGCGTCCCTGCTTTGGGCCAACCCTGTTTGGCTGGGCCCCTACCCACAACGTGGCAGATGGCAGAGCCCACTTAGAGCAGGCAGGCTTGGGGTCCTGGGTGCACCTCACCCTGCCCTGTAACATAATGACACCAACCTGGCTGGACACCTCGGCCACGTGGCACCCTGGGGCTGCAGCTGAGTATCTGGAGATGGAGTTGCCAGAGGCCTCGGAGACAACAACAGAGAGAGGTGCTGGGAGTTGTTTCCTACGGGGTTGTGGGGAGGACATTTGGATGAGGGGACGTTTGTTCTGAGAGCTAAGGATGAGGCGGCACCAGCCCAAGGCCACCTCTGTCCAGAACATACCCAAGAGAGGACAGACATCACACAGGTGACCAAGCGGACTGGACCAAGGGGCCTGAGGACAGAGAGAAGGCAAGAGGACCTCAGCACCTCAGCCAAGAGTAAGCCATCGTGGGCCTGTCAGCCATGGACCTTACCGCGTGTGCAACAGGAAGCCGCTGGTGAAATCCAGCGTGGAAAGAAGTGGGCGAGGTGTACAAATGACTAGGATGTCTGGGCTGCTTTCGCTGCCACCCTGCTGGCTCCACAGCTTCATCAAGCGACCCCGTCCTCCAGCGTACTTGTGCCTCAGAGGTTCGAGAATGTTCCTCCAAATTCCCTGAGGAGCCACAGCTATCCAAGTTGCCTTCTGGGTTGCTCCAGGGCCTTGCTTGACCTGGTGAGGAGCTCTGCCCTGGGGGACCCACTCTCCCTCATGGGCACCCCACTTCTCAGCATAGGGGCTTCCTCTCTGGTACCTCGCACATTGTTCCTCTAGGCTCATACCCCAAGACTGGGGCATTTCCTCAACCACTACCTAAAAAAGAGCTGTCTCCAGAGCTTCACACGTTCTAGTAGGCCAGGCAGAGCTGGCACGAACACTCACTGCTCCACGTCCTTTGCAGGGAACTTCCCCCAAATCCATGTGCTCTCACCCGCCACAGGGTGCCCCTGACATTGTTTTTTTCCGACTTTATGGAATGTCTCGTGGATCCAGGCTGAAGTTCCAGGGAAGTCAGATGCCCACACTCTATGCACAGAGCACATGGAAAGTCTTTCGATCTTCATGGGCCCCTCTGGCCCCAGGCTTGACCAGACTGATGCCCCTCGATGCTGCTGCTAGTTTGGGGCACGTTCTTGTGCCCCAAGACCCTATACCTTGTGGTCTACTCGGTAAGGCTCACCTTCCCCTCCCCACCGAGCCTGTACCCCTAGATCATCCACGCCAGCCACAGAGCAGCCAACTAAACCCAGAGTGGCTGCAAGATGATGTTACAAGTCGGCAGCAACACAGCTGAAGCCCTTCAACACTGCTAACTGAGGGTGCAGTGCCCACGTGATGGCCGGAAGCCCCGGCCCCTGCAGGCCGCCATCAGCCACGCTGCTCTGTCCATGAACTGCAAGGGCAGCTCCCCATGGAGGTCTTCAGAACAGGGGATCTGTGGACGGGGACCTTGTGCCCCAGCTTCTTCGAGAGGAGCGTGAGGCTGCAGAGGGCATGGCCGTGAGATGGTGGAAGACAAGCCCCTCCTGTATTTGCCAACTTGCTCCCCAGAAGCCGGCTCATTGGCCTGAGGCCAAGCTGGCGGCCGAGAGGAACCCCAATAGCCTGCAAGGTGCCAGGAAGGGGTGGGGCCAGGCGCAGAACGTAGCTTCTCTCCCTGGGAGAAGGCCGAGATGCTTCAGGAAGGCCGACCCGCCCTACGCAGAAGCGAGCCACCACGCCTCCCCAGCCACCCGCTGACTCACAGCACCCAACACGGCAAACACACAGACACACATCCCAGCACACACGTCTTCACTAACACCTGTGTCAAAGCACCCCACACGCCGATGCACCCCAACACAGAACCACACAACACACAGCCCAGCGTCCACACCAATGCACACACTGTGTGCCGTTTCCCATGCTCTGCCCAAGCGTGCCAGTGCCGGGGACACGCGTCCAAGGCACAGAGCCTCAGAGACACGCTTGCACACCCCAGTGCCACATCCCAGCACACACCCAAATCCACCCACACTCACACACTGAGGTCGCTCTCCCCGTGAACAGGCGCACCCACACTCAGCGCAGGCACACACCCCACACACACCAAGACAAGACCGCCTGAGACACCCCCCAACACACGCGGCACACAGGTACACAGCACCCCAGCAACCGACACCCAAAAGATGAGGCCACTGTGGCCAGGACGGCACAGCCACTGTCACAGCAGCACCCCAAGTGCACACGACAAGACACATGAGCCCCTGACGCGTTCACACGCAGTCACATAAATGCCCCGTTCCCAGAAGCCACAGGCGATGAGACTTGCCCCCCACGACGGCGCACGCAGCCCACGGCTGAGCCCGGGCCTCTCCGAGGAGCACCCAGGGTGGGTCCAGGCAGAGGCACCCAGAGCGTGCTGCTTGGCGTGGGCAGTGTGAAGTGGCCTCCTGGCTCAGTCTTCGGTGCCAGGAGGCGCGACAACAAAGAACTTGCAGCCCGTCCTCTGGACGGCTTCCAGGTACAAGCTCTGCCCTCCTAATTTACACCTCAGAGGACGGTGCTGACCGGACCAGGATTAGCAGCCCCTTTCTCTCTCTCTTCGGCTACCAGTGGGGGATTCCCCATCTTCTGCTCGGGAAAAGGCGGGGGCGGGAGGCAGCCGCCTTCTGGGGAGCACCGTACACGCAGGCACTGACAGCGCCGGCTGGTGCCAGAGACGAGCTCGGCTGCTGTCCCCCCACACCCGCGCCGCCTCCCGGCACAGCAAAAGACAACATGGGAAGGACACTGCAGAGCATGCCTGGGAGGGCCGGCGGGGCGGAGGCTCAGCCAAGCTCACACAGGCTGAAGTGGGTCCCCAAGTCAGGCCGATGACCCTATGCACCAGGCCACGCTCCCTTGGGCTCACCTTCCCTGTCTGGGGCCAGCAGGGGCGCCCCCGGGACACGATCCACAGGCCCTTGTGCCCTGCTGTGCATGTGACGGATGTTGGGGGGTATCTGCAGCCACAGGTTTGGAGAAGGGGGTGTCAGGTCTACGCAGGGTGCCTCACTGGTGGGTCCCCAGGGACTGGAGGACCACACCAGGGAGATGCTAGCAGAGAGAGGCCCATCTCCACAGAGCCTGCTCCCACAGAGCTGGTGCAAGTGGCAACAGGGCAGGTGAGCTGAGCTCTGCCTTCGACTGTGGACACCCCGGCCCCCTGTAACCCCACAGTGGAACTAAAATGCAACAGGTCAGACATCATAGGTTCGAACCCAAGCTTGCACTGCTTAGCTTTGCAACTCAGTGCAGCCTCCCCGTGCCTCAGTTCACTAACAACGGCCTCTGCCCCTGTGTTCCAGGGCTGCGGCTCGCTCCCCTCCCCGCCCAAGCAGGGAACGCAGAACCGGGGTAAAGGCCCCCTCTGTGCAGCCCGGCTCTGGGCAGACCTGCAGACTCATCTCTGCCGTGTCCCTTCAGAGCGGAGGCGGGGCACTTTTCAGCTGGTCACCTGGGAACAGCCAGGCCCCCTGTGCGGCCCATGCGGGTAACCACCGCTGCTCTCTGCGTACGTGACAGTTCCCCAAAGCCAGGCCACCTTCGCCTCAAGAGTAGGGACGTGCTCGAGCACCCCATCTGTCCACTAAGGGCCGGAACACAGCTCAGGGCACGCAGTGGACACGGTGTGTGTGTGGCCTTAGGTGGGGCTGTCGCTCTCGGGCATGGCCGAAGGTCCGTATCAGAAGAGAAGAGGCAGAAAAAGCAACCGAGGAACTAGCTGTCCCAAGTGGTGGTCTTAGCTCTGCGTCCAGGGGAGGCGGGGGAGACCCTCCTGACAGCCACAGACCCCTGGCCACCTGGGTCAGGGAGGATGGGAGACCTATTAAACTCCCTGAACAGGACAACAAACGTTGCAGCTGCTGCTGCTGGCAACACCTCAGAGCTGGGACATTTGGGACGCCATCTTGTTGCTCAGGCTCCAGGTCTCCTCCAGCCAGTTCTGTGGAACTCCATTCTCAACGACTGCAGCAGGTGGGCTCCCCCTCTCCCCTGCTCCCACTCAAGGGTGAGTCCTGCTTGACATGAGCCAGGGGGCACATTCCAACCCCCAGCCAATGAGTGGTTCTAGGCCTCCAGAAAAGAACATTCCTCTGTGGGTGGTGTAGGGGTGTGAAGGCTGAGCTGTGGCAGCCTTTTTGCTACCATGAGGGCACAGTGTCCTTAGGAATACCATTTGGGCTGCTACATCCATGTCACTTAGAGCCAGACCAAACTTTCAGTGTTTTCAGCCACTGAATCTTAGTGGCTGGTTGTATTTGAACTGGGACTCATTTGTGGCAACAAAATGTGGGGGGAAGTAAGCAAAAGCCAAACCACGTTGTAGTGACGCCACATGACAGAAGAAAGTTGCCTACCCAGAACATCAGCTACTGCTTTATAAGGGCCTCCAAGTCATCCTCCAGAGAAGAAAATGGGATAAGCCCACCATTTTAGGGGGGACACAAGCGAATGATGGCCAAACTCAGTGACCCTAAGACTTCTGGTGCTGTGACCCCCAACAACCACTCAACCAAACCAAGTTTCCCGTTTTTGTGCATTAGCACAAAAATAGCCCTAATAACACACCACACTTTGGCCATGGCCTCATGCCGGGGCTGGCTGGGCACTGGATAGCATCGTGCCAGGGGAACCGACGCACATGGGAGAGGCCACAGAGTCCTTGCTGACCACAGGGCACTCAAGGGCAGCCCCAGGCTCTCAGCAGGACCGCCAGCACACGCTGCTGTGGGGACGGAGAGGGGAGGGGAGGGGAGGGGGAAGGGAAGGGGAAGGGAGAGG